>LQNS02277219.1:4626078-4653207 GCA_001587735.2 Parhyale hawaiensis
GCCAAAAAAGTTGATTTCACTTTACCGTACTTTGGCAATCAATCTGAATAACTTAAAAAAGAACTTTCAATATTATTTTCCAGATATTTGATGCAATGCGAGTTCAAATTTATTCTAGTCAATAATTTTAAATTAGGTTTTTCTTTCAACTTCAAAGATAAGATTCTTAAAGGCATGCTTAGCTCTGTCGTTTAAAAACACCGTTGCGCACATTGTGCGTCAGAATACGTGGGCTCGACCACCCGGTCACTGCGTGTTCACGCGGCTGAGCATGCTGGCAGAAGTCCTCGTACGAATCATATCTTGTGTAATCCTCCTCAGTCGTTCGTACGCTCTCATGCTGAGAGGTGTAATCAATCCGTCCGCCTAGATGATTTTACTGTTTTAGGCACAGCCAGCACTGCGTGTGAATTGCGTATTTTAGAATCTCTTTTTATACATAGGCTGAAACCAGAACTCAACGACATGCAATCTTCTTATCCTCTGCAATTAGTGAACTTTTAGTTTTTCTTATCTCTGTTATTAGCACCAATTAAGATTCAGATTATTACTTTTAAACTTACTGTACAGTAATATTAGCTGCAATTTATAAACTTCACTTTGTTCTTTACAGATATTGATAATGACTTTGTAAGTCGAAACGTTCATTTTTATTCAAACAACTTAGGTTTTATCAAAAAATAATCTCCCTGCGAGTTTTGTCCCTTGCCTTTTTATTTCTTATTAGAGCCTTTAACGGAAACAATCTTTATTTGTGCAATTATGTAGCATGGTTTTTGTTTGACTTTCAAGCATTTATTAGTTGAAATATTGTTTATAGAAGGAAAATTTGCTACATCGCACTCGTTGGAATAGACCACAAGTTTTACTGCATTCATAGAAGAGTGAGCGCTCATGTATCATGCATCATTTACAGCAAAGTCTATACGGCCGGCAAACAACAACGATAATAAGTTCAGTCATATATTCATTGCTGCCACTTTGGCGGCCAGTACACTAGTCATAAGGACAGTGATCATCATTATAATTCTGGTTCAACCCTCTTCACTTGAACCGTTTAATTTAACACTCAGGGCACAACTGTTTCATGAGAAAATTGTTTTCAAACAAATTACTGTAATCAGCACATTCTGACCGTAGAGGGGTTAATATAAACACCGATCCCAAGAGAAATTGTAATTGTCCTTAGAATCTGTTCAAGCCTGCAACAAATTCATCTCTTAATTTGTATTTCTCAGTTACATCTAATAGTTCCAAAAAACAATGAAAATGTCCTTCGTAGAGTAGTACATTTTCAGATGTTCTGAATTGCAATCTGTAATAGTGAGGCATTGTACATTTACTCATGAAAGAAAGAAGCATATTTAACACTTACTTTAAGTAGCAAGCAAAAATAAATGTATATTCATTTCTATTCTTCTGCAGTTCTACTAATACGCTCTTGAAACAAAAAAGGAATGAGCAACAATCAGCTAATCGCTAGTTTACGCTACGTTTTTTTTTTCACTTCTGCAAGAGCATGACTGAGTTTGTTTACACCGTAGAACTAGAACAATATCCACCGCCCCCAGCCAATGCACTTTTCCAAAAAGCAGAGAACTGACCCCAATCCCACTAAGCTGTGAGATGCATGCGCAGCCCGACAGCTTCTGTACTTTCATTTGCTCCTCCATAAACAGAGCAGCTGCGCTTCCGTTCCTTCTTTGTCTCAGAATGGAACTTTATCTTCCCTTTGGATCTCAAGTCACGTACCGTCCTCTAACCTATAGTGCCTCCAAATAATTGAAATGGGCAAACCATTGAATCCTGAATGAAAATGAACATTTTGTCTTTTGGGGTCGTAGCTTTCAGAGAGAAGCGACACTGACCTCTATGTAAAGGTGTTTTTTGTTATTATAGCGTTGTGGAAGACGGTAGTTTGATTTCAGTTGCAGAATACGTACATCACTTTTGCTAGGAAGAGTTTTCATTTATGATCCCAGCATATCATGTAGAATCATGTTCTCGAAGATATTTAGATGAATACATATTTTTTTACGTTTTGTATCGCTAAAATAAGTTATTTTTGGGTGAAATGCATGTTGGTGAAATAATTGACGTAGCCGCATTTTAAAAAAATATTAATAAATAAAACTGGGGTAGTGTATCAGACGTAAGTTAAATCATGGTGGCATAATCCGTAGAGTACTGTATGTAATAACTCGTTTCAATATGTGACCACTGAAAGACTCCTGAATTTAAATCAAAGTAGCCATAAGTTGGGGATTTATGCTTCCACACATATCACAGAGTAATGCCTTTTAACTTTATTTTGCAGCTTTAAAGTGTCCAGGAAAAAACATAAAATAACATACTCGTTAAAGTTTGTTTTCTTCTAAATTTAGGTTTTCGGTATTTTTCATCAAACCCTGTAAATTCTTAAAAAGTGTACTAAAAATACCTTTGTCTGGATGAGCAGTGCTTTTTCAACCAGCTTCCATTATTGCTTGGTTAATATATAAAATACCTACGTCTGGGTGTGCATTACTTTTCATAAACCCCTCAATTGCGTGATTAGTATAATGCATACCTTAGTCTGAACGCTCAGTATTTTTCAGTCACCCTGTACAGATGCTTGATTAGCAAAACACATACTTTTGTTTGGATGTTCAGTACTTGTCTTTCAACCTACGTAATACGAACAAAACCATACAATAACTAGAACGCCTCATGGCGTAAGACCAGCACAAGTGGTGGGAGCGAATTTCATCCCCGTTATTCTTTATGGCAAGCTAATCCTAGTTTTTTGGCATGGATCACATTGAGGGCAACCCACCAGACGCCCTGCAAAAAATTATGACCATTGCTAAACTCCTTCGATCACTTATTGGGCGGACAGGCACATATATATACACATATATACAACTAGAACGCCTCGGTGGCGTAAGACCATCACTCGCGGTACGAGGCAAATTCAACGAAGTAATTTTTGATGAACGAGGCAAACGCACAGCTTCATTCCCTCCGAGAATTTAGCTCTTCAGTAATAACATAGGAAAACTAAAGCACTCTGAGAGCGCATACCTCCGCCAAGCGAGGCAACGGTAGTGAAAAATTCAAATTGGCTCTGAAACCATAGTTTTCTTTATATAAACTCCAAAATCTAATCATTTGTGTTTTTTTATAGTAATAACAGCTTGTGCAATTTCTTGAAGATCCGTTCATAACTTTTTGAGTTATACTGGTAACAAACGTTATGACCAACATGAGTCAAACCCACAAACGAACTAACCGATCCGCACCAAAATTTGATCATTTATGTCTTCTAACATTACTACCATCCCCTATAAATTTCATAAAGATCCATTTAGTGTTTTTTAGTTACTGTGCTAACAAGTACAAGATTAATAACAGTGACAAACGAACGAACAAACAGATTATTACCAAAATTTGGACAATCACTCTTTGTTATATACCCAACAACTCATGTTAATTTCATAAAAATCCTTCCATAACTTGTTGAGTTATGGCATTGAGAAAAATGAGGTAGACAAGCAAACAAACAAACGGATGGACATATCTTCACCAAACGTTAATCATCTGTTCCTCTTAACATACCTAACAATCCCTGTAATTTTCGTTCAAATAGGTTCAGAATTTTGTGAGTTACTTGGTAACAGACAGATGACAAACAAACGCGACGAAGACATAACCTCCTTGGCGGAGGTAACAAGGCTGGCGCTGCGCTCACCTGCGCTCTTAATATTAACATAGGAGAAATGAGATGCCTCGTGGCGCGATATGATCTGCCGCGGTGGAGGAAAATTCAACGCCGTCATTTGTTTATGGCCAATTAGGTCTAGTTTTTTGGCATGAGTCACATCTAGGTCAACTCACCAAACTCCCTACAAAAATTATGAACATTGCTCATCTCCATCGACCACTTATTGGGTGGACAGACAATACCTAAATCTTCAACGAAAATATTATCATTTCTCTCACTTTGTTCGCGGTGATGAATATAAAGGATCTAGGAAAATGCGTCTAACTCAATTCGTCTAAACAAATTCACCGAAATCAATTCCTCTATAACAAGTTTATCTAATGGTAAATTCGTATCAGGAACAACTCATCCAATCGCAATTCGCTTAATTCAAGTTCGTCTAAGGACAAAGTCATCTAATCTGCATTACAGGTTGAATAAAAGAAAACATTCCCATTTATGCCTACTACTGTCGAGTAAAATTAGCTACAATAAATTTAAAACTATTCAATAATACAAGGCTGTATACCCTGGTCAACAAAGAGTCAAAAAGATTAATAAAAGAACTTATGTTTATCGATGTACATAAGAAATAACCGAAACTATGTCCTAACCTAACCTAAATAAACCCAACTTGAATTAACCGAATCTACACTAAGCTAACCTAAACTAACCTGCACTAAACTTACTTAACCTAAACTAACCTAGCCTAAACTAACCTAGCCTAAACTAAACTAACCTAATCAAACTAACCTAACTAACCCATCTTAAATTAACCTAACCTTAACTAACCAAACATAAATTTACCTAACCTAAACTAAGATATCCTACACTAACCTAACCTTAACTAACCTAACCTAAGCTAACCTAACCTACACTAAGCTAACAAAAACTAACCTAAGCTAACCTAACCTATATTAAGCTAACGAAAATGAACCTAACCTTAAGTTAGCTAACGTACCTTAAACCTCACCTAAACTAACTTAAGCTCAGCTAACCTAACCTGAACTAACCTAACCCAGACTAAGCTAAACCAACCTAGGTATATTACATTGTTTCTAATATATGCAGTAATAAACACGAGCTTTTTATAATCTTTTAGTCGACTCTTTGTTTGCCAGGGTGTGTTAGCCTTATATTATTGAATACTTCCAAACTTGATGTAGCTATTTTTGGTTAATAGTCCTAGATATAACAAGAAGATGCTTTGTTTTATTCAACTTGTGATGCAGATTAGATGAATTGTTCCTTAAACGAACTTACCATTTGATAAACTTATTTGAGACGAATTGAGTTAGTTGAATTCGTTTAGACGAATTGAGTTGAACGAATTTACCGGCACCCAAATATAAATTGTTAAATCCTCAACGAAAACCTTATCACCTCTCTTACTTCGATCGCGGATGATCAACACCATTGTGTGCGTGTGGTTTATATATTTGTTAATTTATATTGCAGAGGCGGCTCATGGCTCCCCCAAATAGTGGCGCCAGCTTGCTTATGCTTCCATTCAGAGTGTAAGGAAAACAATTGTAGTAACTTAGTAACATTAAAGAGATAGTTATACTGTACACATATGATTTATGCTGTTCAAGTATTTCGAGGCAACACGCTCTGACACAAGCAAGTTATCTCTGGAGAGACTGTACACACGCTACTCTAAAGAACGAGTTTCGCCTTCTCCGCGTCTGAATGCATTAGTGCGCCCATTTTCATAGCACACACTTGCAAAGAATTATTCTAAGTTATAAGTCCCTCTAAGTTTGAAGAGATATCTGATACTTAACTAACGGCACTTGCTCAGCAATGTAAACTTGATGGCTATTGTACCTCTTTTGTTAAACTGAAACCTGTATATACGAGGGCTCAATAAAAAATTTGGACAATCACTTGAGGAAACTCTTCCTTTTTGCAAGCGTGTTTAAGACTAATTATTAATTAAAGGCCCGTCTACACGTTAGTCTTTTCAATCTGTTTGCTCAGCCTTTCATCTGAATGTTTTCTAGCGTCGGTGTCAACACAACTTTGTGCTCGCCACTAATCGTAATTAAAGTATTAGCCGTCAAATCAGCTTTGTACACCACAAAAAAAATTAATCAAATGTTTGCCGTCAAATCAGTTTTCTTGGCAAGTGTCACTAGACAAGTTATAGATATATCTCTTCAAATTTGGAGTGAAATAAAATCTAGAAATAATGAAAAGAACGTCGACAGCAAACTAAAATTCAACGTTTCGGGAATTTATTCAAATTTCTGATGATGGGAAAAAATTTCCGAAACGTTAAACTTTAGTTTGCTGTCGACTTACTTTTCATTATTTGTAATTTGCCTTAGGATAGTGTTTTTAAAATCTAGAAAACTGTACGCATTTTTGCGGTTTCTGCTGCGCAGTATCATATTTGCACGAGAGGGTGAGTGAGCGCGTTGGAATGTCTAACGAGTAGATCGTTCATGCGAACCTTATCCATGCTCGAGGGTGAGTAATGAGAAGCTAATCTTTAGTGCAAATTCAACATCAATGTCATTTCACTCAATGCTGTGTATGAAGGTCACGCTGTTACATACGAAAAGGAAAGCGCAACACACCCCACACAGTTTGGTGGCACACTGAGCTTCTTAATTTGGGGCCAAGCTGAGCTGGCCCGTATCCATAACCGTTCCTTTGTATCGAAATTCTACGAAGTCACGCAGCTCCTGGATCGCTAATTACGCATTAAAGTGAAAAGTAAAATAGGGCCAGAAGATGCCGGCCCCTCGGCACTTCTTTCGAAGCGATTCTGCGGAAAAATTTGATTTTATATGCTGAATTCAGGTCTTGACGTTTTGATAAGAATGTTGTTTAGGACTTATTCCTATGTTTCCATTTTTGTATAAATACGTGTCTTAATTAACTTTGTTGGTGGAGCCCGGCCTCTCTAGCCTCAATGAACGAGCCACCACTGTTTATATGTTTATATATTTACATATTTGTGTCTATTGTGTCTCGTTTGTAACGAAATAGGCGAAAAATAGGCCAGTTTGTAGATTTTGTAATTAGGTGGTGTTTTATGGGGATAGATAAATGAAAATTAAACTTGGTTGCAGATGATAGCTAAAATTGGAATCCTCATCCTTATAATTGAATACAGATCTTTCTCAGCCAACATAAAAATACAGACAATGAAGATATAGACTTCTACTCCTAGCGCTGCCATGGGGTCTGATTTTGTTTTTTTACGGTCTCCATGCAATGAAACTGTACTTTCTGTCAGTCATCGACGTACTATTTCTGTTTACACCCAATAAAGCACAGGCGAAGCGATTTTTCAGTAAACGTAACAATTATTTTTTCCAGCTTGCTTTCTTCTTTTACAGAAGCAATTTTTGATTGAGCTAAATCATGCCGTATGCAGGATACGCATCGAGGAATTTAATGATATAGTGATGCTTTGCTGCTTGCTAATATACGTTCATTTTTTTCGCATGCATCCAAGATAAGGAAGGAGTGTGCTGTTTTGATGAATTGAAATAGAGAGTACATACTCATATCTGTAGACAAGTTGAATTGGTCTTAGTATCGTATTCTTCAGCAGCTCTATAGTGGCTCGATAGAACTGTAAGTAATTATAATTAGTACTCTATCTATCTGACTTTTGCGGAGGTGCCAATTACTTCTCACAAACAGTTTCTGGTAAATTACCCTGAAAAAAACAGCAGTGATCCAGTTCAATAATTAAAAAAAGAAAAAAAGAGACATCTCCTGAATGATCAACCTCATCATTTTGTAGTAGTGATCCCCTTATAATTTTGAGCATTACAGAGAAATGACGCAACGTTTATTTCGAAAAACTCTTGATATTTCCAGCAAACTATTCAAATGAAGCTGAGCTGTTAAGAATACCTATCATATTATTCTGCTAAGCTTGTGATTCCCATCCATCCCTACGTACATCATTCCGTCACCACATTACACTTTTGGAATGAGATCGAGGAACAGTCAACTTGCAAGATACTCTTACTATGAAAGGAATTTGAGCCATTACTATATATATAAATATGTTTTTAGAAGAAGACTCTAATCGATAACGAAGACTGCAAGTACTTTTCATGGGTTGATGATTTTCACAATTTTGCCACGAGTAAAAAAATATTTTGCATGTTGTTCTATTCGTCTACCCTTCGATTTCTTCCTACGTACGCTATGCTTCCAGTATTATCGTATAGGGAGGGCAACCTTGAAAAGATGGTCTCGCAAGGGAACAGGAGTAAGTTTTAAGCTCCTGCTGCTCGCAGTTCATAAGACTCCTGGCTAATTTGGAATACATTTTACAAATTCGTAGCCATGTAGCGAATCCAGGCAACAATGCGGAATGACTTCTGGTTTGTTGATTACGAAAGGTCTCGGCTTGCATAGCATAAATTCGGGTTATACAGTAGGTAGAACTTCTCTTTGAAGCGACTCTTATTATCTCTGGCAAGAGCTGTACTCATGAAATTAACTAACGTAGTTCAGAATACCAAGTTAGGGTAGGGTAGGTGACAGAACTTTCATTCGATGCAGCTGTTATGACCTTGAACAAAACCCTTACTCATGAAATCAAGCAGCTTGAAATTTCAGATCATAGGGCAAATAAAAGAACTTTTATTTGAAGCAACTATTATTATTCTTACCAAGATCTTCACTCTTGAAAGTAAGCAGCTTACAATTTCAGATTTTAGGGCAAATAAAAGAACTTTTATTTGAGTCAACTCTTATTATCTCTGGCAAAGCCTTTAGAGAAATCTCCCCTCGTGAAGAGCCACGGCTCCAGTCCCAGGAGATGGATGGTCCCAGTCATTGGATCGAGCGCTCTCAGTTCTGGCAATTATCGACCTGTCTTTTGTGGGACGTTGAAATCAGCAGTGGTTAATGATGCAACTTTCAAAGGGTCTCAGCTGAAGACGCACCGCGTAAACGGTCATTTCATTCCAAGTATTATTCTTAGTACTCTCCCTCCTCCGGTTATTATGTGGTCAAATAAACACGTGAGTAAATTACAGCTGATACAAAGTAAGGTTCCATCATTCCTACCCAGCGTCGTTCTCAGTACTGTCCCTTCTCTTACGATCAAACGCTACTGTAACGACTAATGTATTTACAGAGTGTTTTTTTATTACAAAGATAAATTTTAACCATAGGTAGAAAAACTCAGAAAAAAAACGATTTTCATGAGTGATAAAATGCCCAAATTTCTTCGTTTCCTTAGTTAAAGAAATTTTCAACTTTAAGCAGGATACTACGTGCGCGCCAATGTTGGCACAAATTTTGATTGTTCAACACGTTTTCAAACTCCACCAAAGCAGTTTTATTTATTTTTACACTAAGAACTGCAAGTTGTAGACAGTTAAGAAACGTATCTCAAGTTCCAAGCTCAACATTTAACGTAATCCCACTGCTGTATGGCGGATACTATGTCGTCAGAGTTTACATCCTTGTCGTTTCCAAAGGGTTGCTGCCAACAAGATTCGGACCTCGTGTACAATTTTCAGAGTGGTTCAAGCAGCAGCGAGCAAGGGATCCCGATTTCTCAAACTTGATTCTGTTCATAGGTTCAGTCACAGTAGCGATTGCTTATTTTCATTGAATTCGAAAACTATTTGGCTTGAATGACCGAAGTCCTTTTCGAATGTATCCATACTGCAATTGTCGCTCTATAGGTAAAGTCGCCGCAGCAGCAGCCTTGCGAGCTGGCGTGGTAGCACTTTAAGGGCCGGATCGAGTGTCGAGCCCGGTGAGCGATCATTTTGGCGCTCGGAATGCTGAGTCTGCAAAGTTGCTTGGTATGCACAGCTATCATGGGGCGCTTACCTTGCCCAGAAATGGGAAGATGCGTTGGGCGTCATTTAATCTTCCGTCGGTGAGGCCATATTTCTTGGCGACCCGTGGTTGACTGCACCTGCACTTACTCCTCTAAGACCACTTGACCTATAACAGCAGTTCCAACAAGTGCGTGTGGGCATTAAGCCATGAAGTACTGCCCGAGCTGTAAATTCAGTTTCTTATACCGGGACCACTCTACGCATTAGCTCTCACAACCTGATGCATCTCGCATCACTACTACCCGCACTCCAGCCGTTACACGAACATCACCAACGCAATATTTATAGGCTGCAGTATCAATGCCACGAATTTGAAGCACATCGGAACACCAGGCGAGCTGCGCAGCCTCGCATTAAGTCATGCGTGCGAAGGCAGAGTGTGGCCTCGGCATGAGTTGTCATATCGTTGACGGCAGGGTGCACTAGTGACATACTAAATGTGTTATAATATCATATTAAACACATTTAGACTACATGTTTCTCAGTGCTCTCCCTGCTATTGTTGTGATAGATGCGCTGTCTTTACAAAAAAATGCACTAATTGAGATTCTTTTGTCCGGGGGCATTACTCTCAGCACTGGAGCTCCATGCAGTTGATACAATCAATGGTCTGATAAGTGCATTGTGCTCATAAATTACAAGTTTTGAGATTAAAAGATTTAAATGTTGTTATTCGTACTCTACTTGCTGTTGTCATGATGAACTAAAAAATGCATTCTCACAATAAATGTTATTATTCGTACTCTACCTGCTGTTGTCATTATGAACTAAAAAATGCATTCTCACAACAAATGTTGCTATTCGTACTCTACTTGCTGTTGTCATGATGAACTAAAAAATGCATTCTCACAATAAATTACACATGCTTTCGATTAAACTGACCTATGTATTATTGTGAGTGCCCCTCCTGTAATTTATTGATTTAATTATCTACTAACAGAGTTTTACCTATAACTTGAACCCACTGATATTGTCTTGATCAAAGTAATATTTTCATGCCCTGTCTTCTCTTGAAGTTATTCATTGTCCAAATGCCGCATTAAAACTAAGTTTAAGCTCTTCCTATTTATATTATATTAGTACTTTTACTACTCGCACTCCAGCCGTTACACGAATATCATCAACGCAATATTTATAGGCTTGAGCAGACAACGCTCAAACCGTTATTTTACGGATAGAAGTCCTTTTATTAAAAGCTTTGAAGTTTCTGTTGTATTCTGACGAGCCCATAACGTGCCTAGTGATTTACGATGACTTTTTCAAGTATTCTTAGCAACACCTCAGTCTAGTTTTCAAATTTAATGAAGGTGTTTCTGTACTAAGATTTCATCATATAAGTTATATTTGCTAAATCATTCAAAGCAGTTGTTGTGAAATACATTGTCCAGAAATTACGTTGTTCTGAATTATTACCTCCGAAAAGGCGGTTATGGTTTCGTCGTGTTTGTCTGTCTGTCACCAAGATAACTCAAAAAGTTATGAACCGATTTGGACGAAATTCTGAGGGATTGTTAGATATGTTAGGAGAAACAGATTATTGACTTTTGGTGAAGATATGTCCATCCGTTTGTTTGTTTGTCTGCCTCATTTTTCTCAATACTATAACTCAAGAAGTTATGGATGGATTTCCATGAAATTAACATGAGTTGTTCTGTTTGACTCATGTTTGTCATAACGTTTGTCAGGAGCATAACTCAAAAAGTTATGAACGGATCTTCATAAAAATCGCACAAGCTGTTAGTACTATCAAAAGGAACAATTCATTAGATTTTGGAATTTATACAAACAAAATGATGGTATCAGAGCCAATTTGAATTTTTTGCTACCGTTGCCTCGCTTGTCGGAGGTATGCACTCTCGGAGTGTTCTAGTTTTGTTATATGAAATTACATTATTCTGACTTTTTTTGTTATCGGCTAACGTGCAGTGGCCAAAAACCGGCTGCTCAGTGAACAGTTTACTTACTTACTGATTGTTTTTTTCTTTTTTTTTCCTTTAAAAAAATATGATTGAATAACTGTCATATCACGATCAGTTCGGCGAGTGCAGAAACTCCCTAAATTTTAGGGAGTTACTTACTGTAACTTTAGAGTTACTGCATTCATGCACTTAGCCCTTTAACTTTGGCACGGCACTGATTCTGCTGTGGACCTCTTATTGATGTGTTTTAGAGTAACTCCTACCCTCGTCTAGTTGATTGTTTAATTATGTTGAATGTTGCGCAATTTTTTCTTCAGCCGACTGTTTTAAAAAAGGAAAAACATTTAACAATTTGTTCGTGTTATGGTGCTATGATTTCTGGGGAAACTAACTGTCGAATATGGAGGAGCAAACTCCTAAAATCGATATCTGCTGTGTTGCTGTTGTTCTTTACTATGGAAATCCTTACAGGATATAGAATCTTTTTTTTTTTCTGTAGCGCAACAAGTAAAATATTCACGATAAACAAAGCAAATCAAATGTGCATGCTAAGCAGGTATTCGAATAATTATTATTATTGAAACTTCACGCTATGACATGTAATACAAACCAAAGGAAACACTCTGCAAGACCGGAAAGCCCGAAACGTTGCTAAAGGTAATCCAACAAAAAGCCATCAACAGCTGACTTATAAATGAAGCAACCAATAAATATGATGATCAATTACTGCACAGAAATACACAAAATATTCACAGTAATCACTTATTGCAAAGAAGCAATTCACTTACCTACAATAATTAATCATAATCGTTGTTAATCGTATTGACTATAGTCACTCAATTAATTCAAGGCAAACAGTCAAATATTTACCAAAATCAATCACTTTAGTGAAGCAAATCAAGTATCCGACGTTCTTGGCAACTTTACGGTCATATGTCGTTCTAATTCAGGCCTCCTCTCCATAGGAACAGTCAATTCCAACTGTGACGTTTACGACCTCAGTCTGCCTATAAATTTGGAGTTCTGCTCCATGCCATTGTACCTGACACTTGACTGTACCGTCTCAGTGAAATATGGTCTCCGAGTAATAATACTTTCGATTACTCTAGACATCACAGCAGCGTGTACGAGATGATTTATAGAAGTCTTTTGTACATCAAACAAGAGCGAAGACATTGAAAAAGTAAAGTGCCTGTTCTCAAAATCCAGTGACCGAAATATTTAAATATGGATGTAAATAATACAAGTTACCTGATGGTGTAATGCCAGTATTTATTGCTGCACTACCTACTGCCAAAATCTATTGAGAGTAATATTTAAAAGACACAAGAAACATCTATTATGTTAATATAAGTAAAATGATGTAACTACTCTAAATATTTTGGTAGCACCACTGTTTCAGAAATAAATCAGTACCCAGAAAGATGTGTGAGTAAGATACTACACCCATGATCAAAATACTTTAACCTTAATAATCACTGTAAAGAATTACAAACTATCTAGTAAGGTAGGCAAGCATAAAGATGCATCAACATTCGAAATACTGTATAGTGCCCCTCTATACCCATTAAAAAAAATCCAGCAGCTAAGGTAAGAGAAGCATGAATACTTTGCTCCAAAATGTCAGTTTGTTCTGATTCTATTCCATCGCTTTTCAACCAATTAAAGATTGCTAAAATCTCGTCAATGAATCAAATGAGCCATAAATTGAAGCTATGAATCTCATGAATTTCACCTTTTGGGATCGAAAAGTCTTATAAATTAAATCGAGTAATGGGCCCCAATCGGTGTGAACCTTAATGTACTTTTTTTATCAGGAAGCCTGACAAACATTGAAACGTTACAAGGGACACACCTCAAAATTTCATCTTCCAAAGCCTGATTTATGGTAAACCCTGCTGATAACCTGACGTGATTTAAGGTACTTTGAAAGCAGCAGGCTCTTTTTAGTCAAGAGCAAAAAGCGTGAAAAATTAAGGCAGAGAAATTTAGTGGCGCGCCAACATCAGTTTTCCATAAGCCCAGCAATCTAGTACCAGCTACGAGATATTTACTAGCATATTTATGTTTCATTTTTATTGTTTTAATTTTACAGGCGATAAATTATTTCATTTCCAGCAATGGAGGTTAGGTTTTGTCGGAATTTGTCTATCTGACGGTCACTAAAATAATTCAATAGCTTATGGGTGGATCCTTATGAACTGCCCAAGGAATGTTAGGCATGTTAGGAGGAACAGATAATCATCTTTTTGTGAAACCTGTTCTTCTTGGTAACGTAGCTAAAACAATTATTAACAAATCTTAAGGGAATTTACATGAATTATCGGAATGTTACGAACAGCAGCTGACCAAATTTTCTACATCATCTGTCCTTTTCTCTATTTGTCTTTATGTTTGCTTTGTTTATCAATAACATAACTCAAGTTATCAGCGATTCTGTATGAAATTTGCAAGAATTGTTAGAAATGTAGAAAGGCAAAATTTACTATGGGTAGATCATATGTTTGTCCTAGTGTTTATCAAGCCATAACTCAAAAAGTTACGAACAGGTCTTCATAAAACTTACAGAAATGTTAATGAAATACAGGATTTATTATTAAGAGGATGCATGATTAAAAGGAAATCCTGGTTTCAGAGTCAATTTGAATATTTCGGTAACATTGCCTTTTTTGGCGAATGTATGCGATCTCGGGTTAATTCTCTAGCGTTAAGAAAACTTTGTGAACTTTTATTACACTTTAGTAACACCGTTTCCTTCGTGGCGCAACATAATAAACTAATCTCTTGAACTTTACTACTACACCGTAGCTACGAACTGCAACATTTTTCCATTCGAAAACCCGACAAAGTCCGAAGTAATCATCCTCACTCACGCACTAACTTCATTATTTCTTTCTTCCTGAAACAACACACACTAAAGTAATGAGCCTTAATAACGCCTTAGCTTTCTTATTTTTTCTTTACGCAGTATGCCACAATGACGGAATGTGCCCAGAAAAGGTTCTAACTTTTATATTTTTCTTTATGAAGTTTGACACATTTATGGAATGAGTTTTGGTAACGCATAAGTTTTCATATTTCTCTTTATCGTAATGAGCCTTGACTACGGTCAGCAAATTTTTCTCTATGAAGTATGAGGCACTGATGAAAGGGACTTGATAAGGCACAGAAGTTTACTTTTTTTTTGCCACCAAACGTGGAGGGAACAACACAGGTCTTCTCTGTATGCTCGTGTATGCAAAAGCATAATCGTACATTTATTAAATGGACCTCGATGGTTCAAGAAGCGCCCAGAAAAAGAAGTCACCTGTTAACTGTTAATGTGAACTAAAAGCTAATGCAGTATAACACAATTAGTTGAGTCGTCCAATATGGGGATCATTCTTTGTACTAAATACAGTAACGCGTAATTATATCTCTCTCTCGCTCTGAAACTCAAACTACATCTGTTATGATTGTGTTATTTAATCACATCAACTGGAGTGTTCTCTGCGTGCAGACCTAGTACGAAGTACTATCTTTATTGACCCTCATAACCACACAGTGATTGATTGCGGTAGCTACTGAGTTACCTTCGCCTTGTAAGTTCTCGGAGTGCAAGTTTATTCTTGTCAAAAATTTTCAAACCTTATATACTAAACCTCAAAACGTAGTAGGGTCGATGTTTCCAAGGTCACACGTTTATTAACTTTGAAGTATTATTCCTCACTCTATGCCGTTTCAATCGCAATGAGTTAATTTTAAAATAACACAGAAAAAAATCACTGCCAATTGCCTGGAGTTTGCAACCACGATTATGCATTGGTAATAATGTTCCGATTGTCTAAAACTTGGTAATACTGTATTACGCACTGAACCTCTTAGTGCAGTAATTATAATTCTAACGGGACACAGACCTAGCTAGTACGCTGAAATCTCTCTGACAGAGAAACCCCAGTATACTCCGGTTGTCTAGGATCTTTAAACCATCTGGCACGCAGCCTCTAAACTAGGTAGTCTCCTTACCGTCACAGTCACTTTTCCATACTAGCCTGGAATGCTGAACTTCAGTAACGAACTAACATCAATAACCTAGTGGCCTAGAGACAGATTCTCACGCACTGAAACTCTAAACGTAGCATAGTCTGAATATTTCCAAGGTCGCAATCACAATCCTAGTAGCCTGGTACCTCGGGACAGACTAACCTCAAAGTTCTCATGTTTTAGACAGTTTCCCAACACTGGAGTACAGTAAATTACCCCGTCGGGCAATGGACCCATATGTTTGGGGTAATGGATGCATATGTGGATATGTATAGTCAATAGCGTGTTAGACGAGCTGCAGTGCATCTTATGACTGCAAAACAAAAACAAAAAAATTAAAACATCTGATATTGGGGGCTCTATATTCGATGGGACACTTGAAAATTAATAAATTGGATTTTGGGGTAACCATCACTGCAAAAAGTTGAAAAACTCAGGTCTAGACACTCAAAACTCCTTCGCCTCAATGTTTACGGGAAGCCACACAGGCGCGCAAGCCCCAATTATGTACTTCCATGTAAAAAAAAGGGAGAAACATCTCATTCTCAAAGCGCTTCCCCTCGTAATTTCCAGATAATATGCTACGTAATTCGACCAGTATCGATTCACTTTAGGCCTCCTAAATTTCCAGAAGCGGGCTTGCTCATATTTGTATGCGCTCAAGTTAATTCAAGCCATGCATAAAAATGCGGTAAACTGATTTTCAGATCTATTTCCAAGCCTGCCGTATTGGAAGATCAATATTTATCTATTTCGTATAAGTACCCCTGGGAAGTATTTGATCGCTTTTTACGGTCTGATACACACGTCCGTTCTGCATTTCCGATGCAGCTTAGAATAAACAAATGCTTCAGGTTAATATTGACAGACTTCCTTAATATTCCTTAATATTGACAGACTTCCTTAATATTCCTTAATATTGACAGACTTCCTTAAAGATTTGTGCTCGGTCATGAGGCTCAACGGCTCTCATTTTCTCAAGCGCTCTACAGAATCTCCGGGGCCTCCGAGACAAAGTCGTTGGGTATTCGAAATTTATAGAAGTCAAGTTGAGTAAATCTTCTGGCAGACATAGAATGCACGATAAGTTGTCCGTGGGCGCTGCAAAACTACAAGGAATCAACGAAAAACATGTACTACTAATTAGCAGGAACGCAGTTTTCCTGGAGAAATAAAGATTTTGTAAAAACAAGCTCGGAAAACAATAAAAAATGCCGCTTCAGCTGATAGCGAACCTGCTTCACTGTGTGTTCCTCCATGATTCTTGTGGGATTCCCTTTTTCCAAAAGATTTTCTGCACAAACTAATATTAGACGTGCCGTTCTTACACTGAACTGTACTCTCAGATTTATATTTTATACCCCCTATGGATGTACGATGAATAAATAGAAATAGGTAAAGCTGTCTGGTACAAACCGTTGTTACATATGACTTTGAACAGGTGAGGTAAACATACATTGTGATGGTTACCGCAAACCCTTAAGTATGATTTTTTTTTATCCCTAAAATAATGCTCGTTTTAGCATTCCAATAATAAAACACTTACATCAATTTTGGTTCACCATTTATCTGGGACTTTTATTCATATTTCTTTATCTCGCAAGAGGTCGATGCATTCACAAAAGTTTTGTTACCTCCTAAATCTGAAATTTGGATGAATCGGTGGAGTGTTAACCGCTAAGAAGTAGCCAGCGCCAACAGCTAAGTGTAGAATCTCTGATATGCTTTTTATTATGCGGTGAATTCACACTATGATGCAGGGCAATCCCCAGAAAATGCAAGAGAAAGGAGTCTTGTGTCAATCGGCCTCATCTTCTACGCTAGACAGCAGCCAGTAAACTTTAATACCAACTATAATACCGAAATTCTTCACGGTATCCGCCCATTTTATTTCTTAATAATTCCAAATGGAAACAACGCGTGCATCTAAAAGCCTTTCCAACATCAGCATTGGAAAGGAAGCTGCAATGTGTCTCATAAATTCAGCGATAACATCGGGCCGACCATTTGCAGACAATATTCCTCTTGATATTGTTTATGGAACCATTTGAAGATTCTATATTAAAGCGGCCAACTGCAACTGATCGAAGTGACTCGTGAGAGAGATGAAGGGCCTCGAAAATACAGCGAGCCGGTGCCCGGAGCCGGCAATAGACTGCCTTTAAATTGGTGACATTTTCTTGCAGACGAACTGGGTTCGCAGCTGAGGTTTGTTCTTACCAAGTCCACCCACTCTTGCTTCCCTGCTCACTCACACCAATGTAAGAAAGATAATAATACACTGCCTTGTAACCAAGTCCATTTTCGCCTCGCTGCTCAGACCAATGTAAGAAACATGATAATACGCTGCGGTGTTGCCAAGCCCACTTTTGCTTCACTGCTCAGACCACTGTGAGAATATTAACCCTTTATTTCATAATTTCTCGTAGGATTAACACTATATGAAGTGTGACACATATGCAACGGTACCCAACTCGAAATTTACAGGCATTTCTCGGCTGCCTACTTGTAAATAGTGATCAATATCATATAACGTCGGATTAATGCCTATAAATTTTCGATTGACCATGAAAGAAAGGGTTAAATGTCAGTATACTCTGAAATTACCAAGGCCACCTACACCTCACAGCTCCCACAAGCGTAAGCGTAATAGCACATAAAAAAATGCATTCCTATTTTACTAAGTCCACTCACATTCATAGCTCAGACCACCGTAAGAATGCTAAATCATAATACTGTCTTATGTTACGGAGCTCGCTTATATCCGCTGCTCAAAGTAGTGCCAGAATATTAGATCATAATACGTGCTTATTTCGCTAAGTACGTTTGCACTCCACCGCTCACACAAGTGTGAGAATATTCAATGGTATTGCGTATTGTGTCCATGTGGCCAACCCACTTGCAGTTAATTCATCTTAGCAATGCAGGTATATTCCATGGTAGCACTATTCCATAGGGCGCGTCTACAATACACTTCACAGCGTACATCATTATTGGAATATTCGATGATAAATACCTATCATGTCTCTGTACTTCCTAGTTCACTTACAATTCACATCAGTGTAAAAATAGATGATATAATGCTTGCGAAAAAGGTCAGTAACGGCATTGTTAGTGGCTCTAATTGAGACTTCGTATATTTTAATTATTTCAGTGCGGTTAATACCGAAGTGTCTTTGAATGTCTGATAAAATTATACTGGTAGCACTAGTTGAACATGCACGATGCATCGTAACATAGAGCGCGTAAGAATATTTTGCAAGGAAAAACATACACTATGTTTCCCCTTTTAAGTTTTCTAGGAGCAAAATGAAGACACATGCGGAGTTCTTGTGCAGATGGTTGTAAAATTATTTTAACAGTGGTATATTATGAACTACCATTATTTTTTCTTTCTTTTCTTCTAATCAGCATTGTGGTTCTCATTTTATCCACACTAAAGAAAGAATTAGTGAATCACTTAACTAAAAGAATGTAGCCGTACCCCCCAACAACAGCAAGCTGCCAGAGCTAATTTTTTTGCAGACTTAGTAGGCACGTGTATAAAATTTGTTATGGCGTCCGCTGGTTTGCTGGAACTAAAAATCGTCCCGTGTTGGAATATCGCGCAACTTTCTTGCTGATAAGACGAGCACCAACTGCACATTTTCCGTAAATGTCTATTGTATGTTTATTAGTGAAGTGTCGTTTGTAATGCCGGCCTCGCAATGCAGTTCTGTTAGCAAGGATCTTAATGGTATCAGCGAATTGAAATTGCAACTAGAACGCCTTGTGGCGTAGGGCCATTACCCGCAGTAGGGAGCAAATTCAAAGGAGTATTTTTTTTATGAACGAGTGCAGCGCACAGCCCCAATCCCTTTTCAATAATAACATAGGAGAAAATAGAACCCCGCGTGCTCCAGACGATCTGCCGCGGTGGAGGCAAATTCGCCCGATCGAGGAAATTTCAACGCCATCATTTTCTATGGTCAGCTAGGTCTGTTTTTTGCATGGGTCACATCTAGGTCAACCCACCAAGCTCCCACCAAGCTCATTCGACCAATTATTGGGTGGACAAACATACAAATATATATACATACTTAAATCTTAAACGAAAACTTTATCACCTCTCTCACTTCATTCGAGGGTGATAATAATAGCTTAAATTTGCTGTTGCTGCTGCTGATCTACTATGCGATTATGTAAGCTACATTCAACTTGCTTGACTTATGAAATATTTCCAGCGACCATTTCTTTAGTTCTAGGAATCAGTATCAGAACTATATACTGCTTTATTTCAGTATCTTCTACTGACAGAAAATGGAAAAAATTAGAAAATGATGCAGTTCCTAGAATGAAGTGCAAATTTAGTTTAAATGGTAATAAAGTGAAGTGTCATCGCCTCCCAGATACACTAAGTAGTTTTTACTGGAAGTACAGGAAAAAACAGTGCAATCTATTGAATCGCATTTGGGTGTCTTGGGATTATTTGAAATGTATGTGATATAATCTTCGATTGAAAGTAACTTTCCGTTCAAAACATGTATAAAAACTGATCTACGTTGCCTAATTCCAAGTGCAATGAGTACAGACGATTTTCAACAGTTTCTAACAGTTGTCAACGCTGATTCTATTGGCTAGTTTGAGATGAGTATTTTTAGACTCTGTTGACGCCTCATCTACTTCCAGATTCATACAATGACTTAATTGCAGCCAGTTCCAGGCAAGGTTCCAGGCAGGGACTCTTCACCCCTCCCCTCTTTTTTTCTCTCTCTCTTTTCTCCTGTCCTGGCAATAGCTCATAGAGTGNTCTGGTGTCTCTTTGGGAATGGGCCTATTGGTTCGTCTACTGCCGCCTATCTAATCTAATCTAATGTGATATATTGAGCGACACTTGGCGCAATGCGCATTGGCAGGAGCGCGCTGCAACGTATGTGAAAATTCTGCTTGCTTGTGAACATTTTCCAACAAAAAATATTATGGAGGGTGACAACAGTGAATTTATCCCGTCCATCTGCATGGGTTGGACTAAGTCACCTAAACTCAGTTTTAGGACGGAAGATTTTTAACTTTTTCCAGTCATTATCATCGGTGATTCTACGTACAATTTCTATCCCGACGCATTTATAGGCCCTGTTAGAGCGTCATCTCCTTCCAGATTCATGCAATGACTTTGCTGAGAGAGACTCGAGGCCGGGGCCATGCAATATTGAGTCGCACTTGGCTTCAAGCGGTCATCAGAGCTAAGCAAGAGTGACGCAGTACTTTAGACGCCACTGACATGTCTGGGATAACGCAATGCAGTGTCCATATTACAAGGCAATATAGCGGCAGACTCCGTATTCTGCCTCTTATACGGTCCTCCGCACAGTAATAATTTCCAGGCTTTATGTGTCAGACAAACCTCCTGCTGCACTGACATCCATGATGCAGAGCACGGTGGGACTAGACGCAAGCACTGCTGGATCTCCCCATGGCTTATCGGCTTCTCAACGTATTAGAACAGCGGTAATCCTTGAGTTATTCGTTATCTGAATGCTACTATGATGATGATGATGATGATGATGAGTGCTGAGATGAAATAAAAGTTATATATTATCATGACGATACCTTTGTAATTAGTCACCGACACCCATGATAGTGAGTTTGTTTGGACTAAATTTAACACTGTTGGATCTCTCCATGTCTTGTCTTGTCATCTTGACAGCAGTGATAACAGTGGGAAATATTATTATTGAACTATGATGGTGATAATAGTGATTCTACAACTGAGAGAAACAATTTTGGTGGCATTTCACTACCTTAGCATTTAGCTACTGTAATCTACCCTCTTTCGTCAAAATACTTACTGAGGATACATCTTGGCACCTTTGATGAACCCTTCTTTTAGATATCTTTTTGTTCTGCCCACTTTTTTATTATCAAATAGCTTGCAAAGGTAGTTTCGTCATAGCTTTACGTAGATGCTTTATGATTGTGTCTTTGCTTAGCCTCAGTCTCTTATTAAAATTACCATAATAGCTGCATCTTCAAAAAAGAGAGAAAGACAGACAAATGCGTACCTCACTTTCACTATGGTATAGAACCTTGAACATCTTCGAATGAGGTCCAGGTGAAGTTATTCACTTCGCACGCGGGTGTAGAGTCACGATGCCAGTTTTATTCTGTTGATTTGCATTGGAAGATATATCCTTGCTCAGCAAACGTTTTTCATCACAACAAACCACAGAAGCTTCATCATCAGCTAGGAAAGAGACAGACGCATACCCCATATTTTCCTAACAGTGTGGAAGATACATCAATGCCCAACCTGCTGTTTTTTACTAAAACCATGAACTCAAGTACGTAGTGCCACCAGAGATGGAGATATCAGACCGGCAAACCCATGCCTTACCCTTCCCGTAGTTTTGGCAATACGCCAACGCACAGCCTGCATCCTTTTATCAAAATGATCCCAAAAGCTGCATCATCATGGACAGCGAAACGTACAGACAGCGAGACAGACGCACGCACGTCGGGCCCTTAAGTGCCTGCTATGGCTTCCTGCGACCTCCGCACGTCTCTTTACTGCCGTCAGTAGTCCGTGCTGGTGCAGATACGCGCCTCTATTGGCGTGTTATAGCAGCCATTGAGATTTGATTGGTGTTGCTGTGGTATGGTGGCATTTGCCGTTAACTTGCTTCTTAGCGTTCACTTGAATAGTTGCGTATTATAGTACTATGCTGCGTCCAGTTATTACTTCCTAGCATTGACTTGAATGCTTACGTGTCGCAGTACCATCTGCTATTCACAAGCTCCTCATCGTTTTCTTCAATGCTTGCGTGTTCTAGCACCATCTGCTCTTCACTTGCATCTTAGTAGTGACTTGAATAGTTGCGTATTATAGTACTACAATGCTCTACCTCCTCTAAGCTCACATATTACAAGCCAATGAAAAGTATTTTCTGAGTATAGAAAATTAATGTACCTTGCAGGAGCAGAGTTTCTGCTTGGCAGCTATATTACAGTGACGTGTGATCTGTTTCGGCTCTGTGCGTGTTCAATTATCTGGTAGTGGGCTTTGAAATGTTAGTAAATACCACGCCCTATAAGTCTCAGACCAGCGTTACAAGCCGTCATAAAGAGCATGCTAAATAAATTAAAAACTTACCACAAGGATGTGGGCAATCATCTCGACCCTTGGCGAAGTAAACATATGTTCATTGTTTATAATCTTTCCTTTTATGTTAAACTAGTGGGCCCGTGCGTGAAGAATTCACGCAATAACCTATACGATTGCCTAATGCCTCTAGGCCTGTGCGGAATCTCCTCTTCTCTTATTTGCTTCTTAATTTTCTTTCTTTTCTTCATTGATCCTTTGTCGTCCTGTCATCCTTAGGTCTTCTATATAGACAGGCAGAAGTAACATCTTGAGTAAAACACTTCAACAAACTTAAACAAAATACCAGCTTTTATACAATGTGTTCGGTCCGTAGCAAAGATACCGTTGATACCGTTTTTCCACCTCAAGTATCTGTTTCATTTGAGGTGCTCAAATTTTGACCTATGAAGAGAAAGCTGCTTCGTCAGAGGAAAACTGTATGCTAAAAGAAATAATTGTCAACTGCTCGTGAAAACTTATGTTTCGTCGGTTTCGTTGACAATTGCATCAAAGTGGGAAGAATATCTCATGCAACGAAATCATCTGTGGGAAGAAACTACGAATCAAGAAGCATGAGAGTGCCAACGGAAACTTCAGATATCTTAAGTGCTACGAATTCAACTTCGNGCAAGAAATGCATTCAGACATAAGGTCGCCCTATACTTTGCCGTAGATTCGATGTATGGAGAAGCTAATACTCGTACAAATCAGACTAAGCCTGCGCTGTCTTCTTTGTTGGAATTTCAACTGTCTCTGCTTAAGATAAGTTTGCCATCTTCTGCAACCCGGCCTATTTTCTGCCTATCACTTTCAATGGAGCTTGAGAGGACAATCAGAGCCTCCAACCTGGGCTAAATTCCGCCTATCTATTTCGTTAAGAGCGTGACACCGAACATATAAATATATTTATAATCACACGACGGTCATTCTTAGTATTAGATTCTAAAACTGCACCCTAATTGTATGCTTGCTGGATGTGCATCTGTGACGTCCTGATTTTGAGTTGTAGCTTATATACCAGATTCAATTAGAGTCTATCAAGTTCATTTCAAAATAAAAACTGTTATCCGCCGTCATCTTGAACAGGCCCTCTATTAAGTGCAAACTGTTGATTTTTTTATCACAATTAGTGGAAGTCCAGACAATACGTATGGGTAAGCATAGAAAATCTATACCTACGCTAAAAGCTACCTTCAAATATTATTAAGACTTTCACTAGGTGACATAATGGCAAATTTTCATAGTTTTGTATTTGAAGCAAAATAACTAAACAATATATAAATGTCCCTGAATTCTCTGCTCCAAAAGCAGACTCGTGAGCCAAAAGTAATCGTTTCGTCATTAACTCATTATGATTGAACGCGCTGCGGTAGATACATTACAGTAGACTGCTCCGATAAAGCAATGGCTTGATGCAACAATGGCACTCACTACTGTCGTTTTTTCTCTGTTATTATTTCAACATTATTTTCAATGCACTTTGAACGCTGAAATTTTTAATCTGTTTGTGGAGAAATATACGTGCAAAGCTGCCGTGATTGCGACATATTACCTACATTTCTACGGTGATTTATTTTTAATTTGGCTATTAAAGTCTAACGTATTGGCTACAGTAGAGAAACTGTAATAAAAATATACGGCAACTATAGCACTCTCAGAGCTACTACCTCCGCACAAGCAAGGCAACGTTAACGAAAAATTTAAGCTGGTCCTGAAACCACGATTTCCTATTTTTTGTCATCGCCAAAAGTTGGTCATTTGTGGCTCTTGACGGTAATGGCAGTTCCTATAATTTTATTCAAGATCCGAGTCTAACTCATTGAGCTTCGTTCAGACAAACAGTATGACCAATATGCACAAAAACATACGAAAGAATCATCACCAAAAATTGTTCATTTGTGTCTTCTAACATTTTTAAGAATTCCTGTGAATTTCATCAAGATCTGTTCATAACTTTTCAGTCATAGGCTGACAAACATAAACACAACTAAACTAAAGTACTCTGAGAGCACATGCCTCCGCCAAGTAAGGCAACGGTTACGAAGAAATGAAATTGGTTCTGTATCAAAATCTAATCATTTGTGCCTTTCAACAGTGTTAACAGATTCATTATTTTTTTTAGAGATCCGTTCATAACTTATTGAGTTATGCTGCAAACAATCATTATGGCAAACATGAGTCAAAGATACAAACGAACCAACCGATTTGCACAAAAAATTAATCATTCATGTCATTTAGCATAACTAACTACTCCTATATATTTCATAAATATCCATTCATTTTTTCTTACTTATTGTGCTGTGCTAGCAAGCATAAAATAAAAAATAGTGACAAACAAACGAACGAACAAACGGATCATTAGAAAAATTTGGTCGTGATATACCTAACAACTCAAGTAAATTTCGTAAAAATCCGTCTATGACTTTTTGAGTTATGGCATTGAGAAAATGAGGCAGACAAGCAAACAAACAAACGGATTGAGGGATCTTCACCAAAAGTTAATCATCTGTTCCTCTTAACATACCTAACAATCCCTGTAAACTTCGTCCAAATCTGTTCATAACTTTTTGAGTTATCTTGGTGACAGACAAACTGGATAACAGACAGATAAAACCGACGAAAACACAACATCCTTGGCGGAGGTAAACATAGAGACAAACATTTAAATAGACCGACAGATCATCAGAAAATTATGGCCAGTTGCTCTACCAACAATTCCTGCATGCTTCATGAAGATCTGTTCACAACTGTTATAATACCACGAAGCTGTAGGCAGACAAACAAATAAACAAACAAACGGATGGAAGGATCTGCACTAAAGTTAATAAGCTGGTCCTCCTGACATCCCTAACTTTCCCTGTAAATTTCATAAAGATCCGTCCATAACTTTTTGAGTTACTTTGGCGACAGAGAAACAGACAAAGAGACAGACAAACGCCGATAAAAAGCATGACCTCTTGGCTGATGTATCCAATTAACCATTCATTTTGTGGAACTCTATTGGTCTTGAGCACAATTCAGATTGTCATTAATGGCAAAAAAAATATTGTCTCCACTTACAGCTGGGGATTAAGCATCAATACTGAATTTCGAAAATGCCAAATGGAATATGATTATTGAAAGCTGAGAAAAAAAAATGATATGCTGCTCACGTTAGTCGAAAAACAAAAAGATACTAGGTGAAAATATGAAAAAGGAAAAGCTAGTATAACTGGAGTACGAGTTACTACATAGATGCAGCACCGTTCAAGTATTTATGAATATCGCAGCAATTCCGCAAGCGACTAGTGATGAAAAGGCATATCTTGGTAATTAACAATAGCTCAATAGTACTGATATCCAGGACGTACTCATTTGTCATAGTTACTCTATTAGAGGTAGTGAAGCTAGCACAAAAGCTACAAATATATATACACCATGACCGCGAGTTCTTAAATTGTGGCAAAATATATGTGTATATATTTCCTCAACTCCAGTTTTTTTCTTTCCTGGGTTTATGCTAGGGAATATTTCTCCCTTTCTTTCGTCACTCTCCTGCTCAATAATTGTCCCATAATGAAGTCAGATGAAACAAAGCTTCGCAGTTGAAAGGAAGTAAAAAAAAATCAGTATCTATCTGTATGCTAATGCTAACAGGCACTTCAGATATCTTCAACGCTTAGATCAAGAAATACTTATAGCGAGACAAACCTACTAAACACCCAAAAAACTANGTCCCATAATGAAGTCAGATCAAACAAAGCTTCGCAGTTGAAAGGAAGTAAAAAAAAATCAGTATCTATCTGTATGCTAATGCTAACAGGCACTTCAGATATCTTCAACGCTTAGATCAAGAAATACTTATAGCGAGACAAACATACTAAACACCCAAAAAACTAAGCAAACAGCCAACAAACTGTTTATTACTGTCTCTAGACAGTGGAATATATGCAGCCTATGTATAAGTACACATAACTGTGCATGTTCTACCTACTTTACTGCCGCTGTAACTACAGTTCGTACAGCTGCCGATTTTTTTAAGGCGGTTCACCTCGCAAATATTTTCCTAGCACTTTATCTAATCTAATACTAAGAATGACCGTCGTGTGTTTATATTTATTTATATGTTTGGTGTCACGCTCTTAACGAAATAGATAGGCGGAATTTAGCCCAGGTTGGAGGCTCTGGTTGTCCTCTCAAGCTCAATTGAAAGTGATGGACATAAAATAGGCCGGGTTGCAGAACATGGCAAACGTATCTTAAGCAGGGACAATTGAAATTCCAACAATGAAGATATCGCAGGCTTAGTCTGAATTGTACGAGTATTAGCTTCTCCATACATCGAATCTACGGTAAAGTATAGGGCGACTTTATGTCTAAATGCACTTCTTGCATTGCCGAAGTTGAAATCGTAGCACTGAAGATATTTGAAGCTTCCGTTGGCACTCTCATGCTTCTTGATTCGTAGTTTCTTCCCACAGATGATTTCGTTGCATGAGCTATTCTTCC
>LQNS02277219.1:4653224-4669463 GCA_001587735.2 Parhyale hawaiensis
AAATGAAACAGATATTTGAGGTGGAAAGACGGTATCAGCGGTATCTTTGCTACGGAGCGGACACATTGTATATAAGCTGCTATTTTGTTTAAGTTTGTTGGAGTGTTTTACTAAAGATGTTAGTTCTGCCAGTTTATATAGAAGACCTAAGGATGTCAGCGCGACAAAGGATCAATGAAGAAAAGAAGAAAATTAAGAAGCAAATAAGAGAAAAGGAGATTCCGCACCGGCCTAGAGGCATTAGGCAAACGTATAGGTTATTGCGTGAATTTTTCACGCACGGGTCCACTAGTATTAATATAAATGCAGGGCTAGGATTCAAAATCAGCTTATTACTTGGACGTGGCGAGAGCATTATGGTCATGTCAACATTCCCTTCATAGCTATAATGCAGGGTAAAACACTGCTATTCGTAGGCAAACCCTCGCTAAATGAGTCAACTATACTCATACTATACTATAAATTTTTCAATAATTTTCTATCCCCTACACTAGCGTGCGCAGCAAGAAGTTAGCGTAAGATCAGCAGCAGTAAGATCCAATGAGCGACGCAGGGACGCATGATTGAGAACTCATTAGGGAACAACACAAGTAATTCAGCTTTCTCCCTTGTGAGCCTAATTACCTTATTATGCTATGATAATTACAGACTAAACTGGGAGGCTGCAGAGAGCCATGCAGAGACTCTGATCTCGAGAGCGTCGTCAGTCACTGTGTCATAATTAAGACCCAGCACTGCCAGCCAGCCTGTCTCCCTTCCCAGGAGCACATTGCGCATCAGCGTATGTAGGCACGCTTCAGTTGCAGCCCCAGACACCAACTTATCTCTATTAGAAAGCAAAGGTTGCTAATGACGACGTACGACCATGCTTTCTTCCGTAGCATAAATCACGATGGATCCATCCGGGTTGCAAACTCTGAGCGTCAGGGGAATATTAATCCAGACGGCAAGATATGCGCATTTATATCAATGGTAATCGTGTCCTTTGGGGTATTTAGGCAATCGTCGGTGCTCTGTTTTATCTACTATATTTATAAATATACACGAGAAATAAATCTAGACGGAGAGATATTCTCATTTAAGTAGGTGGCAATCGCGTTCCCTGGGGCATTTCGTCAATTGCTACTGTTATATATTCTGTATTCACGAATACACACGTAATATTAAACATGGTGGCGAGATAAGCATTTTCATATCAGTAATGATAATCGTATCAGCTAAACTACTTAAATATAAAAACGTTGTTTTTTATTGTTTATCAGTAAATACTTAATCCAAACTGCATGATTTATGCCTTTCTATGTCATTGTATCGACTGCGATATTGAAACATAACTCGTCGTTTTTTATTTAATGATGTATTTATTCATTCCATGATGCTTTTCTGCTCAAATTTTCAAATGCGGTATCTTAACCAGAAACTGTTCTTTCACGGCGTCACGTAGCGAGGCCTATAAAGAATAGCGGCAGATGACACTACACTGCCAGTTTGTCATTATCCACGACTGCTCTAGTGAATCTGCAATGGACCTACCAGGCTGATCTACTGTATTAATTTTTATCCATTCAAAGAAGCGAGCTGTAACCAGTCTCACTTGAGCACAACATATATATATATATATATATATAGATATATATATATATAGTCGCATGTTCCTGTCCACATTGCCGGAAGTGACTGAGACTATAAATTGCTCGCAAGCTTCTGAAAATTGCTGCAGAAATAAAAATAACTACCGCACTCTGAGAGCGCAAACTTCCGCCAAGCAAGGCATTGTTAACGAAAGATTCAAATTATTCCTGAAATTAGGACAGAAATTTGTTCATCTATGCCTCATAATAGTAACTAGAGGGCCCAGCCGTCAAAAATGACGGCAAAAATTTTGTGTTTGAGTTTTTTTTTTATTGTTCTGGTTCCCAGTATAGGTTTTGCTGTATTATAGGCCTCATCCCTGCAGGCCTGATCTTCCATTAGTGATCTGCCATTAGTGTACAACCATGAGTTTTGCGATAAAAAATATCCCTCCCTGCAAGATAAGGAGCGAATATCAGCTTGGAATTGTTCAATTGTTACGTTGCACTGCACAAAGAAAAATATAGTTCAGTCAAAAGAATTCACTGGAAATGCCCAAGGCTAACCATATTGTGGATACCAACTGATTGTTGAACCTCCAGCGTCAAAATTTGGATGCGCTGTAAATTCAATATAAAAATTCGTCTGCTGAGCGTCAAGATTCAACTACTTCGATATCATTCAGCAATGAAAGTTGGGATCCAGAGTCTAAGGATCCAGAGCCCGGGATGCACTATCGTCGTTCACGACCACTTTACGTTCACGTAAGCTTTTCTGCGCGCGCCACCACTAAAATAAACACTACCTAAGCTAACTTAACCTAGCCTGACCAAACCTACCCTTACCTAACCTAACCTCCTTACCTAACTTTCTAACCTAGCCTAACCTTACTTAACCTAACCTAACCCAACTTAACCTTGCTAACCTTACCTAACGTTACTTAACCTCACCTAACCTAACCTTACCTAACCTAACGTAACCAAACTTAATCAGCTATACAACGAGCAGCGCGGCGCACCATCTTGAATGCCGCCCTCACGCACACGATCTGCGCACACAAAAACGCACACAAAGCGGTCGTGAACGACAATAGCGCGCCCGGGATCGGGAGACAGGAGATCCAGAGCTCTATTTGTCACCGGTATTCCAAGCGCTGAAATTGTATGGTATCTCAACTTGTTCTTCAGTACATGAATATTCTCCTATTAAACTCTTCACTGCTTGACGGAGAGACGGACCAACATTGGAGCAAGCAAGAGAGCGAGGGTGCAAGCAAGCGACCAACAACTGTCTTTTATTTTATAGTGGAAAGCACAAAATTTTGTCATTTGCGTCTTTTATCATGCTTAATAAATCCTACGACTTTCATGAAGACCAATTTGCAACTTTTGAGTTATGTTACAGTCAAACATAAAAACTAATTTTCGAAGGTATATTAAGCGTCTCAACTGGATTTTAATATATATTTGACCGAGCTTTCGACAGTCTAAACGAAAGTCGTTTTAAGGCAAAAACTTGAAGACCTGCGAGTTATGCTATGTACATACTATGTATGTATCAATGATACAGAAGCATAGATTTTTCGAAAATTATTTTACTGGAGAGCTCAGGCGCATTATATTAGTTCATATTAATGATTTTGAAACATGTTTGTAAATTTCAGGGATTTGTTGGTAACAGTTATTGCAATTTCTGTTGAGAGATGAGAAACTGGATTTCGGAAATTTCCTATTCTTACAGTGAGTTTCTTGTTGCAGTATACTGAAATTTTGCCAATCAATATTATTTGCAGTTTTACGGACATGTTGGAGTACTAGAGAGTTGACTTGTTGCTTTTCTACATTAGCTTGAAGCTTGTTGATTCTAGTTTAAACGTTACAGCCTGTCTCTCCAACATACACTTTTGCACATGTACTACATTTTCGTTCATAGATGACACTTGATCTTTCAGACGAGTGTTTTATGTCTTTAAGATGACAGAACTGCTGACGGAGAGTGTTTTCCATTTTTTTTTTTTTTGCTAATTGTGCATTGAAGGGCTTTAGTATTCTGTTAACGCGTTCCGATGTGCCTATTACATATAGGGAGCACTGATGTATTTGATAGATGATGGATTTGATTGGAGTGGATGGATAGTTGTCAGCTTGGCGTTGTCGCTTCCTTTTTTGAATTGCTTGTTTTACAAGTTTATTGGGATAGCCGTTCTTTACAAGGGAAGTTGCTATATTTTGCAATTCACTTTCCAGTTGATAGTCACTGCACAGGTTGTAAGCTCTTCTTACTAAGGAGTTTATAACGCTCATGTTTTGATTCACAAGGTTGTTTGAGTTAAAGTCTAGGTATCGGCCGGTGTGGGTTGGTTTTCGAAAATTTGAAAAAGTCAGAGGGGAGTTGTCTTCATATAGAATAGTTAGATCCAAGAAATTTATCGGCTTCGGCTTCGTATGGAAACTGGATGCTTGGATTGATTCGTTTATAGATGCAAAGAAATTTTTACAGGCAATCTGTTGAATGACAGCAAGGACGTCATCAACGTATCTTTTACAAAAAATGAAAGAATTTGACGAATTTTGAAATATCTGATCTTCTATAATTTGCATAGCGGCTTATGCGATAGCAACCAATAAGCAGCTTCCCATTGGAGTTCCTTGGATTTTTTTGGATATCTTGTTATTCCGTTGGAAAACCGTAGTATTTAAACAAAGGTCCATTAATCCTACAATTTCGCTTAGAGAAAGGGCGGTCCGGTTTATCCATTCGTTGTTTTTGCTAAATAACTGTTCAGTACTGCTTCTAGCTAAGTCTTATGGAATTGAGGTGAAGAGGGCCTTGACGTTAAAAGATTCAAGGATGTATCCCTCTGGCACGGTGAAGTTTGCCAGAGCTGTCCTTCAACATTTTTGTGTTTTTCAACTTCTGTTCTGCCTTCTCTGTCAGTGAATTAATTATTGATGTTAGATGCCTCATTAGTTCGTCAGTATGTGATCCAGAGAAAAAGACGATTGGTCTTATAGGATAGCCTTCTTTATGTAATTTTATAACTCCATATAACATCGGAATATTTGCAGTATTTCTGTACAGCCGTTGGTGGAATTCTCTTGATATTTTGTTTTTCTCTTTGAGAATTTTCAGTTTTTGATTAGACGGTAGTTCAAGGTTTGGATGGGATTTTCGCTCAGCCTTTGATATGTGTTTGCATCATTCAGATGGGCTTCGATTTCGCTCTCATATTCAGCTCTATTCAAAACGACAGTAGTGCGTCCTTTGTCAGCAGGCGCCGTATGTATTGAGGAGTCTGCTTTTAGGTTTTTGAGTGCTCTCATTTCATCAGCTGTTAGATTCTTTACCTTCTGCGCACTTCACAATGCTGAGACCACTTGTGAACGAAGGTTGTGTTTGTTGTCTGTTGGTACATCTTTAATTTCGTCTATTGCAGGTTCAGATGCTGCTAGGAGTTTTAATTTACTAAATTTTCTGAAGTTCAAACCATCCATTTGATAATAGTTTTACTTCAGACTCATTTAAAAATTTGTTTGACAGATCTTCAACCCATCATTTGTCATTCACAGGTTGTTCGTTGTTAGTATTGGAAATTCAGCTATAGTTCAATATCAGCTTTTTTTTTCTCGTTACTTCTTAGGGTCATTTAAGATTTCGTACTGTCGTCTATTTGTAGCCACCGAGTGGAAGGTAGGTTATTCTTCAGGAAGTTTGAGTAGCTGATGACTTTAGCTTGACTCTCGTTGATGCGATAATGATCATTCTTGATGTAGCACTGCAGATATTTTCCACCAGCCTGTTAAGCGATCTTGTAGTCTTCTCTGGTCTTAATGGGTGGCTTCTGACGCAGCGACTTTGGTAGAACGTTGTTTAGTTTGCAACGGAGTTGAACTTGAACAGTCTGTTCTCTTGCAGTTGCGAGGTCTACGTTCGCCTAGCATAATTCCCTGGGCTTATGATAAGCTTCATCACCGTAGCTTCTTATTTGTTGAAATAGCGGACATCCAGGTTTCATGTTTTCGAAGTTTAATTGTTTCAACTGGATATTAATATATATTTGGCCGAACCTAGGTATCTAACTATTCAATATGAAGACAACTTCCCTCCGACTCTCAATTTTTGGAAAACCAACCCACACCGGCCGATACCTAAACTTTAACTCAAACAACCCTGTGCATCTAAAGATGAGCGTTATAAACTCCTTAGTCGTAACAAGAGCTTTTAACTTGTGCAGTGAAGATCAGCTGGAAAGTAAATTGCAAAATATAACAACTTCTCTTACAAAGAACGGCTATCACAAGAAACTTGTAAAATAAGCAATTCAAAAGCGACAACACCAAGCTGACAACAATCCACTCCAACTAAATTCATCTTCTGTCAAATACATACATCAGTAGTCCCTATGATAAGGGCACATCGGAAAGCGTTAACAGAATACTAGAGTCCTTCAACTTACAATTAGCAAAGAAATCAGAAAACACTCTCCGTCAGCAGTTATGGCAACATAAAGACATGAAACACCCGTCTGAACGAGCAAATGTCATCAATCGACTAAATTGTAGTACATGTGCAAAAGTGTATGTTGGAGAGGCAGGCCGTAACGTCCAAACTAGAATCAACCGGCATCATGCTACTGTAGAAAAGCAACAAGTCAACTCTCTAGTATTCCAACATCTCCGTGGAACTGGACATAATATTGATTGGCAAAATTTCAGTATACTGCAACTAGAAACTCACTGTAAGAAGAGGAAATTTCTGAAATCCAGTTTCTCAGCTCTCAACAGAAATTGCTATAACCGTTACCAACAAATCCCACAAATTTGCAAACCTGTCTTAAAATCATTAATATGAACTAATATGATGCGCCTGAACTCTCCAACAAAGTAATATTCGAAAAATCTATGCTTCTGTATCATTGATACATAGTATGTGCATTGTATAACTCACGGGTCTTCAAGTTTTGCCTTGAAAATGACTTTGGTTTAGACTGTCGAAAGTTCACCCTGCCTGAAAGACACATCCTCGTATCTTTCGACCTCAAGGCCCTGTTCGCCTCAATTCCATAAGACTTAGCTAGAACCAGTATTGAACAGTTACCGAGCAGAAACAACGAATGGAAAATCCGAACCGCCTTTCCTCTGTACGAAATTTAAGGATTAGTAGACCTCTATTAAAATTCTACGATTTTCCAACGGAACAGCAAGATATTCAAATAAATCCAAAGAACTCCAATGTGAAGCAGCGTATCGGTTGCTATTGCAGCAGCCACGATGCAAATTGTAGAAGATCAAATATTTCAAAAGTCACGGAATGGATCATGTACGACGGGATCGGAAACTCAATTGATTGAAGAACGTGCAGTAAAAACAAGACGAACAAATCAACAAACTGTGCTATCATTAAAAGGGGTCAAGAATTGGAAGCTTGTAGACGAACAAGATAATAAAACAGAGCTTGTCACCAGCTTACTTGGTTAGTTGTCTCTCCCTCTCGTTGTCAAGGATTAGATGGTAGAAATTCGTCTTCTGAAAGGCAAGGGGCCGTTGAAGATGATTGAAAAAAAAAATACACCTCAACATCGCATGCACTTCTGGCTTTACCAAGTTTATGTGCTGCTGATGTTCTTAAAATTCTACGGTCTTTTTTTTTTTTTTTTTTTGCTGCATGTTCTTCAAACAACTGGGTTTCCGTTCCCATCGTTCACTATCTAATTCGCATAATTTTTCTTTAACTGAAGTTCTTCTCAGCAGCTGAAACTTAACGCTAAATAGAAGCCAAATATTTTCTTTGTTGAACTCCATTTTCTTAGCGCTGATTCAGTTTCAAATACTTAAAACACATTTCGGGACTTTGCTCTCGGAAGGAAAATTCTGCTTATTTATTTCCAGCTTATATCGGCTTTGGTTACAAGCTTTGTTACATTACTAACACATCAAGCCTGCAGGTATGATGCGCCGTTTGCAAAAATATCCTCACCCGAAGCAAGAACAACAAGAGAGGTTAATAACAAATTCATTGCACCGTTTTAGGCAGCCAGCATGCAGTGATGATTTTGTACAGAGGAAGACACTGAATTGTGAAAATCCTTGATTCGCATAATTTTGTCTATAGCGTTGAAGTAACCGGGCTTACCCAAGGCCCCCTAGAAACCAATTGTATAGGTGGCGTTGGCTTTCCTTAACTCTTTACGGCTGAAACTACATTCTAGTGTAAGTTTATTTTAGAATGAGCAAAGGAAAAATATCTTTTATCGAGTTAAAAGGAAAAACTCCTTCGCATCTTAACTTCATAGGTTCATGAAAATTCGAAAAACTTTCCGTATAGTATTGCACATGACCTCATTCATTAATTTCCTTATTTTTTAAAGAAAACTTCGACCTACTTTTCAGAATATCTGGGTATATTAATGTCTATGAAAATAGGATGAATACAGCTCATGCAAAGTTTAGATGATAAATGGTTGTATATCGAACAGTAGTAAAGAAACGATGGAAGTCTGTGGTTGAAATTATTCAAACATTTACCCCCTCCAGGCACACTATTTTGTGAGGGGAAGTTTTTTCCCCTCGCATTTGAGAGCGGGCGCAGTTTCATCGTGCTAATGAGGAAAAAAACAACTTTTGAGGACTCATTTGGGTGTACCAGGAAGAGGCGTTGCGATGGCTTGAAGGAAACCATGCATGAGTTGAACTTTTTCAAGAAAAGAGATCTATTAAAAAGGTAATTCATGCAGTAGTCTGCAATATAATAACGACCAATGTGCATTTATCTGTTTGTTTATATGTCCATTTTGGTCACGCTTGAAGAAAACTGATAGGCAAAAATTAGGCCAGGCCGCAGACGATAGCAAAGTATGTTGCAACTTCATATTTCAATGCACTCCTTGTATTGCCGATGTTGAAATCGAGGCAATGAACATATCTGAAGTTTCCCATAGCACTCTCTTGCAAACTGATTCTTGTTTGTTCCCACCAATAATTTCTTAACATTACTTATTCTTCCCATTTGATTTTATTCATCTCACAAAATAGTTTTCGTTGAGTTATAGTTAACAGCCTACAAAAAGCAATTAACTTTCCTCCATATTAGAGATAGATGAGAAAGATTTCGCTGCTTAGCAGTTACAAAGCAGAGAACGCTCTTATGCGCTTTTAAGGTGGCAGTTGTACGGAAGAAAGTGTGACAGTTGAAAAATATCAAGAAATCTTGGTCGTCATTTTAGAAGTCAGGGTGTTTTTAAAAATACCCAGTCAGAAATTATGGTTGTGATTATAGTAGAACAACTATGATTATGGTCGAGACTTTGGTTGTTNCATTTATGGGGTGCAGTATGGTAGAGATATGTCACAACCTTCGACCATAATATCAACCATAATTCCCAACCATAAATACCCAATTACAACTATTAAGGTTTTAGCTGCACAACCATGATATACCATAGTGAACCGTAAAAAAACATTCACAACCAAAATCGACTGTGTTCAGCGAATGATACAACTATATTCCACCAAGATAAACTTTTTTATTTATTGACATATTATGCAGTCGATGCCTACTTTGTTTGCTGATGATTAGTTGCTTATAATAATAGTTTAATTTTTACGTGCGTGTTAGGCCTGCAGCTCAGAATGGTCTAAGACTCTAAGCTTCAGAACGATGCTAGAGCAGGAGCTTGAACATGTCGGTGCAGTTAACGCACGTTTATATATAACTTCTTTAACTCTAAGTCGGTATAGAGCTACTCTACCCAATTTAGAGGAAGTCATAACTCAATCGATACTTTTCGGGTGGTACCTACTCGTTGTCCGGGTACGAAAGGTTAAATATCTCATAAAACTTGACATCTTCCATATAAAGCTAATGGGAAGAATTTCTTGATGAAACTTTACAGATATAAACTGAATAAACATAAAAATAGATGGCAATATGCGATCAAGGATTGAAATACTATTTAATAACAAATACAGCAAATAAAAATGAATTTGATGGGTAACTACGCTAAAGTGGCTAATCGTAAAGAAATCGGGAAGCAATAGATACAAATAACGTCAAGGCCGCTAGTATTCATATATACCGTGCAATGTTTACATTTCATCGACAGGAAAGAAAAGACTGAAAATATACACAATTTTTGCACTATGATATGAATTTTTTGATTTTTCGCATTCAAACTTATAGTCATTCAAGATTATTTTGGTCGATAATGTTGAGAATTCTAGCCATATTATTAAAATCCATGGCAATCTATACATATTTTGCCCCATATAATGGGAGGAATTCCTCTCATGATCGTACGTACGGAAATCCGTTGATAAGCTTCCATAGTTATTCTGTAACATATTCTCTACCATATATAGTCTTTAAACATCCTTGTACAACCATCTACCATATATAGTCGTCAAACATTCATGTACTACCATAGACCTTCGTTTCTTCACAAACCATAAACAACCTATATTGCCTCCACCAATACCGACCTTAATAAACTAAAATCAACGTTACGTTATGGTCGATATATCTACCATATTGTTTCATCATCCATAATCGACTTTAATCTCTCATACACCACTATAATCTACTAAAATCACAACCATAATTTCCGAATGGGTATCAGCCATAGAACGGATCTAATGCATAATTGTTTTGTGATGTTACATAACTCGAAAGTGAATGCATATCAATGCAATGTAAATTTAAAAAATTTTGCGGATGCTTAGTGTGCATAGTTATCGTGGGGGTACTTATCTTAGGGCAGGGGGCGGCGGGTCGTTTAACCCTCCATTTCGGTGCCATAATTCTTAAAAACCCGTCATCGGCTGCAGCTGCACTTACTCCTCTGGGACCAGTTGACCTATGTCTGATCAAGAAAGAGTGCGTGTCTGTTTCCCAATGGAAGGTGCAGTCAAGGTTGAATTTACCTTTTTACTTTATGCAGCTGCGCTTTACGAATTGCTCGTGAGACTAACTGAAATTGAATCATTTTTCCATTACAACTGCGTTTATGAACAGCTACCAAAACGTTTGCCAGTGTTTAACTTTGTTCTTGTAGCGTCCCCGTACAAATGCTCCAAGCACAGCATAAGTCGTTTTTTAATTCTGCACTAGTCGAGCGCTTGCTTCTAAGCCTGATACCCATGGAATAATGCTAAGGGACATTTGCTACAACACTTGAACCAGCTTTTAATTTCCTATGCAGAGTATTAGGCACTATGTAACTGCACGCCCTTCAAATGTTCCAATATAGCACACCATTAAACGTGTTGTTTACTTTTTGCACACTTGCAAGAACTTATGACTATCCTTGACATCTCATTAGGACACTGTTTAACTTTGCGTACGTACATGTGTGTCCACTATTTTGGGAGAGCTCTTATATGAGCGGCAGTATGGGTCTGTTTCTTCAGCGCAGGTAGAGGCGGCCGTTCTGGAGCCTAGAGGCAATTCACTGACTTGTTAGTGCCTCAGAAACCCTCTCAGCAATTGCTTGGACTGTTACCAATTTTTCGAGGGAGTTTCTGCTACCCAGATTAGCCAATTATCGGTAATGTGTAAGCAAATTGCTCTGCAGCGCGGGTGCTTGAGTGTTTTCAGCATTCATTTGCAGGTCTCGTTGCCGGCACAGCGCAATCTTGTCGGCTCGTGGTGGTGTTTGCTTCCCCAACAAGCTTGCCGCGATAGGCGCCGTTAAACCACATACAGCCGAAGAATTTTTACGTAACACAACAGCACAGTTAAGGCCCAACTGGCTCAGCTTTTTCTCGGCTCAATGAATGGATAGCGAATTCCTCAGTGGCGGCATTTGCAGCCTTCTCTTTGGTTGAGAGTTGAATGCTTCGTTTCGAAGCAAATTTTGCCGATGGCTGCTCATTTAAATGCATCTATGCTGATAACATTGCTGCACCAAACATAATTAATTAGAATTTTGTGCGGAACAAAGCAATGGCCCTACACGCAGAAAAGTATGTTCTTTACGACAAAAAAAACACCTGGTTTCTTATCACTAACGAAGTAGTAGTTTAGCTACAAACCAAAAATAATTGATCGTAAAAGACACTGTTGTTCATCACAAACGACAATGTGCATTGACGCAAATTCAAACGACGAGGTAGTTTACAGTTAACTAATATTGGTCAGTTGCAAACAACCATTTTTTGTGTGTATTTCCAAGCCTGCATTCCTACTATACGGCCGATAGCAATCACTAACACTCACTATGTACGTTTAAACTCATTTTACTTCCAGTTACTGAAAGTTGTACTTCATGAAGTTCTGCTTTCAGTGCAAGTGATACTTCCCATTTTCTCACACTAATGTTAAACGCTTCTCATAGAGAAATGGTGGATTTCAGACTTGTGGTTTTGTTCATCTGCTTCCAGCAACACGCTGTACTTATATTCTCTTCGAGGATACCGGTATTATTTCATTTTTTTCTGCTGCCCTACTTTTCAAATAAAAAATATAAGATATCAGACTTTTCGTTTCATCCATACTTCTAGCAACACTACTTGGCTATGAAGCGAAAACCACGTTATCATTTTTTTTTCCTGCGTGACCTACATACTTTTCTAACATCAAAACGAAAGATTTTAAAATACCAACTGCAAAGCGGTTAACAGGGAAACCACGGAGAACAAAGTGAAATTGAAATTCCAGTGCCGTGTCTTTCGTAAACAAGCATCTTAATACGAACCAGATAAAATGGTCACTGCAAGAAAGACGTGGCAAACTCGATTGTCGAAGGGAGGGAATTCAATTGCAGCGGTAAAGCGGATATCACGCTTCCCGACAGACTGATTGCAATTAGGATAGAAGAGCTTCGCCAGCTCCAACTTCAGGCGAAAGAAACGCCACCGTTTTGTATAGCTTGGCACGTTTGGTGGCGGCGTATTAGCAGGCGCTTTGCGGGTAATGAAAAAATACCCCCGCTAATTAAGTATAAAATTAAGGCAAAGTTCATGAAAAGTAGAGCCGCAATATCACGTGAGTTGTTTTACTTCTGATACCCGTAAAGTTCTTCGGACGAGGACCAGGTAAACTGGGGTACTGCATGATTTCCGTGACCAGCGGGAGAGCTTGCAGCAAGTTATCACCCCACTGCACGTAACCGCTTACAGCTGGTTTGTAAGGCTCTTTCATTAAGTATGAGGCCTGTGAGTTTTTTTTTAATATGATAGTTTCAATGCTATTGGCATTTTCAATATGACGGGCTATTTTGTTGAGCAGCCTCGCACCCAGGAGAGTGATGCTGTTAGAACATTTGGTTGCAACTGCGTCACTGTCATTTCTGATCAAGACTCGTAGTTTGGAAGTACGACTATTACGTTCCGGATATGTGGCGAAAATTCGCTCGTATACATTCATAGTAATTCCTCCTACAATTTTTGCAAACATACGGTATATATATGATTGCGCAGCAAAAACAACTCAATGTTGATATTTTATATAAAATTGTACTTGCTGCACTTAAGTATATACAATGGTAAAATGTCACTCTTTCCATTTTAGTATCTTTGAAGATGTTAGTAGGAGAATTTTTTGGTTCAATGTAAATTCATAAATAGATAAATTCATCGTCAAGTAAATTAATCGATATGTAAACTCATCGTCAGATAAACTCTTCTTAGGATAAGTTTATTGAAACGTACATAGCTTTATAAAGTTACAGGCTTCGAGAAACACTCAAACAAGGCATCAGGCTGCAGATTGCTATACAACTTGAAAGAATATCTAAGATATGAGTCTTTTCTTTCTTGTTGTACTCTATGACATGGGGCAGTTGTCAAGCATTGGGTACACCTCATACTTTTGAGTTAGTTTAAAGTTACAATAACGCATAGTTTTAGCGTGATATTCAAATGCCCTAAGTTCTAGTACCGGTAGCGTGACCACCAAATTTAAATGAAAAGTTGAGTGACTGGGCAATTTATGCGTTAGTGTGCACCCAGCCTAAGGAAAGAGACAGACTAGTGTCTGCGAGCTGTCGAGATGGCTCTGCGGGATTCTTTTGTACCTCGTGTTGGCTAATGAGTGCTTATGATTTGTTTGCTGTTTATTTATTCAATACGATCCTCACCTCAACATGTACAGTAGTGTGCTCTTGTTGGTGTTACATTTTTTTTTTACTTTCACTCATATTTAGTTTCATGAATGTCTTAAATTTTTAATAGTAACTATTTATCTGTTGCTCAAAAGAATTTAGCAGTTACAATTTGGGCAAATTATAAGTACTTGGGAGATTAACTTGCCATGCGCCTACATGTAGCTATCAGCTTGGGATTCGAGTATTTTTTATATTTTTAGTGCGACCTGTTCTTCTCTCTCGTGAAGCTCCGTGTCGTATTAAGGTAGACTGAAACTTACGGGATAACTAACTCTGTCGTCTTACTAGCATTCGTTTTTGTTTTATACTCTAAGTTTATGTCCATTAGCAATGAACTACCTACTTAAGTGTGCATTTTTTAATTTGCGACCTTTTTCATCATATATTGTCTACGTTTGCTAAGAAATTCAGTTTTTCCAATGAATTAAGATACAACGTTTAAACGGTACAATATAAGTAGTTGAAGACGAAAATATGCAATGTAATATGCTGAATTTACTGCTATCGATTTTCTGCGCAATGTGTTTAGCTGGCGATGAATTCACCAGGAGATGACGCTACCAAGCGATAAAATTACTAGTCGATTAAATTGCCGAGTGATGAACTTACCATCCGATGAATCGACCTTTTGATGAATTTAACTTTGAATGAATTTATTTGGCAATGAATTCACTCTTTGATGAATTAGCTAGGCATTGAACTTATCTTCGATGAATTTACCAGTTGCCGAACTTTTGGCTGTCCAGAAACTGTTTTACAATTTAAGTTCTGGTTCCGCCCAGAATTATGTAGGGATTGATATGACTATTATGCTATATAATAATTCAAGTCGTGTTTTTATTTATTTATAAATATATTTATTACCTCCGCAAAGGAGGTCATGTTTTCGTCGTGTTTGTCTGTCTGTCACCAATATAACTCAAAAAGTTACGAACCGATTTGGACGGAATTTGCAGGGATTGTTAGGCATGTTAGGAGGAACAGATGATCAACTTTTGGCAAAGATCCGTCCATCTATTTGTTTGTTTGCTTGTTTGTCGGCCTCATTTTTCTCAATGCCATAACTCAAAAAGTTATAGACGAATTTTTATGAAATTCTACGACGAAAAGTAAATGATCAAATTTTGGTAATGATCCGTTTCTTCATTCGTTCGTTTATCACTGTTTATAATTTTATGCTTGTTAGCACAACAAATAAAAAAATAATGAATGGATCTTTATGAAATTCATAGTGATTGTTAGTAATTTCAAAAGACATAAATTATTAAATTTTGGTGCAGATCGGTTTGTTCGTTTATGTGTTTGACTCATGTTTGTCATCACGGTTGTTAGCAGCATAACTCAAAAAAATGAATGGATCTTCAAGAAAATTGCAAAAAACTGTTATTATATATTGTTATTTTGCCTCATAGGTGTATATCACACTTTCAGTTGGGCGCATTCTTGATTTTTTATTGTAGATTTGATAATTTTGTGTATGATGTGGCAAGAGAACAGTAAAGTGTACTATCAAAATGAACAAATGATTAGCTTTTAGAGTTGATACAATAAAAATTATGGTTTCAGAGCCAATTTGAATTTTTTACTACCATTGCCTCGCTTCGCGGAGGTATGGGCTCTCAGATTGCTCTAGTATTTTTCCTTTCACGCTGTATGGGAATAAGATAGGAATTGCAAGTGCTGAAGACGGTATTGTATGAATACCGTCCTATGGGGAATACTTTTTACGAGGGTCGCACTCGGGAACTCCAGCTGTGGGACCTGATCTCGCCTGCATGACCGTGTTTGGACTTGTTGAAAGGTGCTACGGGAGATGCCACTTGACTGTGCCATAGAATATATATCCAGATTTTGAGGCAGAATGCTGATTTTTCATTTAAGAAGGCAACGGGGGTTTTCATGGAATACCAATTTTTTGCCGTCATCTATAACAACGGCTTGGGCCACTAGTCATACATAAACCTGCTGCAATTAGATTTTGCTTACTAAACGCTCTTTTAGAGGTATTGCCCCCATCATTGTGTTTTTTTTTTCAAACTTTGCGGCCTTTGTACCTGCTCGTGGGTTTGCGCTTTTGCGCCATAAATCTTGCAGCACTGATTTTGCACCCCTTGCAGCAGAACATACAATAAAACCTGCTTCATTTATCATAAATTAGGTAACTCTGTAAACAAAACTTTTTCATGCATAAAAAATATATCAACTCTGACGGTTTTTCTCATCCTCCAACAGGCCACCATGTCCTCCTCCTTTAGCACATTGAGCTCATCGGAGGAGGTTTGTGAGTCCTTTTCATGTGCTCATAAACTTTATTAGAAATCAATACGATAAAAATTTCTACTTTCGCCACCTTACCTTACGCACTTCCTACTTTTCACGCCAATTTTATTTTATTTATTTATATTTTATTTTTTGTTCCACAGCATCCCACTTTTCGATTGTTCCTCCGATTTTTTGAAGTCATTCAGTCCGTGTTTCATTTTGGTCAAGGAAATATTAGGTACTACCTTGATACCTTGATAATACTTCAGACGAGGTCCAGGTGGCGCTATGCACGCTACCCATCT
>LQNS02277219.1:4713248-4749660 GCA_001587735.2 Parhyale hawaiensis
TAACAACCAGCCAGGACAATTAGAAGTGGCAAAGTTTCCTGCTAGAATTGTTATAACTTGTGAGGTGCTTTCCTGTGACCTGACTTGCGTCGCCGCTAATTGGTACGCGACACAACTTCTGCAACTCATCTATGACGCCCCTCCCCCCTCTCAAAAAAAGTGAATTACTAATGGAATGCTGTGATGAAACCACGTAGTTATATCTTCGGCACGGTGATAAGTTACAAGAAAGCTATCAAGTCCGAAATTTAACTTGGATATAATGCCGCAGAATCGAAGCGGAGATACGATACTTAAAACTGTAAAATCTATCGTGACACGTAACGATTACACAGCGTTGCTGTAATTGCTGTATCGGAGCAATGATGAGCAAGTAAGTCATCAACTCTGAAACATAATGCAAACCAAGACGGCAATACTAAGTTTCTGCATCAAAAAAAAGCGGTCTGGAAACTGTAAAACGAATCACGTTCATCTTGGCGGTAATTACACGGTAGTATCTCGCCATGCCTACTTTGAGTACCTTGAGGGTCTTCGGAAGAAATCCAGGTGACGTTCTTCACATCACCCCACGTGTGCGGGGGTCACTCTACTGGGTGTCATCTGTGGTGCCGCAGTTAGCGACTAAAGAGAGAGCCAGCAGCGAATTATCTCCACAGTGCACGTAACCGCTAACCGCTAGTGTGTTTGGTATTCTTATTAAATGTGAATTCAGCAAATTTTTGAACTCTACAATTGATATCAGTGGCGTTACGAATATGCCGATTATTTTTTTTAAATAATCTTGCTCCCCGTACAGCGAAGCTATCAGAATATTTTGTGGCCACGGCTTTTCCACCATCTCTGCTTGGGATGCGAATATCACAAGACCTTTCAGTTCTTTCAGAGTGTCTGGTGACAATCCGCTCATTCACAGTGATACGTTCCAGAAGTTTCCAAACCTATATGATTGTAAATTGTTCGAATCTGCGCTCTATTGAATACAAGTGGAGACAGCTGAGTCGCTTGTGGTAATCGTACTCGTGCATGCCTCGAATTTTGGCCGTGAACGATCGTTGGATACCTTCAAGTTGTTCAAGCTTTTTTCTTGTACTCGGCATTCAAATTGGGGAACAGTATTCTATTCTCGAAAGAATTAATTGATTCCATAGTGTGAGCATTACCTCTACTTCGCGGATGAGAAAGTTCGTAAAACCCATCCAATCCATCTTTTTCCTACAGTGATAAGTCTAGCAATATGTTCTTCGAACGTAGCATCGTCTTGCATTCTTACTCCGAGATCTCTTAAAACTGTCTTTCTCTCAATTTCATGCCCATCGCTGGTGGTATATTGCGTGGATTCAAAGAGTGTTTGATTTTTCGGTATCTCAGCAGCTGAAATTTTGTTTCATTAAAGGTCATATATGATTTTTTACCGTCCATTGGCAGATACTTTCCAAATCTCGCTGCACAGACAGCACGTCTTCCACAGATTGCACAGCAGCTAGTATTTGTGTATCGTCAGCATATGACGAGGGTACAGCATAGCTACAACCGTACCCCAAGTCATTGATCATGATGAGAAAGAGAACAGGCCCAAGTACGGTGCCTTGTGGTACTCCACTGAGTACCGGCTGTCTGGATGACACTTTGTTGTTGGCAATTACACTTTGCGTTCTATTTCACAGGAATGCTTCAAGCCACCAAAGACATTTTCCACGGATACCCATGCGGGAAAGTTTCAACAATAGGATTCCGTGGTCAACCTTGCCAAAAGCCTTAGCAAAATCTACGTAGATTACGTCCACATTCTTTCCTTGGCACAATGTCTCTATAATGGAATCTTGATGCTCCAACAATTGTGAAGTAGTGGAACGTTTATGTCGAAAACCGTGTTGCTTTGATGTGAGTTGTTCATTACTCTCTCGATGGTGCACTAGGTATTTATGGAACACCGTTTCAAACGTTTTCACTGCGTGGCTCGTTAATAAAACTGGTCTATAGTTAGATGGATCTGTACTATTTCCGGCTTTTGGGATTGGGGTAATGATTGCGTGTTTATAAGTGCTTGGTATAACACCATTGTCCAATGATTTGCGCCACACGAGGTAGAGCGGGTAAGAAATGCTTAGCTTGCACATTTTGAGGATTTTTGCAGGCACACCATCTGGTCCTGAAGCACTGTTTCCGCTAATTTCATCGATGGCTAATTCAATGCTTAATTGTGTTAATTCAAAATCCATTAGGTAGGTATCAGGTACTTCTAATACTTGAACATCACGGTTACTGGTCTTTTTGCTAAAAGCTTTTTGGCATTGACGGCTCAGTATTTCACTCACCTCCTGATCGTTATCAGTCATTGATCCATTTTCGTCCAATAATGGTCCTATTTTTGGTAGGTAGTTAGTTCTAAGAGAATATTTTGAAAATAGAGATGAAATTTGGCGGTAACCCAAATTTGCTGGGTGCAAAGGTGGGACAGCTCGTCAGAACCATATTGGTGGATCGAACATTGATAATTTATTACAGACAATGGCTATCACCTTAAATGAAATTTCAAAAGCATCGATCAGAATTACTCCGCTGCATCGGAGTAGTGATACAGTCTCACATTAAATTTTCTATATACTTCAAGTCGCTGGTTTTCTCCTCGTTACCAATCTCAACCAATTTACTAGAGTAACTTTGTTCTTGCCAAACCTCAATTGACAAATGGTTGCAAAAAATACTTATTACTCAATATGATTATTCATTATTCATTAAATTTTATATATAGTTCAAATCGCTGGTTTTCTCCTCGTTACCAATCTTAACCAATTTACTAGAGTAACTTTGTTCTTGCCAAACCTCAATTGACATATGGTTGCAAAAAATACTTATTACTCGATATGATTATTCATTTTAATTGCAATTCCACGAACTAAGTAAAAGATGACAAAGTTTCTAGTCCTGCTATTGAAACTACAATAAACTTTTTCTTAGAGAAAACGAGCAACGCAGTTGATCTGCGTGTCCAGAACTGAAGCTGGTACTGACAGATGCACTTCAGTAACGAAAGTGCTAAGCCTAGCTTGCAAATGGTGTTACTGAGGCAGAGTTAGCCTTAGACTTGAACGGGACCCAAGGACATTGCAGTCCTACGTGAAGAACCCTGTCAAACCAAGGTCAGGAAGGACAATAGGCAATCAAAGGACACGGAGGCAGGTTGTACGAAATCTCAGAGCAACCAGTGTTGCCTTATTCGAAGGTGCTGGGATTGGACCTTTGTCGAAAAGTACTCGGAGCTGGATTCTCAAATAGGTGGCCAAAATGTGAAATTCATCTCCAGACCCCTCCTGAACAAGTCCCATCAGGAAGAACGCATCGCGTGGGCAAGGAAATACACGAAGACCGATTTCCTTAACGTCATTTTCACCGATGAGGCTCGATCTATCTTGGATGGGCCACATTTTTGCTCCCTTTAATGGAACATCGTCCTATTTACTCGACTTCGGCGTCAGCAGGTTGAGGGTAGAGTAACGCTCTGTGCAGGGATAATTTGTTACGAGATTGCAGGACCATTGCAAGCTGAAATCACCGGCAAGACCTACGGCCGGTTTCTGGAAGAGTTTTAGTGGCCACGGTTGGAAGAGCTGCCTCTTGCACGCCAACAACAGCTGATGTTCATGCATGATAATACCACCTCGCATTCCGCCCAGTCAACCACAGCGTTCCTGAGTAGTCTAAGCTTCAAAAAGGCACTTCTCATGACATGACCCCCTGCTTCTCCTGACCTCGACCCCATCGAAATCAATGGTCCATCTTGAAGAGGGAAGTGTATGAGGGAGGTGCTCAGTACTCACCTAAGACCGCCGCCCCACTGAAGCAACAAGCGACGCAATTCAATTTTTACGGGAGTCGTGTCGCAGCAATGCGCGGATGTCGCGAGGCATGGCAGTTGCGGTGGTGGGGGCGTACCTGACTGCTGTTCCCTTGTTACATTTTGTCGTACAACAAATTGCTTGCGTTGCATGTCGCTCGTCCCGCCGATGGGGCCACGGCCTTAGGCCGCCGTCACACCGGCAAGACAAGCGACGTGCAACGCGACAAGTTTGTTTCATGACATAATGTAACGGAGGGTACAACAGTCTGCTGTCCCAACCGCCGCAACTGCGATGCCTCGCGACACCCGTGCATTGCTGCAACACGACTCGCGTAAAAATCGCATTGCATCGCTTGCTGCTTTCAGTGGGGCCACGGCCTTAAGAGACTATGTGGCAAATATCAAAGTGCTGCTGAGTCGAAAACATCTGCTGAGATTAAGGAGCTGACTGATTCAATGGACGATAGACTATTTATTCAGGATCATTTTAAAACAAGGATAATACCTAGGTCTACAATTAACGCTGACTATGTATGTCATGTTCCAAATCTTCTCTGTGTTTCATTGTTAAATTAAATGTCGGTACGAGGAACATAGCTCTTTTTTCACATAAACTTAACATTTTAGACATAGAGAAGAACTCGTGACACGTTAGACACTGGGTCAAACCACATGAACTCATATAACTCGGCGTTTACTGCATCAATCTTCTTGAATATATATGACTACCCTGACTTTAGTGGAAACCTTCTATGTAATGAATATCACTTTGGTATTGTGTCTTTAAACTAAAGTCATATTTTTTCATCAAGCTGCAATAAAGCGAGACATGTATTTTATGAATATGGTTAAGTCATTCCTGAATGCACCGTAAATGTTCTAAATTTAATTTATGCATATATATGTCAAAAACCAACAGAGATAAATTATTGTTCTAATACTTGAAGAGGAATTTCTACGAGAGACCGATGTTAATTATGGAGTTATTATCGTGAACCCACAAGGGAAATGGTTTAGACGGCTTATGGAGACAGCGAAAATTGTAGTTTTATTTACTTTGTGTTATCAATCTTAAAGTGCGGTATGCAGGTGATCTGGTGTCCAAAAGTGACAAAAATAACTATTATTCAGAGCCTATAGAGGAAAAGGCTTAGAATTTAATAATTTCTGGGCAGGTTTCATTTCAGCAACAAAATAACTAGTGCTTTACGATCAGCATATTTTAATACCGAGAGCTATTTTTTAACTAAAGTTTTCAACGCGCAACTGCTTTTGGTTGAAACATTTTGGTTCCAGTAATGAGTGGATTTTGTCTGTGCTAGAAATTTGAATTATTCGATACCGATTGCAAGTGAGGGTCTTGGCATTTTAAAAATTATATTATTCTGTATTTTTGAATGAGTCCCTCGCAATTATTTTGAGTCATAATGTCGCTTTCATTTCTGAATAATGGTTGCTTGCAGTTTTCAATGTTAATCACTTACATTTGTGAATTATAGTCTCTTCCACTTATGAGCCCCAACCTTTTCTTGTCGTATGTGATAACGTATGATAGTCATATTGTATTTCTAACCAACAGTCTTTCTCGCTTTGCTTTCCTTCATCTCTTTTGCACAGCTTCACTCGAGCTTCTCACTACCCCCGCAATAATTCTCACAACGACTAAATTTACTTTTCATTCGAGGTTCCCCGAATCGAGTCTGCGCCGCAGCCTCATTAGCTAATTTCCAAGAGTTGGTGAAAATTATTTAAAGCCCACACATCTACACGCTTTCCCGTCCAGCAGACATTTGACAGTCTTAGGTATTTCTGTATCAGTTCGGATCCGCGTAAACTGTCCGCTGCCCAGCAACTCCAGCAGAGAATACAGTTATTTTTCGTTCGGGATTCTCCGACTCCAGTCTTGGCATTCCCCAATCAGCGACGGCGTCAAAAAACACTCTATCGTGATCAGGTATTGCTCAGGCTAGCGGCGTTTTTTTGGACGCAGTAGCGCCGTTTTAGGTTGGCTTGTCCACGCTTCATCCCGTGATGGTGACATTTGGCTGATTGCATGACCGGTGGTCGTGACGGTTGGCACGCCATATCCTGCTCTCCTTCCTCTCAAGAAACCCGCCAATCCCACCGACAAAAAACGTGTCACGCTACCTACCTTCCTTCCAAAGAAGGTCACATTTGGCCTAATGGAAAATTCTTTTGCCATACCGCACTCGATCAAAGGTAGCAATGGAGCAATGTAGTCGAATGCCTTGACGAAACTTCTTAATCGTGGCAACTGTTGAATGACCCTAGTGATTAATTTTGATATGATGGAGTCCATGTTTGAATTTTTGTTCCGAAATAACATCATTTGTTGCAAGAAGTGAACGCATTTCATAGAATATGTACTTAATTTCTTAATTTTATTTTAATTGGCATCGTGCATGAATTATACGATCAATGCAATGTACTTAATGTTACTTTCATTTTAATGGCAAGCTATCAGCAGCATAATTTAAATTCCTATCTGTGAGGCATGAGCAGGTTGTATCACAAGCAGATATTCTCATAAACTTTCAGAGAAATACCATCTTGTAGCCAAAAAGGGTTCGTATCTCCTTGCTTTAATAATGACAATAACGGATTAGTATCAAATTTGATTAGCAAATTTAATTACAAAATCATGAGATACTAAATGTAGCGTATCGATGTTTAAGCATCGTCGTCCACCGAAAGTTTTGTTTGCCCAGTGTGCCATTCTTTTTTTACTTATATTGATGATTATTTTCTTGAATGAATATGGTTTCATCAGTTTCATTTGGCATTACAAAATTGTTTGGTAGAGCTTTTAGCCTTTAAAACTAAAATAAATTTCATTGTGAACTTATTTCACAGCTTGTTAACAGCTGATACTTACTATTTTCCGATGAGTGTTTGAAAGTACAAGTGCGAGTAATAATCGCTAAAATGAAGTGTTAAACAGATCAGCAAGCTGGAACACTGTGAGTCTTTCTAGGTTTGGTAAGAAAAATTTTCAGTTTTAGATATTACGTTCTATTCGAATCAACTTTTATGGTGTCACAAAAACAGTAAAATTCTAGTTATGGTATAATTCTACTTCTTCCTCCGCGCCTCCTTTCCTTTCTTCATTGCTTCATCTGTTAGTACAACCATTAGGCATTCAGTATCAGAAGGAAGAAAATTAGGGTATTATTGATACGAACTAGAGATAAAACAACAGGAATCCAGTTTAAATTTTAGCTGGTACAGCTTTCAGGCCATGGGTAGAAATTTTGCTGTCTGATATCTATCTATCTATCCACTATAATAAAACGCAGTTGCTGGTCGCTTGCTCCCGTGCTTCCGCCTTTGCTTGCTCCAATGTTGGTCCGTCTTTCCGTCACGCAGTTAAGGAGTTTATTAGAAGAAAATTCATGTACTAAAAACAAATTGAGATACCATACAATTTCAGCGCTTGGAGTACCGGTGACAAATATAACTCTGGATCTCCGGCCTTTGGATCCCGAGCTCTGGATCCTCAGCCTCTGGGTCCCCGCTTTCATTGCTGAATGATATCGAAGCAGTTGAATCTTCACGCTGAGCAGACGCCTTTTGATATTGAGTTTACATCGCAGCCAAATTTCGAAGCTGGAGGTTCAACAATCAGTTGGTATCCACAATACGGTGGTGAGCTCTGGACATTTCCAGTGAATTCTTTTGACTGAACTATTATTTTCTTAGTGCAACTTAACGCTTAATGAATCCAAGCTGACATTCACTCTTTATCTTGCAGGGGGATATTCTGCTTACGCAACACTCATGGTTGTACAGTTTGCGTTTTACTAATGGAAGATCAGGCTTGCAGGGATGAGACCAGTAATACAGCAAAGCCTATATTGGGAACTGGAACAACAAAAAGCTCAATCATAACATTATTGCCGTCATTTTTAACGGCTGGCCCTCTAGTATTATACAAAAAATCTGTGAACCGGTCTTGTTTATCTATTTGTGTCTTGTTTGAAGCATCTTCTTCTCTTTTACACGAGAAGAAATTCGAGGTATTGGGGTATTCCCATGGATTAGCGCTTTACTGTAGCGCTTTAATTCGATTGTACCTGTGATACGGAAGTTGAGGGGGCAGTGGCATTCTTTCCATGGATTTCCTCTTTAATTAGATTGTATCTCTTAAACTGAGCTGGGCCTCAAGAACGGGCATGATCAATTCATCGGTTCCATGGGAAATACAACTGAAATACTTAACATACAATAATTTGACTTTGCTTACGACCTGGGTGTTGAGTATTCGTTAGAAAAGCAAAGAGTCTGTTGATAGTGAACCCAACGGGCCGCTCCTTGACGGGCAGAAGAGCACGGCCGAATAGCGGGTGGTCTATGCCCAGCTAAATAACACCTGTTTTTTTGCGAAACCGAAGACGATCGTAATGGCGATCCAACGGGTCACGGGTCATCTAGTATTACACTAAAACTCCGTGAACCCTTCTTCTCTATTGCCTCCGCCAAGGAGGTTAGGTTTTCGTAGTGTTTTTCTGTCTGTCTCTTTGTTTGTCTGTCAGCAAGATAACACAAAAGTTATGAACAGATTTGGACGAAATTTACAGTGATTGTTAGGTATGCTAGGAGCAACAGATGATTAATTTTGGTGGACATATGTTCATCCGTTTGTTTGTTTGTTTGTTTGTCTGCCTCGTGTTTTCAATGCTATAACTCAAAAAGTTAGGAATGAATTTTAATGAAACTAACATGAGTTGTTAGGTATTTAACAAAGAATAAATGACCAATTTTTGGTAATGATCCGTTCGTTTGTCATTGATTTTAATATGAAGCTTGTTAGCACAATGACAAAAAAATATGGCATGGATCTTTACGAAATTTATAGAGGTTGTTAGTAATGTTAGAAGAAATAATTGAAAATATTTTGGTGCAGATCGGTTGGTTCGTTTGTATGTTTAGCATGTTTTTGTCATAATGTTTGTTAGCAGTATAACTCAAAAAGGTATGAATGGATCGTCAAGAAAATTGCACAAGCTGTTATGGCTATCAGAAGGCACAAATGATTAAATTTTGAAGTTTATACAAAGAAAATTATGGTTTCAGAGCCAATTTGAATTTTTTTGCTACCGTTGCCTCGCTTAGCTGAGGTATGCGCTCTCAGAGTGCCCTAATTTACTGAGTGCTCTAGTTTACTTGTTTATTCATTACTGGCTTATTATTTGCACTAAGAACCTTCACTTTAAAATAGGAAGAAATTCAAGCGTTGAAGATTTAATTCATCTGTATTTGTGACACGAAAGATGAACCTGAACTGGACTGCATAAACGTGCACGTTAAATTTAAAGGTGATACGGGTAATATAACAGAAATACGTCACACATATATATTTACCCTCGCTTGCAAGCAGTTGACGGTCAATTAGCGTGTCATCTGACCAGCTGAATACACCTTTTTTTATGAAAGCAAACCAGATGGTGACTGCGACCCAATGGGTCAAACCCGTCTTGTATTAAACTGAAATTATGTAAACTTTATTTATCTACTGCTTAATGTATTTATTTTTATATTTAATTACTCGTTAGCGCACAGCTTCTTGGCTTTAGGATAGGAAGAAATTCGAGGGCTGAAGGTTTAATTCGATTGTATCTGTGATAAGGAAGATGAACCTGAACTCGGCTACATGAACGAGTACGTTGAATATACAGGTGAAACGGGAAATACAACATGACTACGTCATGTATATGTATATATATATATATGTATATTTTTGCTTACATGGTGAGTGTTTAGTCTTTCTTCAAGACGTAAAGAAGGGACTTATGGTGACTTACGGACAGAGGTGGAGGGCCAAATAGCGTGTAGTCTATAACCAGCTAAATAAAATCTGATTTTTTTTTTTGCGAAAACAAAAATGGTGATGGTGACCCAATGGTTGATGGGCCGTCTAGTGAATCACATTTTCACATTTCATATGTATGACACGAGTCCGCCGTGGAGGTTATGTTCTTGTCGAGTTTGTCTGTCTCTATGTTAATCTGTTGGTCTCGTTGTCTGTTTGCCAATTTGTCTGCCACCAAGATGACTCAAAAAGTTATGGACGGATCTTTACAAAATTTACAGGGATTGTTCAACATGCTAGTAGCAACAGATGATTAGTTTTTTCTGAAGATCCATTCAACCGTTTGTTGTTTATTTCACTGCCTCTTTATTATTAGTATCATTACTGAACAGGTTATGAATGAATCTTTAAATAATATATATGAGTTGTTTGATACATTACTGAGAGTAAATAATCGATTTTCTGTTGTGATATCTTTGTTCGTTTGTTTGCATGGTTATTTATTTCTGCGTTGGATTTTTTTTTTGTTCGTAAAATAACTAAAAAAGTTGATAACGGATCTTTATCAAATAAACAGAAATTGTTAGAAATGTTAATAGACATTAACGATCGAATTTTGGCAATGATCGGTTGGTCTTTTCGTGTATTTGACTAATGTTTGTCAGAATATATGCAAGCAACATAATTCGGAAAGTTAGGAACGGATTCTCAAGAAAATTACCGTCGCTATTATTATTGTCAAAAGGTAAAAATGACTAAATTTTAGTCCTGATTGAAAGAAATAAGAGTTTCATAACCAATTGGAATTTTTCGTCAACGTTGTCTTGATTGCAGGAAGTATACGCTCCCAGAGTGCCCGAGTACAAAAATGATTTTTTACTCAGCCTTCTTTTTTACTGAAACTGAATTTTATGTTCGCAACAACACCAACCATCTGCGCTTCAACCGAAAGTTAAACCCTCTGCACATACGAACGGAAGCTTTTTAAGCTTCAGCACATGACTGAAATTTTACTTAGATAAAAATCAGACAAGTAATTTAGTACCGGGAAATACAGCATTATTCATGGCTGTATGGCTTGCACAACTTCCGTAATCGTGCATATTTTGTTAAAGCAATGATTGCCTATATGAGGGAGGCAGCACTTCGCCCAACTCATCCAAATTTTGATCAGCACCTCACATATAACTACGCAAATTAAGTACGTACACAGTAACTCCTACGTTCACCTCGGTAGCAGCATTAAACTAGTACATTTTATTTACGGAAGGAAACATTAAGAAGTGCAACAGGTGTCTAAAGTAATTTACAGTTACCCTTCTTGTTCAGGTATGCTGGTCGTGTCATCGTTGATGTCATCCTAGGCAGAGCCGCTGCTTTATTAGTCGATAAAATTCGTCAATGAGAAAATTGCCGGTCCAATAACATGCAAAGTAGAGCGTTTAAGGAACATTTTAAAACCAGCGTTGTTCTTGAAGACATGATAGACACACACCCTGCCATGCTGAGCCGCTGCAATTTCGCCTCATCAATTTTCAAAGTAAAAATACTTGGCGCTACTTTACGTTAGCCGGAAAATAATTAGAAAATTACCTGGTGTGAGTTTCAGTGTGCGAATCCTGCAGGTTGTGGATTTTAAACTCGGGTTCACTGGCAGGGATATTGTGTTTTCGATTAGGATTAGAAGAAATTGGTGATTGGAGGGAATAAACGAACTTTGGAGAATGGGAGTTGAAGCATTATATGATTACGTCTAGAAGGAACTTGGCGATTGAGATTTTAGAAGAAAAATTACTGTGAAGCATTGCATGGTACTTATTTTTTTTTTTCAGAATAAAGAAGCACGATTAAAATTATATAATTTATTGCGACTGTTTGCTTTCAGTATATGGTGAAAAGGGCCTTCACTCACAGTCTGAACTGCTACTTAAGAATATTTACGTTGACTGCCACAACAACACGCTGATTAGCATAGTTAACCATGAACACATGAATGAGATGAACGGTAACCAATGATTTACGACCAACCAGCCTTCATGAAAAAAGGAGTTTAATATTCTTTCCAACAGAATCTAATGTTATTACTTTGACTGATAATGTAGAACTAGCAGGACCCGTGGAAATTCCACGGTGTGCTAAGTGTTTTCACTTCTTAAAACGGTGAAAACCTAAGGTAGGCTGGTAAGTAATATAATTAATTTAAGTTTGACCTGATGCAGCTCGTCTAACCTAACCTAGCCCATGAATAACACCCGTCAGTTAATCCTGACAAAATGCGCCTAACCTCAAGTCTGCTGCACACGAGAATCTTTCTCCGTACCCTTCCGCGGCAGCTATTCCGCTGCAGCGAGGGCCCATTGCTCAGCTTCGAATCTCTCTCGTAATTTCTATTTAGTTTTAATTCGAAATGATTCCTATTTGGAATCTGTATGTTTTCATTGATTAAACCGTTATCACGCGCACAGAAACTTCAGTTTCAACAAAGTGGAGCGCTGCCGTGTTCCGACTCGTATGCAGCGGGCTTGACGTAGCCCGTAATTTGGAGGGGGGGAGGTGCATAGGATGATACATTGGCCACAGAGTTAGGTTAGTTAGTTCTGCCCATCCTACGTTATTAGGCTTGGCGACCCCAGGGGGCTCATGAAGGTTACCTTAGCTATAAGCTTGGCCTTCGGGACGTCTGACTTCGGTGCTTACTTTGTTTCCGGCCTTCCATTTTCATACTCCTACTTGCTAATGTTTTATTCTGTTCTTCCTCTTCTTTCCTGACTTGCTGTTCCCATGTGCGTTGATCCTGTGTGGGAACACCTTCGTGAATGGGTTCCTGTTTCTATCGACATATTAAATATGTCCCTTGTTCTTTCCTCAGTGACATCGTTCCGCTCGGAAACCGATGCTGAAGGGGAGCGCGGGGGCGGATACGGCTAAAAATTTCAATTTTTCTGATTCTTAGGGTGGGGTTTATCATACAGCCAGATATGTTTCGCCCTGGGGAACAAAAACCCCCCAGAAGTGTTGTAGGAATAAAGAGGGGCGGGTGGGGTTCGAATTTTTTTTTTATTGGTGAATAATGATCTTTTGAGTCTGAGCTATCACCCCACTCCCAAAGAGAGGATGAAGGGAAGGGCAGGGGGTGCAAATCGTAATTTTGTGCAGTAGCAACATACTAAATACATATTATTGATAGCAAGTACATGTATTTGTAGTGTTCTAAACTTTGATCGCCTCTTTCTCAAGTTTTTGGTTTTTTCGGTATAAAATTGGTCCGAAAGAATCGAACTCTGTCAGTTCGATAGTCGTTCACATACCATTTGAAAGCAAAAAACATAAGTATTAGACGATTGGCCCTCTCTTTTTCGATTATCAGCATCATACTATTGTGATGAAGCTACAAACAAAGTGTTTATAGTTAAAAAAGTGTGAAAAATCAAACATAAATTTCTTCTTCATGCTAACCATTATCACAAAAATTCTAAACCAAATTTTGAAAAACGGGGGCCAGTCGTCTCTTCCTTATATTTTTAGCTTTCAAGTGGTATGCAAACGACTATCGTAGTATGAAACCTGATGGAGTTCCATTCTTTTGAAGCATGCATGTACCAAAACCAAATATCGGTAAAAAAAATGTCATTTTTTGCCTAAAACGTACAATATCTCCTGAAATACTCAAAATTTCGCAATAGCCACATGAATAATTTCGCAATTAGTTTGCATTTTGTATATATTGTGCAAGTTTCAGAACGATTCCCTGGAAATCAGCAAAGAAGCCCCGCGCTCCCTATCGCCTAACTGCAGTAAACACTAAGATATCACTGTTGGAAATTGCCGAGTGCAAATGTTTTACCAGTAACGCTTTGGCCTTTGTACATCATGATATAGACATACTAGTGGCCCGGCCGTCATTATAAATGACGGTAGAAAATTAGCACATCAGGAAAGCCCTCGCTGTCTCCTCTGCTTATTACTGTTCAGAAGGCTTCTTTAATGAAAATTCAATATTCTACCTGAAAAATTAGCTATATATATTATGAGGCGTAGGTAAGGGATATCCACCGTAGCAACTCAGAGCAATGAACATGTCCAGACACGATCATGAAGGCAGGCTCGTCCCTCAGCTGGAGCGCCCAAGTGCGACCCCCGTAGCCAAGATACGGTCTTCGTCACCTGAATTTTCTCCTATCTTATTCCCATAGAGCGTGACAGGAAAGATATAAATATAGTTGTAAATAAATAAATAAAAATACGACGTGAATTATTATACAGTACTGATAAACAAAGTCGCAATATAGTAGTCTCACTCTTCGATGGTACTTCTCTCAATTCTTTTCTTCTATGTGTATGAGCCTTCACTAAGCTGTGTTTCTCATCGTTTGAAGCGTGACCCGTAGCTGCTCTATAACCCACTAAGTTTCTACTCTGTTCTATGCGACAGCTTCACCACAATATACACCATACTAAGCCAATTTTTTCAATTATAGATTCTTGTTGCCGAGCTTCTCTTTTCGGTCAGTTTACTTGATTTTTTTAACCCCTAAACGGGCAAGTGACCATATATAATCACTTACATATTGCTATTCTTACGAAAGAGTTTCTCAGCCGCCCGGTAAAGGGTTAAACATTATACATTTAGTTGGAAAATTCGTTAGAATGAGGCTGTCCAGAGCAGCTCGCTTTGCGCCGTATCCAGCCTACGAATTTTTTCGTATTTAAAGCGTCATGCAACACCAGCACCTAAAAATTGCTCTAATTGCACCTAAAACTTGCTCATATTGCACCTAAGCAATAGGGGTGGCAGAAATAGGAAACAAGGAAAAGACAAATACCTAGAGAAAAAAAATTAAAAGGAACAAAAAAGGTCGAATAGCAAACTGGAATAGCCTATCAGTGGATCAACGGACACTTGTATCAGTTCCAAACACCAATCGTTAGTACATATACGTTGTACTTATGCTAACTGACAATTTTTCCCGATGGCGAGAATGATTCTTGCGAATGTCTCGCTCTACCTGTTTCCAGGATGTATCCCCCGAACGAGAAAGGTTACGAATATTTCATAATCAGATTTTGAGTTTTTACAACTCAATTATATTTTTACCCCAACAAAACATTGAATAAAAATTGATAAGGGAATCAGTTGTCATAGCGTATGAAGTCTTGTAACACGTGGCATTTATTATCAATGGCAATTATTATCAATGACAATAAATACCACGTCTCACATGACCTCATACTACAATGCAAGCTATAAATGCAATATTTTGTGTTGTCTAAAGGCTAGTTCACACGTCCCTCATGGTAACGCGTTCAATCACGAAAATGAACACGAGCTGTGCGTCAACGTTTTCTGTCCCTGCCCACAGATAGGTATAAGTTTCCTTCATTCAAATGACGCCGCGCGTTGAATTACGATATCGTTTCTTTACATTTGCGCTTATATTTCACGTCGATTTGAAGTAACATTCGTATCCCATAGTCTTACATCCTGATTTTGATAGGAACAGTCTATTTCCAAAAGATATATACTTATTATGTAGCCTGATAAACCGATAGAAGAGAAATCAGCATAGAGCAATCAGTTGGGCTTCCAAATCAAAGATGGCGGCCGTGTTCTGACAACACTTTCAGGTTTTCTAGTTTTCCTGTATTAAACGGGATTACAGTTATTCTGATCATTACAGGGACGATAAAAAGCTTCTTCATCGGCTTGCCCATGATCTGTGGGCGCGGCAGAGAATAATTTTACTGTTTATAGATTTTGTTTGCTAAACTTCAATGACGCAGCGCGTTCAGAAAAAGACATGCTTCACCCTTCAGTCTCCAGCGTTTGCAGCAGCGGCTTCTATCAAATCAACGCGCGGCGTCCATCTGCTTGACTGAACGCGTTACGATGAGGGACGTCTGAACACGGCCTAAGTTATTGCATTTATAGCTCTCACTGTAGTTATTGCACTTACAGCTTTTATTGTACTAGTAGCTTATATTCCACAAACGCCGTAAAATGATATAAATCCGGGATCTAGTTATTACTCAGCACTTAACCCTTCAATTTTCTAGTAATTTTTATGATGCGCCACAAGAGAAAGAATTAATTAATAAAAAATATATATATATATATGTATACGTAAGAGCACTGTAGCGCCTTTAAGTAAAATAAAATGTATACAACTTATCCATATTAGCAAAGCCATTCAATATACTCTTGACAAAAGTAGATCCTGCATCACGTGGGACCAATACCAAAAAAAAATTTGTCCACACAAGTTCAAGTAATAAGTTGCTAAAAAAACTAATGGACCCATCAATGTTCACTGATAGCTTCTCATATTTAGTATATTTTAAAGTAGAGCAGTTGAACTAACAATGATATGGCATATTATTTATTTGCGAGAAGAAGTTTCAGGTGCTTTTTGCTCACAATATCCTACTTATCAAGAACTGCGCATCCCCATGGGTGTCAGCCTGTAGGAAAGTCAGAAGTGATATGTGCAGTGAGACCAACTTTCTTTAGAAGATTGCAACACATGTAGTACAGGCTAACACCAGCTATTCCGCTCCTTACTTCAGCTCATGATTCGAGATTGTTTAAGAATACATGACATTCATTCAGCATGACGTCACTCTTCTGTTGATGTTTCTACCGTGCCACCGATACAAAGGGTCCATGACAGACAGTATCACAATTCCGTCTCTGCTGGCGACTCTACCTCTCCGCCCATACAAAGGGTGGGTCCATGACAGTATCACCATACCGTCGCAGCTGATGTCTCTACCCTTCCGCCGATACAAAGGATCCATGACAGACAGTCAGTACCACAATGCCGTCGCTGCTGATGTCTTTACCCTGCCGCCGATACAAAGGATCCATGACAGACAGTCAGTATCACAATGCCGTCGCTGCTGATGTCTCTACCCTTCCGCCGATACAAAGGATCCATGACAGACAGTCAGTATCACAATGCCGTCGCAGCTGATGTCTCTACCCTTCCGCCGATACAAAGGATCCATGACAGACAGTCAGTATCACAATGCCGTCGCAGCTGATGTCTCTACCCTGCCGCCGATGCAAAGGATGCATGAGAGACATTCAATATCACAACCCCGTCACCTCTGCTTCCTTTGATGAGCAACTGCTGCAGGGACAGCTGAGGTAGTGGACGGAGTGTCATTAATTTGCATGCAAATGACACGCAGTCACACTCTGCCGCCTAGTGCGAGGGCATTGGGCCTGTCCATGCGTGGAGTCGGCGCGTAGCTGGTAGATATAAACAACCTCTGTTTTATGTGCATATACATTCATACATCTTAATGATTAGATTAAATTTGATAGCTAGCCACAGACGAACTAGCAGGCCCATTCCCAGAAAGGGCTGAGATTCACTCCGTAATGTCAAACTATTGTCGTTATGGCAAGATAGTTAAATTCAGTCGCCTGAAGGGAAACCGTAGCCGAGAGAGTGACTTTGCACATAGGTTACAGGAAATCAGTAGGGCTTCTGAGACGTTAAGTTAGATGGGAGATGAAGATCGTGGAATAAAGAGGCCTCTTAATGCCCGCTGCACACGCTAGCCTTACGTCCTTCAAATAAAAGTCTCGACTGATGTCTTGCCGTGGTCTTGCCCGTTTGCACCACGCGCACCGTAGAAAGGAACACGTGAATGTTCAACAACAAATATATTGAAAATTCACTATATGAAGTGCATCTACAGCAATATCATTGTTATTAAAAACAGAACAAATATAATAGTGTATAGAGGTTAGTGATGGGGGCGATATCCGCATCTGCGGAACAAACACACTTTTTTTGACATCCGCATCTGCATCCGCGAATGCTAAGATATTGACTTTTGCAATCGCATCCGCTGATATCAGAACTGCAAATTCCGCTAAAAGATCTGCATCCGCAGCAAAGGAGCTTCAGTTGCGCAGGTTTATTACTGTACACTATTAACTCTTCTACAGTGCTGAAAACTAAGAATCCTCATTTAGATTAAAATGTCTGCAAGCGCTGTCCCTGTCAACAAAGCACCAACTGAGTTACCTTTTCACGTGCGGTAAAAGTTGCCGCCGTGACAGGGTGTGTGTTTTGGGGTGGGATGAATATCCACAGCTGCATCCGCGGAACATCCGCACCTCTTTCGAACAACCGCATCAGTATCTGCATCCGCGGATGTCGAGATGGTAACATCCGCATTTGTATCCGCATCTGCGAACGTCATAACTGTAAGATCAGCTTAAAGAACCGTATCCCTGGATGCCCAAAAAATTAGATCCGCCCCATCACTAGTAGAGGTCACTATTGCATTGGTGCAATTACATTATACTGTCAAAGAGAACGGGAAGCACTGTACATTGAGACAGTTGCCAAGTACTGCCAGGCAGTGGGAAGACGGTGACTCAAATAATTTCCAACACCACAGTGAAAAAATGTTTAAATAGCAATTTGTATGTAGTTGCATCACAGTAATTATTCTCGGTAACATTTAACAGCGATTGCATGCGTGAAACAATTAATAATAGCAAAAATTCGCGAAATATGATAAAAAAGAAGCCCTGTGTTTTCACTACAAAAACAAAATGAGTTGCATTTGTGTCCCTCGGCCGATGCCCCTCAAAGTCACTGTCATATATGTACCCTGTGTTTTGTTTTATATGCAGAGAAAACACAGTACGTCCTACCGAAATGACTATCGTCTGCAGCGGGCTTAAAAAAGACAGGCGTTATCATTTTCTGAATCTAGGAGGAGGGTTAGCAAATATGGAGATTGCTGCTCCCATTCCTTATCCACACGATCGTTGAACCTATTTACTGTCTGCACCGATAACTTCTGAGGCTAGTCTATTCCAAATACTCATCACTATATATGAAGTGCAGAGAAAACTGCCGAATTTGCTTAGTTCTTCGAAGTTGGTGCTTAAAATTTGGTCCAGTGTTTCAAAGGCAAGCATAAACGTCTCTATCGAAGAGTTTCATTGCAGAGACGTCCTTGAAGTCATTCAAGTACTCAAATGATTCTATGTGCTGCTCAGTGACGGGTCTTTGCTCGAGAGAGATAAGTCCAAGCCCTTGAAGGCGACGCTCGTAAGCCTTAACTGTTACTCAGCTGGGGCATCAGTTTTGCGTTTGCTCCTTTCCATTTTATCGGTGTCTTAGCGCTGATGAGATTGCCAGAATTAAACAGCAATGTGTATGTGTTATCGCACTATTTTTTTTATAATGGAAGGTTTGCATCCTTAGATTTGTACTCGAATTTCCTGGTAATGAATCCCAGGACTCTGGTTGCCATGTTCACGCTGTCTAATTGCTGACTATGTTTTATTTTGTTTGTGATATTTATTCCTAGGTTATGTTGCTGAGTACCTGACAGATACTAGTTCGTTGCAGTTTATTTTCAGACGGGTTTGAATGTTATTCAGTTCAATGTACATTACCGAACATTTGTCAATATTGAAGTACTTCTGCCACGTTGTAGTCCTTTCCATGAGCCGGTCAATATGGAACTATATCTGCTCTGCTTCTGCCAGATTCTCGGTGACAGAGTTTAGTGTCATCCGCATATGCACTGACTTTGCTGTCGATACCGAGATCAGATCTTTCATGTAAATAATGAACAGGAGGAACTAAACAAGGGTAATTATCTAATAACATGAAGTCGACATAATAAACATTTTAACGTTTTGGGATGAATAATCCTATCATCAGAAAAACCATAACCTACAAAAAACACAAAAATCCTTTATTTCTAAATCGGTGAGGGAAGCATGGATGCTGTTGGGGGAGGTCTGAAACGCGGGCTTTGAAGTGTTGTTCAGTGCTACCGATGTAAGAGGCACTGCAGGCCTGGCATTGGTAACGGTAGATAACACTGGACTGAAGTAGTGTGGGGAGTTGGTCTTTAAATTTGAAGTAGGAGCCTATGGTAATTGTGTTTTTGTAGGAAAATTTGAAGTTTATATGTGGGCAGGCTTCAGAGAGGAACGTTTTCAAAAAGTTTACTGCACTAACGGAGGTTTCGTTGCAGTGCGGAAGCGAGTGATAGAAGTCCAATTTACGGACCGAGGATTTGTTAATGCAAATATCGAACAGTTTGTCTAGCAACAATTTGCAGTAGTGGTCCAGGAGGTGGTGCGGAGAGCCGTTATTTTTTAAGAATGTTCGGAGATAATCAACTTCTTTCGACAATGGAAGGTAGGACGAAGGCCAATGGTATGCTCGAAATTGTAAGGTTTTAATTGCATTAATTTTAAATTGATCATAGCAGTGACTGAAGAAACTGGTTCCGAGGCCTGAGAATGTCGATTTTCTGTAAACTCCAATAGTTAATGTGGAGCCTTGGTTAGTTACTTGAGCATCTAGAAAGGCTAAAGCATAATTTGATTGGTTTTCGGCAATGAACTTATTGTTTGGATGTTTGCTATTCGAATATTGCAGAAATAAATCAGAATCTGTTAGATTGTTGAATATGACGACAGTGTCATCTACGTAACGATTATAGTGGATCGGTTTGAAGTCACTTGGGCAGTCGTTGAGCCAAAGAGTTTCACGACGACAGAGAACGATATTTGCTAGAAATGGACTAAGTGGGGAGCCCATGGAAACTCCTTAAGTTATGCAATACAAACTTACAAGGTAAATTCAGCTCCCTCGTTCCATTCATCGAAATGCATTAATTAGCTGAGCCCAATTTGTTTTATTCCACTTGTGTCACGTTATTTTGCATCTGGGACTTTCTATATTTTATTTATATTCAACTTAGATTTTATTTATATTTAGTAACCTGCTCTATTTCTTCGCCCCAGTTATATTGGAATCGTTAAGTATTTAGAAAAAATTTCCTTGTCATGTTTTCATACATGGAAATGCTGTTTAGCAGTTGGATAATCTTTATTTGGTTCACTAATAAATACTCCTTAAGAATATGCACCCGATTTGTTTGTTCCAGTTGCTTAAACTCATAATCAAATGGGGCTAAATTTGATTACTTTACAGTACAATAGCTGTATGGACCGACTTGTGCTAGCATGTTTGTTCCATATTTTATGTTTGATTCATTACTCAACTGAACGCATTTTTTCTTTGCTCCTATAGAGCCCATTAAGTAGTGGGTCCAACTTTTTTTCTCCAGTTTCATATATCCCTTTAAGTAGCGGGCCCGCTCTGTTTGTTCTGCTTGCATCGAGCCCATTAAGGAGTCGGTTCCAATTTATTTGCTAGTTCGTTGCGTTTTACCAACGAAACAAATCCTTTCGGAAGCTTCGCCCTTCAATCATACAAGACAAGGAATGTGTTTTTGCGAGCGGCTTCACTGAGGCAGCTACGCAAGCCATCAATATTGCAGACGCTATTCTAAAGGACATAAATCTCATTACTCGACAGCCGCCCCAGAGTGCACTGTAAACTCTCCAAATATGGAATCCTCAGGCGAATGTTCCTTGCTTCAGATCCGACCGCATTTGCTTTTGTAATGGACATTTTGCTCTGTTCACTGCACCGACTTTTTTTCCCCGTACAACTTTTCTGTGGCAAACTAAATTGCCGCGGTAATTTGATATTTTGCTGCTGCTCTTTGTTTTAAATTTATGCGGTACATGAGGTACCTGATGTAGGATAAATAATCTTACGCAAGAGGTAAAATTTGATCTAGAATCTTGTGCAGCATCTGATTGCTCTGCAAAATTAAGCAACTTGTACGGTAGGCCTTGGATTGGTTACTGGGAAATGATGCATTACATAATAATTATTTACAATAGATATTAAATCTCTGAGTTAGATGTAACCTGCCGAAGGTACACAATGCCATGATTATTTTAAACACGTTATAAGCCTCCTATTAAATAAATATTGCACAATTATGTTACAAAAATGTTACCGAAAGCGCATTTACGTAAAAAACTTAGGCAACTAGAGCACTCTGAGAGCGCATACCTCCGCAAAGCGAAGCAACGGTAGCAAAAAATTCAAATTGGCTCTAAGACCATTATTTTCTTTATATAAACTCCAAAATCTAATCATTTGCGCCTTTTGATAGTAATAACAGCTTGTGCAATTTTCTTGAAGATCCGTTCATAACTTTTTGAGTTATACTGCTAACAAAGTCAAGACAAACATGAGTCAAACATGCAAATCGATCTGCACCAAAATTTGATCATTCATGTCTTGATCATTACTAATAACCCCAATGCATTTCATAAAGATTCATTCATCATTTTTTGATCTATTGTGCTAACAAGCATAAAATAAAAATAGTGATAAACGAACTAACGGATCATTACCAAAATTTAGTCATCAACTTATTGTTATATACCTAACAACTCATGTTAATTTCATATAAATATATCCATAACTTTTTGAGTTATGACATTGAGAAAAAATGAGGCTAATAAACAAACAAACGGATGGACATATCTTCACCAAAAGTTGATCATCTGTTCCACCTAACAAACCAAACAATCCCTGTCAATTTCGCCCAAATCGGTTCAAAACTTTTTGAGTTATCTTGGTGACAGACAGACAAACATCCAGACAGATAGATAAACACGACGAAAACATAACCTCCTTGGCGGAGGTAATTTAGTCTTCCATATTTTATATTTTATAACGCCATACATTTAGACTGCGTTGTACGTTGTAGACAACAGATGGTATACAAGGCAGATCAAATTATACATGGCTAACAACCTTATGCTGTGCATGCCACCAACTGCATTAGGAGTGGGTGCCTACATGTTAAAATAACGTTAGTAGGAATAAATAGAAGCGAGATATCATCAACGAAAACGCCGCTGTTGCAGTAGATCTTCCTCTAGCAAGTTCACTAGCTTCATATTTCTGTTTATGCACTACTATATGCTGTTTATTAGTAGTTTGTGTGAAGTGAAATACATATTTTGGTTTGTACAGGCTGTAGCTCCAAGTTCTTGACATTTGTTCTGGTTTTAACAATCACTTATCGTCATATTCACTCATCCAGCCGTTAGCGCTTAAGCGATCTATTAAGTTTTTAGTTACTAAATATTCTTTAGAAATTAATTTAAGCAATGATTTTGAAAGTAACTTACATATATAGTGTAGAGTTCAGCAACTAAGGTTTTCCGATGCAATAGTATTGTGTATATGCTTAATAATCATCTGAACTCGATTCGTAACGTGTTACACATCGTACGTCCATATGAAGGAGCATTAAGGCTTTAATACTCTTGAATTCAGGTAAAAATTGAATTCCTTTAATTCTTTATATTAAAAAGTTAGGAAACAAAGACAAATATAACAGAAGATTGACGTAAGAAAAGAGAAATAGAAATGGCACGCAAAAAACAATCCAATAAAATTTCAACATCGCACAAATCAGGTGACGAACACGAACAGGACACTACCTAAATTAGACATCGTCCGAAAAACTTTCAGCTCATCAGAAGTATAAGGCATAACGGGAAAAATATAGGCTTGTGATTATTATCATTATTGTTACGAAATTAAAGAAATCATTAACATCTACGATTTGCCCTGACGCGTTCACGCTCAGTGCATGTTATATGTCATGGTAGTTCTCCTCACTCTTCCTTGTGTCCCTGCTACTTTTCATGCGCATTGAAGGTTCTGACGCTGAACCGCTATAGAACCTTTGAAGAGTCTCAGCGAGAGTTCGACTGGGCACAGAAATTAAGCACTCGAGGCTTCACTTGTCAGGAACTACACACAAGTGTGCTGGCAGCCAGGTGAATTGAGCTTCAATCTGTGACTTCCCAATCTGAAATTTATAGGCATTTATCCGATGTTATCCGATACGGCTCACTATTTACTAGTAGACAGCTAATAAATGCCTACTACAGTTGATTAGATAGGCGGCAGTAGACGAACAAATAGGCCCATTCCCAAAGAGACACCGGAACTTACCCTCCGGCCCTCAATGAGCTATTGTCATTATGTCAGTAGGATATAGAAGACTGGAGAAATAAAAGAAAAAAAGAGGGGGTAAGAATCTCAGCCAAAGAGACGACCATAAATGCACGAAAGCACGATCAAGAGCCACTGATATGCTGAGCTTAGAGATGTCAAACTGTGCAGTGTAGAATTGGAGCAGGAGAGAGAAGAAGACGGATTAAGGTGGCTTCGAAAGCATTGGCCGTTAAGAGTTTGCGACGCTTGGACGAGGAGCCCTAAGCTGTGGAGGATATCTCGCCCAAAGTATGTCAAGATGATTTTTAAACGCGTTGACTGACTCCCCACCAAAAACGTCGGGAGGGAGTCTATTCCAAATGCTGACTATGCAATATGGAAAGAACTGCGGACTTAAGGTTGTTCTCCTTGCTTACGCTTGAGTTTTTGACTTGTTTCGCAAGCGATCATTGAGGTCTCTTTCAATGAGTCCCATTGTAGGTACTTCGTTGAAGCCATTCAAATACTTGAATGTTTCTATTAGTTGCCCCTAATCCGTTTTTGTTCGAGAGAGATCAGACCCAGTTCTTTCGGGCGACATTCATACGGCATGCTTTGCAACTGAAGTAACAATTTTGTTGCTCTGCGTTGGACTCTTTCCCTGTTATCAATATCCTTACACAGATATGGTGACCAGAATTCAACAGCAAATTCTAAATTTGTCCGCACTAATGCCTTGTACAAGGGAATGATGATGTTTTTGAACCTTGGACTTGTATTCAAAATTTATGGTGATGAATCCCAGTACTCTGCTTGCTCTTTTCACGCTCCTGTCAACTTGCTGACTGTATTTTAGATTTGATTGTAATAATGATTCTCAAGTCACGTTGTTGGGTGACAGCAGCCAATTACGTCCAGTTCATTTTCTATGGTGTTGAAGGGTTCACCAGCCCTACGTGCAATACTGAGCATTTGTTGACTTAAAGTTCATCTGCCACGTTGTGTCAATGTCTTGTTGGAGCTCGGCTCTTTTCGTGGCAGGATGACATAGTTCAGTATCATCCGCAAATTACTGATTTTACTACGGATGTTAAGATCGTGATCGTTGATGTAAATTGAGAACAGAAGTGGGCCAAGCACGCAACCCTGTGGAACACCCTGATTATACCTGTTTCCAGTCGCTCGTCTTTCCTTCAAGTTTCACTCGCTGTTGCCGACCCGTAAGCCATGCCCCGATCCATCATAGTCTCACTGGATGCCATGTGCTTCCAAGTTTTTCATTAGCCGTTGATGGGGGACTTTGTCAACAGCCTCTTGGAAGTCGGGATACACAAAGTCTTCACCCTTGTATTCATCTTCAATATCCGTTACTTTTGAGAAAAAGTCCAATAGATTTGCTAAGGAGCTTTTTCCATTTCGGAAGCCATGCTCAGTCTCGGATATGAGCTGATGCGTTTTTTTCAAGAGGCGTTCAATGGCTTTGCTGACGACCCATGTAAGACTGGTTGGTCGATAGTTGCTGGGGCTTTTCTTATCTCCCTTCATATGTATCAGTATCACGTTAGCTAGTTTTCAATCCTGCAGAACTTCTCCCGTTCTTAAAGACCAATTGAATGTTTCGTTTGGGCTGTAATCCGTTAGCATTGAGACTTCCTGAAACTCAATCTTGTTCCTTAATATGGAGTTTTAAGCCTACTCGTATTAATCGCGTTGCTTCTAGCAATTGTAACTCCATTCAAAGGGACAAGGTAGAAGCTTTTGATAGAAGTTTCGGTTAAGGGCTTAATATCAGCATCAAGTCGAACATCCCTATATGGAACATCAAATCTATGCCAAGAAAATTAATGACAGACACACCTGAGTATTTGAATATTTAACCATTAAAATTCATATGCGATCGTAAAGTTCACAATACACCATGCCTTTGAAACGTTATAGCCGTGAAAGACATGCCCTACTACTGTATAACATTAAGCTGTGTAATATGTACTGTGCACTGTCCATATCTATACAGATCATCTCTTTGATAAGATATTATGATACAGTATATAACCCTCCACTCGAACGCACCAAACCTTGAAAATTTAGGTCTAACGTAAGAATTTATAATACTTCAACAAACCTCAGGCAAGAAACATGAAGAAATACATTCTCACTATGTGACTGCTTCGACTATTAAAATTTCATGTCTAGATCAAGGATTACAATACATCAGTCATCAGGGAAGAAAATTCATATCTACATACCCCGCTGTTTGAATGCACCTAACGATGATAGTTTCATAATTGCGACTTAAGTTATCAATATACCAGTAGTGAGGAAATAAAAATACATGTCTGCTTAACCCGCTATCCCAGTGTACTTAACAATGATGAATTATTATCTGAGATAAAATCCACACTACACCTATCCTTAGGGAAGAAAAAATATGTATCTGTATACCCCACTATTCGATTACACTCAAACAATGACAATTTCCTGTCTGAGATAAAAGTTCACAATAAATCAGACCCTTTGACAAGAAATAACTATAAAGGCCTCGAGAACACCCGAACCAGAATGGCATTAGGGTCTGAGAATTTCACAGCCACGATATTTCAAGTGCTCTCTAGAATTAAATGAGGAAAATTTGGTGACAGCCGCAAGCACTTATAAGAAATGACTCAAGCGGAGAAGCGGGGCTCGAAAGCAACCTCTAAAATTACAAATTTCCTCATGGCCGAATACGCGATGGAAATCCCATGTGATCAGAGAAGCGATCCACGAAAAAGGCACAATCCGTGAAATGGCCGAACGCCTTGCGTAAATCCCCAAATCTGCCCTAAGGTGGAAATGGCAGAGGTGCTGCACCTTTGGAATTATGAGGAACGATTTGTACTGTACATTCCTTTTTAGTTACTGATGTTTCAATATTATGTTTTGTTAAGTATTGAAACATGTATAACGTCAGGATAATTTTAGGAATTTGTATTGCACGTTCTTCCATGGTTACTGATATACTATCACTTTGTGTACTAATTTAAATACATGGGAAGTTTAGAAATAGACATACTGTGAGTATTTCTCTGGAATTTATGCATTAATGTCGGTAGGATATAAACATTCGAAATATTTGCAAATAAAGAAAATTCTGATGAATTTGTGCTACACTTTCCTCTTTAGTTACATATATACCAATAAATTTACTTAGGGAATAATTGGAAAATATTTAAGCAAAGGGAAATTCTCTAGCCATCATACTATGAATTCCTCATCGATGACCTCTGCAAGGCAAGTAGAGAAAATGCGACATAACGTCTAAAACGTATGTAAGTTTTCTGTTACTTCTCGATCGATAATTTTGACAGGAAATGAATGAAATATATAGAGATAAAGAAAATACGAAAAACTATTGGCATTAACTGGAACAATTATAAGAGACAATGTTTGTCATGCATTCATTCCGTAGTTCTTTTTGTATCAACGTGCGTTGAAGATGCTTGCAATTTTTAAAATTGATTGTTTGGGGATGAAACTTGTAGGTAAAGTGTGGATAGTGAGAAATGGCGCAAATCATTGACTTTGACCTGGAAAAAACCTAATTAAGGTTTCATTATTTTAAATCATGCAGACGTTATTTAACAATTTTAAAAATAGTTGTATATTCCCATAATGCGATTCATGTAAAAATTTTGTGAATTTGCATTAGCATCACTAATATTCACAGTAGAAATACTCTATAGCAGCGTACTCATTAGCACAGATACGTTTAAAACAGTTCAGCTGTCGCCCTTGCGTCAATTTAAAGCAAAATCCGGTTTGACGTCACATCAGTGTGTGTTGTTTGCCTAGCCAGATTTGTTTTACAAAAACCTACGGTACTGGTACAGTATATGACCTAGTGAGATTCAAGCTTAATTAATATGTGCGCCTGTGAGTTAGGTTAAGTACCTGTTTCTGCTTCAAGGAATCCATCACAACCTATTCTTGGCTAACGTGGGAGATTCTAACCTTCTGTAACATAACACATATTCTCAAGTAGGCTATATACTACTTCACCGGGGCAAATTTCCAATCTAGTAATAAAACTTCATACACCGTACCACTATTATTAACGGTTATATTTGGTCCCAGCACACAAGAAACCGAACTAATTCAAATCCTAATGTTTACGCATAAAAATGACGTCATATCGATTAAGGCCTGCCGAACACTCTCGGGATCACCTCAAACCGGATTTCGAGTCAATGTGGCAAATCAACCACGCTCGTAATTAAACTTTGTTCTTTTTAGGTTCTTTAAGCTTTTCAAAAATGTCTTACTGATATAATTTTTCACTGGGGTAAAATTAGTCAAATTTTCGAAAGCATATCTGAGATACAGTTTTGTTTTCGTTTCAAAAAGTTTTAGCTTGAAATAGAACACAGATATATTGTAAATATTCATGAAATCGTAGGACTTTTTCTCCAAAGGGACAAACCCAACGTACTTTTAGTTATTCTGTTGCATCCGCACAAGATGTTGTCCTTAGAAGTATCAAATGAAGAAATGATATACTCACCTTTAGGTTGGCTCCCATACTATTCCTTTGCCCTATGTTCTTACTTCAAAACATCCCAACGGTTACTTATTTGCTACTTACTTGATGATTCATCGAATGAGGTCCAGGTGGCGTTATTCATGCAACCCATCTTGTGCAGAGGTGATGCTGCAGTCCGTGACCAGGGGGATGGCTAGTAGCGAGTTATCCCCACGTAGCCGTGAGTTCGTAATGTCCTTGCAAGCAGAACTGTGCGAGCCTTAAAGGATCAGCTAAAACATTAACCGTCAGGTTATAGTTTCCTTAACAATTATTATTGTCACTGCTGATGTTTCGAATGCCTCTTCAATTTTGAGTGAATTAAAACTTAGACAGACCCTCACTCGTCTGTAGATCAAACAAACACACCCTGAAGTATCCATGTAAGGCAACAGACCGGCGTGTGAACCTGGATTTCTTGTGGAATTAAGGACTGTTACCTGCAGCCTCGCCGTTAATTTTCAACTAAACTGGATCACTTCTCTAGCTCTTAATTTATTTTTAAATCAAGCGCAGAAGCATTTCATCTTCACAAAACAAATGGGACTTTTCTCTCGCTATGGGCCTCTCAGTGGCTGTGTGGTTCAAGGGCGTCTGAAATTAAGGGTTTGACATGCAATAAGTTGGATAAAAAATTGTAAGAAAATAGACATTGGAACATTTGCTTCTTCGAGAGAAGTCATACTGCGGAACAAAAAATTATAAACCCACACACTGTAATAAATAGGCAAGGCAGGCTTGCGTCAGCCATGTTCATTTCGCTCAACAATAATTGATCGCGTCTATCAACTGTTCAAAGAAAATTTGTTGATAGAAATTCACGATACATAGACGCATTTCTTTGGCTGGAAAAGTAATTTTTTTTTATCAAATTCTCTTAATTTTCTATATTATATTATGTTCTTCCAGTAGGAGACCATCGCAGTTCGCACACTGTTCGTCCGTAAAATGTTTTCCACTAAAAACTGTTACTTAATTAGTAGAACAAGTCTAATGCTCCTGACCGTAAATCGCAGTCATATTTGGATATAAATGTCTTTCCTTACGATAGCTTAGAAATTTCGAACTGGCTCACTTAATTTTTTGCGCGTAGTAACGACACGACGGACGCAACACTACGACATCAGCAACACCGTGTAGCCGCCGGTACCACGAGACCAACTTAGCAGCACTGATGTGTTTCTTTCATTTCATCATTATTATGTAAAAACTCATGGATTAATATCACTTTCCCGAAAACTAAAAAGTTTGTATATAAAGTGAGGCTAGGTGCAGCATGAACTGGCTCTCTATTAGCTTCTAGTTTTCAATTTACTATTATTGTGTGAAATAAACATGGCCAAAGCAAGCCCGCAGTGCCTGTCATACTGTGTGTGTGGGTTTCTATTTTTTTTTTCTACAGTATGACTTTTACCCTTGAAACAGATGTATCAATGTCTCTTTTCTAACCATTTTCTATCAAACATTGTAAGTCAAACCCTTAAATTCAGAGGCACCATAAAACGAATCTTCACCAAATCCTAACCTTAACTAGAAAATATGAGGTAGTTGCTGATCGTAGTTAACGCTCTTCAGGCTATGGATTGCGAAATGATTTTTGAACGTCGGGTGGCAGTGGTACACAACAGCGTTCATTCAACAGCCTTTTTTTTTAGACGTTGTGCTCAGGAACCGAATGTGATACTGTGTTTCTTTAAACTCAAGAGAAGTGTACCACTTTAGTTAATTCGCTCTAAATTCAGCGAGATAATCGAAACTTTTCCGGCGACCCAACGAACGAGTTTCCTCAGTTCCTTGTCCGACTGCGTTACTGCTTTCGCTTACACAGAACTGAAACACAACGTCTTTTGCGTTCAAGTTCACTCCAGATTTTAAGGAATATCCCAAAGTTGTTAATGACAATTCCTGGGCCAATTGTCTTGTCGGCTAACATTTTAGTAGTTTATTTGTGTGTATAGAAGTAGGTTGACGAGACTTCAAGCACATATTCGGACGATTAGCAGAGGGAACTCTCTCATTTCCCATCGTGTGAACCCGCCTTAAGCTATCTGACTTGACCAGTAACATTTGATCAAATCTCTTGGTAGCGTCACACAGAAACTGCTGTGTCGACAAGGGCACAACAATGCGTTCGGATGCAGAGTAAGTGCCCTTGGAGACCAAAAGATCGATTGGGCCAGGCTTAACACTCGGTACCTCATGGTTGTGACACATAAGTACAACACACCGCTGCTGTTCTAGATGTGAATGCTTCTATGAAACTAGAAATGAAAACACGAATCGCAATATTCACAGCTAGCCCCTTAAACAACATAGAAGTGGCAATGTACTGTATATATAAGTCAGTGTATGGTTTAACATTTTCATACACCGTATAACTTTGGGATTGTCATAACATCAGTTCATAATAGATATACTTGCAATGGGCAGTAAAAGTCTTAACGCCAGCACAGTGGAAAGTGTGTAGCGCCCTCGAACGTTCGAATAGACGCTTAGGCTAACATTTTTGCAAGCAACTGTAGCGACTTTCAAGCAAAGAACGAACATTTCTCAGCAAAGACGACTAAAAATGACAAATGTCCAATACCGTTACTGTCAATAAAATAATTATGTAAAGCTAGAAAGAAATTGATTTAATTAATGTTTCTTTATCAATTTGCGAGATGGAAGTCGTGACAAAACCATCAAAGTCAATTGCGTTATAGAGGCTGATAAACGAATTCATTTCGTCGTTCAACTAACAATAAGACAACAGTTACTGATGCTTGCTCGGGTGTGTCTACATTTTCATGCCATTCGTCTAGGGTTAGGCGGCATCAGAGTCTCAATTTTAAATTTGCAGGGTAGGAATGAATATTTCAGAAGCTCTTTTCATACCTTTAATCTCAACTGGAACTACTTCCACAATAACCAAGTAGCCCTACAAATAAAAAAAGTAACTAGGATCATTTGCAGAACGAATTTAGTGCAATCAATATGCTGTAAAATTAAATATCACGCAACATAACTTTCCAGTATAAAATACTTCATTTGTGGAATGCTCGCTGATTTGAAGACAAATTGCGTTTTGTAATCATTCCCTTTTATTTCGGCAACATGCCCAGTTTCAACACTATGTTTATCTAGCCTTGTGTGTCGCATATTCTCCATTGAAATCAGAGCTAAGTCAACGCAGTACTTTGGAAATTGGCTTAGTAGTTCAGAAAGGTTTCCTAACTTTAATTGTTCATAGTAACTTCTTTCTGCTACTAATTGAGCACTTAGCCATAATAAAATATTCACTCACAGGAAATCAGCGCTGTAAATATATAACTTTGGAAACTGGCTAATTAGTCCTGTGAGGCTTCCGGCATACAATTGTTCATACAGCTGCTACTTGAGACTCAGCCATAAAACACACGCAAACAAAATCCCAAAATACATTCAAATAATATTATTTCCTTTAATTACTGACATCATTCTACACATCACATCAGTAATCAAAGTTACTAGGATCTAAGCAGCTCCAAGTAAGCACGAACCATACGTTCTCTAAGGAGACCAGTTCTCACATTACCGCTCGTGAGGCAAATTCATCGCCGCCGCTGCTGTCAGTACCGAAAAAGCAACAGCGAAAGTTTGGCAGCAAGCGAGGCCATTGGAGTGAAAATGCCGCGACTCCGCGTGCTGAGCAATAAAGCTCTGGTGCAGTTATAAAAGAGCGACGTGCCACGGATGCTTCATCGATTTGGAGCGCAAAATTTGACCAAATTTTCAATGAAGAGCAGAGCGAACCGAGGTCGCAATTCTATCTATGCAAATTCCATCTAAGGAATTGTCAATGAACTTATTTTACATATAATTGACTGGATTATCCGTCGATCTGAGGTAAAATGGGACGGGTACAAGAAATTTGAAGGACGAATCTTGTTTTTGCCATTCGTACAGTTCAGAGCTCTTTAGTCTCGCCGAATGCGTTTACAAGTTCCGGAGAGTTGTAGGTCCTTTAATTATACATACAATTAATTGAGAAAAGGAGAGTTTCCGTGCACGATATGAGGGTTTGAAAAGGAGCGGTAGCGAAAAGTTTTATTGCGCTAACATCTTCTTCATAGGTAAATGATTTTTCTAATTTATTGTTGAGTGAACATATCAGCAAATGGTATTATTGGTATCCAATTTTCCTCTTTCTAAATTTCTATTCAGTGGTAATTATGCGCTGAATTCTCCAGTGTGTTTCTGTTTATTTCACCCAGTAACAGACTTTGCACTCACCTCGGCCTCAGTTAGTGGATCTGAACAGCTCAATCCTTCTTCCAGTTCAAGCATCGACCAAAACATATTAGCTGAATCTGTGTATTGTGGATTGACTAAGACTAAGCCACAAATTTTCCGCTACAGCGAAAAGCTGTAAGATAACAGCAAGATTTTTTTCTGGGACAAAATAATTATTTGAATGGAGCGTTTGTTCTTTTTTTTGAATTGCTTTTTTTGCTCATGTTGATGTTCTACTCAGAAAAGCATCTTACATAATTACTTGCTTGTAATCTACTGACTTGCGTACCGTATGCTAACGAAATAAAAGCTCTGCTGTGGGAAGAAAGTGTTAATGAGGTTGCGAAAAAGTACTGTAGTTCATATGTCTTCAAAGCTGACCTCTTAAATTTAGTACATACACCGAGCAGCGTAATCGATTTTGAGGCGTCTTTAATTTTCATCAGCACATTGGATTATCCAGACATGGACTGGCTCATCCTTGCTTGTGGTTTCAATGGAATGTATATTCATAGAGTTTTTTTTAAGAGATAGAGAGCTCGTTACTAAAATATTTTCATTAACTTCCTTTGACTACCTGAAGCTTTCACTGCAACATTGTTGCTTGTGTGAAGCAGTTCAGCAATGTATGTTTCCAATATTCTCATAGTTATCACCTGGAGGTCGTAGTGTATCAGTTTCAGCTCCTTTCATACTGCCTTGGGCTAGAGCTCATGAAAGTACTGGATGACGAGGCTTTGGAACGTCCTAATGCAAACTTTCCGCGCGGCAACCAGCGCCGGCTCTGACTTCTGATTGGCTGAGGCGGAGCCAGCAGCAGCCAAACGGCACTAGCGGTTGCATTTCTCGTCCCGCTGAGCACCGAGGCTGCTTGTCCCCGGCAAACTGTAGGATCCTACTTACGCCAATGCATTGAGAATTAATGGATAGCTGGTGGAGTATGATGCGTAGTGCTTCTGCTATTGGCAGGCAATGTTTTCCTTGTATTTTCCGTATACTCTTAGTGCAGTTTGCCAGATGCTCTGTTGTGATTAGTTGATTGTGTGCAAATCTTGTGTTGCTGTCAGGCCCCCTGACAAACAGCGTCTGAAGAAGAAGCACCACCCGTCACCATTTTACTATTATCAATCTATTACCCTATATGGATGAAAAGTAACTATATGGATCCCAACAATTAGTTGGTGCATTTAACTGGGCGCTTATATAATATTTTTTCTATTAAAGTTCTCACTCTGGGCTATTTTTATACCACGAAAATCGTTCATTCGAGAAAAGGAAGCCTGTAGCGAGAATACATTATTGCAGTGAGTATTGGAGTATTGTTTATGATAGAAATAAAATCTATGACTGCTCCTTGGTCAATTTACTACTCAAATACATACATTTTTTCATAAAAATAGCGCTATATGTGCCGCTCTCTCTTAGGTAACATAAGTTTTTGCAAGTATAGGATACAGTGGCTGCAAAACAATGTCTACAGAGTTAACACATTAATGTCGCGTTGATTTTGTATTTTTTTATATATCTTCTTCTCTGAGGATGAATGAGTTTTGTTCCAATAGCGTTTCTTCAAAAACGGAAAAAAGCTTCACTGACGACTCTATGCTGATTTTTTCCCCAGTCACAGCGATCGACAAGCGTATCTACGATTTGTAAAAATTCTTGCACAATGCAACAAATAGGCATGGCAGATGATGCCATGACATCAGTAACATAACTCTGCAAGATATACCACAGTAGAGAATAGCGGTGCAAAACAGGAGATAGGCAGTCGCGCCGGGTTCCCGATTCGGACTGATCTCAATCATTCGGCTAGATGTGAATTCCCCTTTATTTTAGCTGGCCTTTATAAGTTTTTTTACCATATAGAGGTTTCTTCCAAGAACTGTACTCCCTCTCAACTCTATCTCTGCCCGTAGTCCGAATTTCGTTGACTATGAATAGAGAATACAGTAGGTCCACCCATATTGTACCGGAAATTTGTTTGATAGTCTCCAAGTCGTCATGGCAGCCTCCTTGGGCTGCAATTCCTTGTTGTACTGCGCTTATAAAGCATATAGTGGCGCAATAAACATGCGATAGCGAGCAGGCGATTAATAAGCCACTGATGTTAGATTACTATGCAGTTTACAGAGAGGTTTTCTCGCAGTACTTGGGTTAGGTGTGCTTCGTGGTAAACTAAAAAACTTGCTGAACTTATGTGAGAGGTGAAGAATGATATAGGTGATCGGGTTGCATTCCAGTCATGATAGCTTACAACTGTTTCTGTGCAACCAGGTTCGACTCCAAAATATATGGAGACTGGTTGCTGTTGACGAGTCTTTGAATATATACGGAATATTAAGGTGAGTCTTCATCTGAATTAGGACAATAAAAAAGTAGGAGTCCATTAAGTACGGACACATTTCAGTCGCATGTCTACCTTATGCAAATAGAGAGCATTAATGTTGTCCTAGAGTGTTACCGTATGTCCCTCCCTGCCAGCAGTGAAATCCGAAACATTTGTAGGTGCTCACGCAGAGTTTTTATCGAGAGGTTGATTATAAGCACTGTCCATAGCACACCTCTTTACTTTATCAAGAACTTTAGATCTTTGTATCTCTGCTTCCACTACTGATAATGGAGCTCTGTAAGCTCTCATAAAGAAGAGACCATACCCTTGCTCTCCTAGACCAAGGAACGTCTGTCTCACTCTGTTTATCGCTGGTACTAAGGTCATGCTCGGGTCTCACTACCACCAGACATATTCCACTTAGGATCCTGTTTCTGGCGCTCTAAGAAAGTCTTGAGATGCAATCAAAGCAGGATCTGATACTTTTTACACCAGCATCTTGCCTGTCCAGTCAGAAGCCTGTTTAGGATCACAAGAGCCAGTTTGCCTTTAAAGAAAGGTACCTGGTAGTGAGATTTGTGTGTTTCAAATTACCCGATGTTTGACTTTAATTTCAGTAGTAACACGTGCTCAGTTGGTTGCACTACACATAAACGGGTTAAGAACTACACAAGGCAAAAAAATCTAATATTAAATAGGAGTCGATGAGATTAAAATTTAACGTTTCAGGATGAAAAATCCCATCTTCAGAAGGAAGGGAAAAAAAAGATGGGATCTTGCATCCTGAAACGTTAAATTTTAATCTCTTCGACTCCTATTTAAACGGGTTAATGTCGACGGTGACCATTTAAATTATGGTACATCTACGAGCTTTGATTTTCAATTGCTATGCAGAACTAAGGCCACGTAAGGGCATAGCACATTGCACTCCCATGCCACTATGAATGCAATATCTGACCTAAGCCTAAAGGCATCCGCTCACTGCCTTGCTTCCCTCAATTTAGGCAAAACTCGCAAGCCTTTTTTCTCCTTAGTATTCATGTCGACCGGGAGAACAAAAACATTTTTGCGACTGCCGCGGCTGCAGTGGAGCCGTGCTAACGGCTCCACTCGATAACAGCTTAACCCTTTAATGCAAAGTGCCAATGTTGCTTGACGTTTCTAGCATTGCTGTTGTTATAGACTGTTTGGTTTTATTAGCTTAAGCCTATTCATAACGGCTGTGTTATTTTGCTACTAGTGTCCATGATTTAGAAGCCTTTGAAACGAGGTAGAATAACTTGGTGCAGGCAGGGTTTACCTTACAAGGATCAATTAATACTTTGGCTTCTCTTAACAACAGCATTGTCTGACGTGTTCTCTACAGAGGACAGGCTTGGCTACATGGCTATAGGAGGTGTTCCTTTTATTTCTCTCGAACATATACCGAACATTATTCAACCAGGATATCCGGTAGTCAAATGACGGCGTCATTCCTCTCCGAAATGAAATAATCAGTAAAAAACAAACTTGAGATAGTTACACAAATTCAACCACAATGGTATCCTAACTACAGAGATTTGATATTACAAGCCTTGGAAAGTAGTGAAATCTAAAGTTTAGCTGTAGAGTTTACTTACTCTGCGGGGATAGCACCACCCTTAGCGAAAAAACTATAATGTAGTACTAAGAATGACCGTCGTGTGTTTAAATGTATATATTTATATTTTTATTTATTTATTTA
>LQNS02277219.1:4791721-4806245 GCA_001587735.2 Parhyale hawaiensis
GACTTATAAATATAATCCACGGGCCACTTAGACATGGGCAACTTCAGTAATTATCAGCAAAAAGGCTGGTCGTATAAGATATCATACATCGAATCTCGGTGTTGTTTGTGATGTTGACGGGGAATAGCCATGGTACAATGCGAAGGCTTCACTGATCTATCTGAAGCGCCTTCAGCCAGAGCGTGAACGTTTCATTGGTGCTGCTAGCAAAATTCAAGAGGGGGGGGGGGGCGCAGCGAGACACAAAAGCTAGGTCCTAAGCAGTACATTTTTTCAAGGCCTGATTTCCAGTGAAGGGCGCGTGTAACTTTTTAGGGAGGGAGTGTCTCCCCACGATCCTCGCCTGGCTACTCCATTGCAGGGAATTATGGATATTATCAACCAAGACTTATTATATCACACATCAAGTACAAGTGTTGAAAGTTTCACGGGTCTGTCTGAAAGGCCTTACAAAGCCGTGAAAGTGTCACGGGTCCAGCTAGTAATAGTATTAAAACATTACGCTCAGCCCACCACGAGCTGGTAGTGCGACCAGAATAAGGCATTAGGCAACATCGGGAAGTCCGAAAAACAACCAAGGAAAATCCATCAGAAAGCCATTAACAGCTGACTAAAGATAATCTTTCATTAGTGTACATATGGGTTTTCTGTAAAACTTGACATGTCAAAACTGAGATTTCTCCTGAAACTGAGACTGTATACCTGTCCGCGTTTTAAGAGCTCCACTGTATATTAGTTATTTTGCTCAAAGTACTTGGAAGTTTAAATTAGCATAATGCTAAAACTGGGTGTCGTAGAACCCTTTGTGAATGTTGATTAGCCCAATATTAAATTAATTTTCTGAAGAACTTAGGGTACAGATTATATTTTCCTCGTCCTGTACTCTAAGACAAGTTTTTGGCAATGAAACGAGCAAATTTTATTTCTGAAAAAATATTATTATTACCCTTCTAATATAATAAGGCAAAAATTAAGCTGTTCTTCGTGACAGTGAAACATTGCTATAATACATTGCTTTTGTTGTGCTGCTTTTGAAAATCATTACAATAGAAAACAGATCAACTTCCTCACAAATACGTCTCAAGTTTCGCGAAAAATGAAGCTCATAGCCAATCAATATAGCTACAGCAAAACTAGAGTCCTCTCGGAATCCCACAGCCCTCAATATAACACGTCTGATGACAACAGTCCAACATGCACTGACGTCACAGCAACGCCCCTGAGCAGTAATTGGCTGAAGTCCCGGAATTCGGACACACTACTGTTGCCGCTACAGCAGCGCTTTCGCTTACATGCAGTATAAATGTACGTAATAGTTGCGCTTTCGTTCATTTTTTTGTATTGAGAATAACATTATCTTGATTGTCTGAAATCGTTTGATGAATAGAAATAATGTTCAATTTCAGTTACATTATGCTACTTTTATGACAGAACTAAAATTATATTCAAACTGGAAAAAGTACATTCAGTTTCTACGTGATAAGGTAATGTGAGGAAAAGAGGTATTATGTAACTTTAAATCACCCTAGGTATTCGGGTAATGAATTAAGTGAATTAATTCCTAGTAAATCAAGTCATTCAAAGCAGAGAAGTAAATATCAACCCTCACCTGATTATGTTATTCAGAAAATTGAAGTAATCTTTAGTCCCTCATCGATTTTTTTTCTGACAATTTATATAATATTCGGTTCATAATCGGTCAAAATGTTTGAGAATAAATTAAATTTCTGTTTTTGATCAGTCAAATTATTTCAGGAACAACTTTAAATGCAATCTTACTTCTGCATCGATTAAGTTATGTAGCATTCACCGAAAATCTAATCAAACTTTTCAGCCCTTTGAGGTTTAGGTCTGAAACTAAGCAGAAAATTTTCCATTTAATATTTGCGCGTAACGTCGGAAGGAAACAGTTTTTCATGGCCGACATCTGCTGTGTCACCTGGCAAATTGTTTCATCCATCACGAACCCTAAATGATTCTTTCTTAATCTTCCTACGAAATTTGTTGAGAAATTCGTCCATCCCAAAGGAAGCTGGCGAAAACTTGGTACATAGTTTCAAGAAAGATGACTTCCAATGGTAGACGCTTTTCGGTGTAGAAAACTGTGCTGTTTTGGTAGTTCAAGATGGATGAATGCCCGTGGTGGAGACATTTTAAAAATGAAACTCTTTTGGTTGCTCCAAGACTGATGTTTTACAATGGTGATACTTTTCACTGCAGAAAAGTGTGCACTATTGTTGTTCAAATATGGATGCATGATGACAATGGTACACAATCTAAAATATGCAGAATATGGAACTCTGTTAGACTAGTCCTAAGAGTGTTGCCTACATGCGGTAAAAAATTTCAATGAAGGTTAAAAAGTTGGCAGTTCCAAGATGACTGTTTTTCAGTGAAAATATTCTTTGCATTAAAGAGGAGAAACGCGCAATGGTAGTAGTTACAAACATTCATCTACCTTGAGTAAAATTTCTAAATTTGAAAAAATATTTATGTTAGTAAAAGTTGGTGTTCGCCAATTGTTCAAACTATTTGCAAGTGGGAAACAGTGAGCTATTTTTACTAGTCCAAAGAAGAATGGCTGCCAACGTTCTTAATTCTTTTTTCTATTGTGTTTTCTTTAATGCTAAAATATATAGGTATTACGACGACCTACAAGCAGTGATTGCTATGCCAATGTCTACACAAAATCCTTTTACAGAATTAGGTTTGAAGTCACTGCACGCGCATTTGAGCAGTTACGGGTGCTAGCCACGACTTTAGATTTAAGCGTTTAAATTTAGAAAGTCAGTGCACGTTAGTTTAGACCAGTGATAAGTATTTCCTGTAAGTTTGCAATAACCTTGTAAGACGTGAACTTTATAGAGCCAACGCCTGTAAGACTATCTCCAGTATCAACTTTACTAGTCCGTTGGCGTATCCCCAAACAGACCTGCGTAGGTTCTGGATGTTATTCTATCGGAAAACAAAGCATCGTTATAGAAAAAGAAATGGAAGGCCTGCTGCGCGGCAATTCGTTCAACAGAAAGCGAAAAGTAAATCGTTTGTAAGCCACGATATCTGAACGAAGTTTTTTTTTTTTTTCACGAGTCTAGGCGATGTTTTCCAAAACTGCAGGGAAGTCGTATATTCATTTCATTTCAATTGCGCCGCGGTTGGAGTCCTTTTTTCGCTCTTTTTCTACCACTCTCTCGCTCTTTCTTTCCTTTTTGAGAACTGAATAGATGCCAGATCCTGGGATGCAAAACCTATAGCGAGTGAGGCCATTCAGTGGGCAAAAGAGTTGGAGATCGACTCCAAATTCTCTCGCTTCAAAGAGAATTGTTTGATTTTCATTCCATTTGAATGCTAGTATTATGTCAAGAATACAAATGTATGCCGTATTGCAGACAATAAAAAAAGCTTCACCGACGATATTTCAGAGTATGGTGTGTGTTTTGCGCACTGTAAAGTTACTTAACTACAATATAGTTTCAGGATCGACTGCTCCCTATTTTTTAGAGTAAGAAAACCTGTTGATTTTTTAGAGCATAAATAGCCAGCATCTGAATGGCATAATAATTAAATTAATAATATTTGGCATCGTCAGAAAGATTTGTGTCGTCTAACAGTACATCTGAGCAACATATTGAAGCTATCCATTCTGTAGCCACTACCTATATAATAGCATGCACTGATTCAAATCTAGTTAATTACCTCTATAGCTCGTAGTTTGTTGAGACCAGCGAAACAAATATATAACTACCTACGATGTAAAATATTTCCTGAGATATCAGGTTTTGAAAGTATAGCAACAATTTTATTTATTCAAAAGTTTTTACAGTTTTAGAATTATTCGGGTTAGTTACATTTTCAACTTGTGTTCTGAGTTAGGTATTTACCCTAATGTTGCAAAACATACTCGGGTTTCTTCAATATTCACATCCGGCAAATCTCAAGATGTAGCAAATTTCGGACTAATATCAACTATGGCATGATTCAATAATTTTTTTTCTAAATACTTCACTCCAGGTTGAGTTCCAGCGACTTATAGCATAATATCTAGCCAACAGAGTGTTTTCGTGCAAAATCCAAACAGCATTAAGGATATTTCGTCTTGATTGTAGCACATTTATTGGTGTGTTTTTTCTGATAAATCGAATGGAAAACGTTTATTTCTTAACTCAAGAAAGGCATTTGATGCAGTTGATAAATTGTTTTTGCTGCAAATTATCGACCATCTATCCAACAGAGACTAGTATGCACTCTGTAACAATGTCAGATCTTAAGTATTGCCAGTTAACATTGGAGTCACCCAAGGCAGTATGCTTGGATCATTGTCCTTCAACATTGTTATGAGTGAAATGGATTGCGTTCCCTTAGAAGATGATTTTGCAGGTTTTTTTTCTTTGCCTGTAGACGCACATTTCACTCATTCATGACTGATACTTGTTTCGCATTCATTACGCTATCTGACAGTTAATTTGCAATGGATTAATTGCTCGTCAAGATGAAGCAAAGGATTTTTCATAAGTGACAAATTACAATTGGTGTCTCAAAAACGATATCTTGATTTAATTCTAAAAGATGAAGTGAACTTCAAAGCCCTTATCGCATCAAAAGTTCTGTAGAGTTCTTAATATGCACAATATATGCACTGATTAGGCAGTGTATAATTACCTCATTCATAATTCGTTGAAATTAATTTATAATACATTGGCTCATTTTTTACTAGAACAAAATATTAGTATCTGGGATGCAGCTCCTCGTTACTACATTCGTAAATTAAAAGGGATGTTAAGTAAAGTTCTCAGGCCAATCCTTCGTGTTAAACGAGATAAAAATAATATACCATTGATAAACTGCAATAATACGTACTATGCCTTACAAATGATACAATTTCAAGATTATTCGCTGCCCACCCTTTTTCCTATCACTTTTTCAGAACCATCCTCAAATCTTTCAAAAATATTATGGCACGCACATTCCCAACACAAATTATGAAATGAAACGCTCCGTTCTCAATATCCTAAACGTGCGTATTGATATAGGAAAACTGTCATCGTTNCATAATGCGCTACTGTCTGTTTCAGAGCAAATATTGCCATCTCTGTCCCGTGCATAGCTTTGAAACCAAATTGATTGTCAGCCGTCCCTAGGGTAAAGCTCATTTTCTCGGGCAGTAATAGCTCGAACAGCTTGGACGCTGCTGTTGCAAGCGCAATAGGTCTGTAATTTCCTTTCTCGGTAGCACCTTTGTTTTTGACAACAAGTTTCATTACAACTGTCATAATAGGACTGGGAATGTACTGCATCCGAAGGCATCCATTGAAAAATGATACAAATAATGTAGCCAATCTAGGTGGAGCATACTTGAACACCTCAGGAGGAATTTTATCAGCTCCGGCAACCTTGCCAGTTTTTAGTGCTTTGCATGCGCGTGTAAACTCATCATAGGTAAAAGCATCATCAATTGGCCCAACTGCATCAAGAGATAGCGCATCATTCCCTTCTGTCTCGTGCTCATTGCTGAGTACTGAATTTAAGATATCGCTAAAGTGCCCCCTCCACATGTCAGCAATTACTTGCTCCCCTTTGACACCATGTAGCAACACTGTAAAAATATCAGATCTTAAGTATTGCCAGTTAACATTGGAGTCACGTACCCCAGGCAGTATGCTTGGATCATTGTTATTTAAGATTGTTATTAGTGAAATGAATTGTGTTCCGTTAGAAGATGAATTTGCAGGTTTTTTTTTTTTGCCTGTAGACGCAGATTTCACTGATTCATGACTGATACTTGTTTCACATTCAGTACGCTATCTGACAGTTAATTTGAAATGGAGCAATTGCTCGTCAAGATGAAGCAAAGGATTTTTCATAAGTGAAAAATTAAAATTGGTGTCTGAAATATGATATCTTGATTTAATTCTAAAAGATGAAGTGAACTTCAAAGCCCTCACCGCATCAAAAGTTTTGTAAAGTTCTTAATATGTACAATGTATGCACTGATTAGGCACTGTGTATAATTACCTCAATCATAATTCGTTGAAACTAATTTATAATACATAGGTTCATTTTTTACTAGAACATAATATTAGCATCTGGGATGCAGCTCCTCGTTACTAAATTCGTAAATTTAAAGTGATGCTAAGTAAAATACTCAGGCCAATACATCGTTTTAAACGAGATAGAAATAACATAAACTTGATAAACTGCAATAATATGCACTATGCCTTACAAATGATACAATTTCAAGATTATTCGCTGCCCACCCTTTTTTCCTATCACTTTTTCAGAACCATCCTCAAATCTTTCAAAAATATTATGGCACGCACATTCCCAACACAAATTATGAAATGAAACGCTCCGTTCTCAATATCCTAAACGTGCGTATTGATATAGGAAAACTGTCATCGTTGTATTTTTTGAACGACGTCTCTTGTTAACAGAATACTAACGTAATTATTAGATCCGTAATCTAACAACGCGTTAAAAAAGCGGTGTAAAGATTTCGTAATGCATTATACTAATGTAATTTCTTTTGTTGCCCTAAAAGCTTTGCAACTTTCCACTGGATATGCAAATACATTATTGCTTGTGAACTGTAATTTGAAATGTCTACAAAATTTGTATTGTAATATACATCTGTGTGTATAAACCTGTTAAACGTTTCATGGAACTCTTGATAAATATTAAAATGTCTTCAGTAACTGAGCATTTATAGAAATTTATTTAATATCTGGAATGGCAAGAATTAGTGATAAATGTACAAGCTATTAACATATTGTTTTAAACCTACTATAATTGCTCAAAAAAAAAATAACTCCAGGAACATTGATGGAAACTCACATGGAAAAATATTATTTGAAGTTGCAGTCGCCACTCAAAAACTTCTAAAAAAAAAAAAAGATCCATCTTAATAGGCCAACTTCATAACTGCAGGCTGCACCTTTACATATGAAGCTTTAAGGCTCGTGAGTGCCAAAATGAAGTTATTGGCTCACTGCGGTCGATTTGGCATCATACCGGGGTTTCCATAATTGATGTTGTCACGTTCAATGTTGGTGTTCAGTGTGATTGTCAGCACCCGAGACAGAAAAATTTAGCTGCCTCAAGGGTACTACATGCAACAGAAATAGTGTATTCTCCTGCTTTTCATACTGAAACACGCACCAATATTTATCTGTAGAATGAGTTAGGCGTATAAAAATTGTCAAACACTTACCTACGCTCTTATATAAATAGTGTTTTTCCTCTATCTCTAAGTGAATGTATGTTAACTATTACACTATAAATGTGGGAGTTCCCTCAATGAAACGCTGCAGATTCTTTTATATAGTCAAATCTAGCCAAAAATAAGTACTATTTGGTTTCACCAAATATTCAACAACGAATCTTCTAACGTTGAAAAAACTTTCTTGAATAAAAATTTTCCCTAAACTTTTCTGAACGAAAATTCATATAGATATATATACTATGTCTAAAAATCTTGGTCACGAACTGGAAAACTTTAAAAAATAGCTTCATTAAACAGTATTCATCGAAATTAACTTCATCCGCCCTGCATCCCACAGGAAAGTTGCTACAGCAAACAGCCATCATCAAAGTTAACTGTTGCACTGTTTCTTGCACAACCTAATCAATGTCCCAAACATGATAAACAAAAATGTTTCTTCTCAAATGATTAATTGTCTTGACAACTGGGTAGGCTAGCAATTTAATAATCCATCTTAAGCGAATCAAAGCTAACTTAGGGGATATCTTGCAGAGTGGCAACACTCACAGCTTTCGGGCGGAAGATATGAGGGAGGACTTTTGCGTGTAGATGGCGAAGCAGATTAAACTCAATTCTTCTCGTAGTTGCGGCTAGATGGTCTACCCCTGTCAGAGCCGTGTTGTCGTCACATCCCAGTTAGGCTGCCGCCACCTGAAAATTGGCAACCGTAACACGAACTCCGATTATGACGAGAGATGTAAGCTCAAAACTCACGAACGTCTGTGCTAATTTTAATTTCGTTAGTATGTAAATATATTTACGAACTCATGGATATAGAGTTTACTCGCTGCTCATTTGTATACTATTCGCGTTCTCTTTGTTTGAAATAGTGTTTTTTTTGCTGCAACTTGAGAGTCACCTTTGAGCAATCGTTGTTACCGCTTTTGGGTTCTGATTGACAAATTTGTGAGCGGTAGATTCATTCATCGTGTAGTAGAGGGAACGAAGCCCCCTTGCTTTTCTCTAACCTGGCCACCTCTAGCTGGGGCGTGTTGCAATCACGCCTTCAGTGTCACCCGTGCTACACCGGCCTCCAATGTGACAGGTTGGGTAACACCGGGTGACACCGACGGCAGCCCTTCAAAATTGTAAGGTTACGAACTGGACAACACTGTCTTTGTTTACAAACATTGACTTACGCTCAACAATTGGTATTAAAAAATGTATGACTGCCATATACTGTTTGAATTCTAGCATTTGAAGCACTTTTGCGTAGTTTTCTCAACTTTTTATAATAAAATACAGCCAAACTAAGGATCCTCCAGAAATGTTTATGTACGAGCTCTACGAAAATTCCGCAACACTTATTGGAGGCGCTGAGATCGCCTCTCGCCTTTACTGTTGCACGGGATGACACCGGGTAACACTGAGAGGGTAACACCGGCATCTAATTGCAACACGCCCCTGTCCTATAATCTGAGTTATGTGTGGCAACATTCCTCACCTTGCGTTGGGACAACTGCTCGTGTGGCCGATCTTATGGAGGAGTTGCGGCATTAGATATGAAATTCAATTCTTTTTTTTTTTGTTATCGATAACCCTCTCGAGATACTGAGTTCAATTTTAAATGAGTCAATGATAACTCAGAAGGTGAACTTCACGCTATGGGTTTTCTATTGGTTTAATCTACTTATTGTTCGCAGAGTTAAATATCATCTAAGTCTGGGATTTTTAAATGAAGTATAATTATAATTATTAAGTTTGCTGGTCTGTTTCCACATTACTTGAATATGTTTTTTGTCAACTGATAATCGTGCTTATTGGCAACGATATTTCTGATTACCTTCACATAATTCGACGTTTGCTGATTTCCCTATAATCGGAGCTCTACTTAAGGACGATGCCTTGCGCATACTAATCACGATATTCCCCTCGTAGTTGGAAAGGCTAAGTTGGTGAGTAAGCATTTATTTACACAACATCCACCGGTCGCCATGGTTCGGAAATTGCACTGTTTTATGTATTGATAGAAATCCGAATAGAGTTAAGTTCCGGTGATGCCTGGTAGGTATATAAATTCCTTTGCTCTCTATTGTCTGAAGTGCCCATGCGCGATGAACTTCGCTTAAATGTTCTGCATTTTTTCCTTTCATGCTTCATGGGCCGTTTTTGCAATTTAAGCCACAACTGGGAAATGTGATCCGGCGTTGTTGGTGTGAAGCATAACTTAATTGTCGTTGCTTGTCTACAGCATCTTATGTTATGGGGAGCAGCACCCCCAGCTGGGACCTGTAGGTTACCTTAGCCGTTAGCTAGGCCTTCGGGACGTCTGTCTTTCGTGCCCACTTTGCTTCCTTCCCATTTCATACTTCTGTTATTACTTTCGTCTGTTCTTTCTCTTCTTTCACGACTTGCTGTTCCCATGCGCGTTGATCCTGTGTTGGAACACCTTCGTGCATGGGTTCCCTGTGACTATCGACATACTATAGTCCCTTTTTTTCATCTCTTAGGAAAGCTTAGTACTTATTTAGGGAAGCTTAAACTATCCTTTACTACTATTACTGCTGCTACTTGTATACACACTTACTTTCCTGTACAACTCCACTCATTCATTAACTAGCTGCGGGTTGGGTATGTGAATTCATGTTTGTAGGCGATTCATTGTTGATTTACTGTGTACCTTTACATATGTTATGTTGAACAAGTGAACATTGCACCAAAATACCCGTTGTTGGTACTTACCGCAATGTTTGTAGCGTCCTGTGGTGTCCAAAACCTCTGCCACGGAAGAAGATTCAAAACATTATCACCTAAAGCTGTGGAAAACATTCGGTTATTTCTTTATTGTGTGCGAGTTAAGTTATTTAGGATCGTTCGTTGTGCACAGTACCCGTTGTCACGCCATGGGAGAACCCTTTGGATTGCTGCCCTAAGGTCTGTTGTAATCAGGGTGCTGGGTAACCCCGGGTTACACAGTGTTACCTCGAGGGTAACTCCGTCTCCAAAAATCTGTGTCGCATTGAGCCATTTTCCGTCAATGAGACACGCCAGGGTTACCCAGTGTTACGCAAACTCGTTACCCGGCGAAACAGGTGCGTAGCGAGCGGAGTAACACCGTACAGATGCCAAGCCTTGTCAAATATGTATAGAATAAATATGCCTATAATTATGTTTTGTGACCGGTGAAGACGTATTTTTCCTACATATGCGTTACAAGTATTATAATTTTGTTGCTAGGTTATATTCGTCACTAATAAAACCAAATATTTATTTATTTCGCTGAGTGTTTAGAATTTTGATTGCTTTTGTTGGATTGTTTACGTTTGGACCTCTCGCGAAGTCGGTCTATTGAGTTTATGGAGAGAAGCCCTCAATTGGTGTAATTCATCAATTTCTTACGGAAGAATGATCTGCAGGGACCTATTACGAAAATTTTAAGGGCTATATCATCATTATTAGCAGTAATTATAAATATATGTTTGTGTTTATATTAGGTTTGTTTTTGTTTTGGTTCTTTGAGAAATCCTGTCTCATTCACCTCTGTAATAGAGCCGGGGACTGTTACGTGTGGGCTGGTTGTTCATGTAGAGGAAATCCAGAGTTGCTAGGCGTGCTCGACTTCCTTGCTCCCTCTTCTTTGGATCGCTAAAGTCCTACAGGTGGAGAACTCGTGCTGTTCTCTTTTTAACGTACTGATAACTGATCCGTGGCCTACGTACCGTATTGTAGGTAGAATAACTTTTTAGTGCTCATTACTTCCGGCCAATTTTAGAGGTGCATTTGCATTTTTCCCTTCATTTGAATCTCTCATTTGAAGTGGCCAGGCTGGTGAACTCACTCACTGAGAAAATGAAGTTGCTATTTAGAAGAAAAAAAAAAAAATAAAAAATGTAGCGCTGCCTCCCCGCTACAACCGGTGTAGCACCGGTAACCCAGAAATTGTGATTACAACACCCCTTCGGTTGGTGTCTCGTAGTTTTGAGCATTGGAAAGTGACGCTCAACAGCATTCATTGTTAGAGCTAAAGTCTCATCGCGGTATTTGTTATACACGAGACGCTGCTTCTCTTCGCACAAACTTTAAGTTTACGCATCAGACATAGGCGAAAAGAATTTCAACGTAAAAGGTTAAGGGAACTACCCCAGCGAAATTACGCAAAATTTGGCATTTTCGTTTTTTTGCTGAAATTTTACCCTTGGATGAGGACGGACCTGTGGCCCTGGGGCATTGGAACACCTCTAAACGGGGAGTGGGGGAAGTAAATGTAAAAAGTCGACGGATTTGGCTGAAACTGTGTAATTATATGTAAAATCGAAAATAAAATCGATTTTAATTCATGAAATTTTCCTATCTTCTTTTTCGTTTTTTGTTTTTTTCAGGGGTGGCTCATGTATTTTCATTAAATTTTTAACTTATCCCATTTCGCTAAAAAAATTGATTTATAGCTTTTGAATATATTACATACAGACATATTCAAAAACGGGAAATAGGACATTTTCATTGATGAAAAGGTTTTATTTTTTCAGTTTACATATAATGTGTAAGTTTCATCGCAAACGGACAAAAAATGCATAACGTCATATTTATGTGTGACGTCATAATTTTTTAGATATTCATAATTTCTGTTTGTTTTGTTCATGGAAACACCTTATTTTATAATTAGAGACATTTTCAGCATGCTAGGACAATCATAAACAACAACAGATACACATAAAAACTTTTTTTAATTTTTCGCTGCCCTTGTAAAATTTTATATTTCAACATTCAAGACGCATTATCATATTCACTACTCATGCTACAAGAAAAAAAGACAGTTTTGGAAAGGAGAATTCAATATCTATTATTGCCTATTTTTAGTTTTTCGCTATTCGACCTTAGTTTACGGAATGGAGCGATGAACTTGACCATTGAGGTAAAAATTTATGCATACAAATTAGATATTTAGACAAGAAAAATCAAAGGAGAAGGTGAAAAAAAAACTTGAATCGACTTTTATTGCTATTGAATTCTTCTCTCCAAAACTGTCATTGTTTTTCTCGCAACATGTAAATTGAATGAGATGAAGCATTTTTAGTAAAATAATAGAAATACGGGAGTTTATCCTGAAATTCAACAGTAAAAAGAAAACGAAGAAGAAAACTGCAGATATGAGGGAGTAAAAACGCAACTATCTCAGATTATAAAATTAAAACTGTGTTTTGCAAGGTGAGGCACGGCTGAATATATATTTTTTTTCAATAATACGAGCACTTCAACAGAGGGACGGTCAATCATTACAATAGTTGTAGCGTAGAATCTTCAGTGAAATCGCCAGCAGTGGGCTGCTGTGTCCAATCCATTTCATGATCGAACTACAACTTGTACTACAACTTGTCAGTAGTGTAGTAAGGAAATCAACCCATTAAATATTCCTAGTAGGTCCTCCCCTGGTTATACGTATCACTGTTATCGTCAGTCAAACGTCTATCGTAATATCATCTCAAGCAGCGGCATATATATATATAGTAGCATCGAGTGCAGATCTACTTTGTGATTTTTTTACGTTTTCATCCATTATCTAAGCCTCTAAGGTAAAAAGTAACTCAAAATACCCTTTCAAAGATGATATAAATATCTGGGTTCATTTTCCTACCCTTCTGTTTTTTTAAAGAGGCCTCCACAGACGACATAGCACTGCCAAGTGTGTCACACAACTTATAATCAGCTCTGGATCGTCGTTCTGAGCACGCCGCGTACAACTGGACTTCAGTGCAGCGTTTGGCAGGGTCAATCACGGGGGTCTAGTGTACAAGTTAGAGTCGTTTGGTGTGGGTGGTAAGTTTCTGTCAGTCATTCGTAATTTTATTTCTGAGTGGTTGCAGCGTGTATCTGTTGACAGTTTTTTGAGTACCTCAGTCGCGGTGGTGTCGGATGCCCCTTAAGATACCGTACTTGACTCGCTGCTATTTTTTCTGTAAACTAGTGACATGCTCTTTCCGCTAGAGAGCACGTTGATTAAATTTGGTGACGATTCCACTTTCATAGCGTTAGTACCAACTCCTGCACGCGCACCGTCGTCGCTCAGTCTATAAATAGGGAGCTGTGACGCATTAATGCATGGTGCTCCGCCCAGAGTATGAAGCTAAATCTATGATTGTGAGTCGGTTTCATGCGCTTTTACCATAGCATCCACCGTTGAAGATAGATGACAATTTGATTCAAGGGTCTAGCTTCCTGGAGATTCTCAGTGTTGCCTCTGATTTGAAACCCATGTGTGATGTTCATACTAGGCGTCTCGTGCCACGGGTGTCGAGTAAGATTGGGCTCCAACTTAAGATAAATTCTGTGTTTGGTGACAATGATGCACTCCGCAGATACTTTTATGCTTATTTTACGGCCTGCGTTGAAGTATTTCTCACCGGTCTGGGCTTCAGATACTGACAGTTATTTGCGTCAGCGGGACCGAATTGTTAGCTCAGCCAGCAGGGTGTATGCTGAGAGTTATCGGGGGAATCTGTCTCATAGGCGAAGGGTGGTAGCCCTCTAAATGTTTTATACGGTATACTTTGGTTGTATTCTTCTGTCCTAGCCTTCAAGGTCTATATGAATCTTCCTTGGCGGTAGTTTTGGCTTCCCGGTGTTGCAAAATGCTTCATTTGGGTTGCACTGTGTGCCCGTAGTGGTGCAAGCGTGAACAAAAGTAATGCTACCATAGAATTTGCAAAAGCAAGGCTCAACATTGTAGTTGCTAGCTATTTCGCTTACAATATTTTTGTAAATCCTCTCTAACACTTTAATAGAGATTTAAGAGTGGGAATTTGTAGCTGCCTGCTATTATTTACTATTTTTTTTATTACTGACACAGAGCAGCTGACGAGTACTGTGAGAGTTTTACCAGCGCTCAACATTATTTCCAAAAGCTTCAAAATCTTGTAAATATTGGGTTAAGACTGAGAATGTTCAGGTGCTCGATCTTCCCTTTACTATCGTTTTCATCACTGATAGGCTAGTGGAAACTGTCAAAATATGAATATTGAAACCACCTAATTACTTTTCTGACATGCGTTATCCTTCCCAAATTCTACGATCATTTAACTATGGATATATGACTTGGAATTCATGGTTACCAGATCTTCACTTACTATCTTCTTCATCCGGGAGAGACAAATGGAAGCTGCTGAAGCGTGAAGACGAAATCCATTGGATTATTTTCACAACTTGCAATCATCTTTCCAATCTTCACTATCATTTCACTATCAATGTAAGACTGGGAATTTGTGGCCGCCAGTCAGATCTTCCGTTTGCTATCTTCTTCATCACTGACAGACAAAGGGAAGCCGTCAGGGG
>LQNS02277219.1:4834256-4860760 GCA_001587735.2 Parhyale hawaiensis
AGGAAAGAGACATAAACTTGGCCACTTTGGTAATTCGCATGACAACAGCTATTCTGATTTATCAATATTTCACTCTGTTCTCTTGACACAAGACGCAGTGATTTGCATCCATTGTCATTGTTAGTAGCGCGTGTAGCAGTAGGCGAGTTCAATTTGCTGCTGATGATCAAGCAGAATGAATTATCTTCCAAGTCCCTCCTGTCGCATTCTGTAGGCAAGTGGCAGCAACCTATATCAGCTGGTGACTCTCAGTATGCGAATAATTTTCCACAAAAACATGCAAAACATGCTTTTAGTTACGACGTTGGTTTTACTTTTCATACGAACAAAACTAATGTAGAGCAAAGAAGAGAAATGGGCTCAGCGCAGATAATCTTGAGAAAATATTTTATTGCAGTTTCAGAATGCTTTATTTCATATACAGATCGTTAAAGCATGTTCACTATAATTTCCCATGGGGGGGGGCATTTTATTATGAATACATCCCCAGAATTCCCGAGGGGGGCAAATGCTATCAATGACCCCCCCCCCCCCTTCCCCTGGATCCGCCAGTGATAGTGGTTGAACAAAATAAAAAGGGACTCAAATTCATGAGATTGCAATAGCTAGTAACAGAGTGGGGATATTTGTGAGTGGGAAAAAAGTGTGTCTTGCAGAAAAAATGCAGAGTAAACTGGGTTTCATATTGCCAAGGTAGTTTTTACAAGATATTCCGTCACTGTTTGTATATTTCAGTTTCCCATTCAGTATCGATTTTCTTTCAAAATTGCGTACAATTCTACGGACAATGCGACCAGTATTTAAGTTGCTAAATAAGTAAGCAAGGGCTATTAATAGGAAAATTGTTGAACTCAATTTACAATCCACACAATTCTTTATTTTTATGTTATTAAAACTTCAAGGGAGAGAAATTATCTGATGAATGATAGCCTTGCCAATCAGAGGCGCACAAGCGCTAATTATTCATGTTTGTAATTCTTTGTTGTCGTTTGTTAAAACGTAGTATCCCATCGAATAGTTTTCCATTTATGGATAAGTGAGCAAAAGTAAGTACTGTGTTGCATCCATTTAGCGTTATTTTCAAGAAACTACACTTTGCATTGCTATTGTCTTCCAATTGTTATAACAGAAACTCAAACTCCGATAGCTCCTGTCACCGCATTGCTATTTTTTTTTATCGAGTCTGATATTTGATATATGCAGGATGCCTGGAATAGTCATGAAATAAAACAAAACTATTCTAGTGAGGGTTATGCACGTGTCCCATAAACTCTTCAATAACTATTCAAGCAAACCAGCAACACGTGTCAATTTTCAGCCATCCCCAACCTCCCTCACCAGGGGATTCAGACATGGCACTTCGAGCACGACAGCCCTAAGTGGGAATGGTATTGATGTCGCAGGGTTTGACATAATATTTAACTCATGTAAGAATATAGATACTGTCCCTTAACAGCACTGGTGAATGGAAAATCGTTAAAGACGTGAACAGTTACTCTAAAAACTCTGCTGAACCGTAGCTCATTTACCCCTATGCCAATCACAGCGAACATCAGCTTGTATAGGAATTTCACTGTCAAGCTGTGCCCTGAGAATTGGGTTAGTAGGACTGAAGCTGCCGTTAGTCTCGGAGACAAAATTATGGAATTCTAGTTCAATTTGCAATCTTTCTCAGCTGCCTCTGAGATGACTTCATGGCAGCTTAGTCTCTTGATGCATTATTTGTTAGACTTACCTATCTCATCAAAATTTAAAAATAACTCCATTTTATTCCAACCATCCATGGTACACTATAGACTGAGCGGTTAACTTACCTAATACCTATGCACCGAAATTATCACACCTTCCAAATTTGACATTGCCAATAAGGTTATTTTTTTGTCAAGTTTGTTTTTGTCTTTTTTTTTCTCTGTCTCTTTCTCTGTTACCAAGATAACTCAAAAGTTGTAGGCGGATCTTTACTAAATGCACAAGGATTGTCAGGCAAGTTAGGAGGTACAGTTGATTATTTTCTGGTTCAACAGTGGGTATGCTTCTTTTTTCTTGGTAACACATCTCTAAAAGTTATGCGCTCATTATTTTTCATGAAACTTGCATGAACTGTAAAGAATGTTATGAAAAGCAAATGACCAACTTTTTGTCAAAAGAAGATCTATTTGTCCGTTTGCTCGTTTAATTTTATGTTTTTCAGGAATATAATTGAAAAATTCTATGAACGGTGTAGTGAACTTTCCATCATCAGTTCACTACAGTTCAGCATCACAACAGCTTAAACCTCATCAAACGCTCGGCACTGCTTATCATCTCCCGTTCTTGAGACGATACCCGAAATCTCTGGTGCGCGGTCAACGAAAGACGACNCGCTGTCCTGCGGCAAAGATTAATTAGTCCTCATTGCAGTATTTTCGCGGTGAAATTAATTACAATACCCTTGCGGTAGTGGATCGGTAATCTGCATCAGCAAAACCGGTCACGCTGAAGTGAGTGGATTTTCCATATAGGCCCCCTCTGGATCCGCTAGTCATAGTGATTGAACGAAATAAAAAGGGACTCAAATTCATAAGATTGCAATAGCTAGTAACAGAGTGAGGATATTTGTGAGTGAGAAAAAAATGTGTCTTGCAGAAAAAATGCAGAGTAAACTGGGTTTCATATTGCCAAGGTAGTTTTTACAAGATTTTTCGTCACTGTTTGTATATTTCAGTTTCCCATGCAGTATCGATTTTCTTTCTAAATTGCGTACAATTCTACGGACAATGTGACCAGTATTTAAGTTGCTAAATAAGTAAGTAGGGGCTATTAATAGGAAAATTGTTGAACTCAATTAACAATCCACACAATTCTTTATTTTTATGTTGTTAAAAATTCAAGGGAGAGAAATTATCTGATGAATGATAGCCTTGCCAATCAGAGGCGCACAAGCGCTAATTATTCTTATTTGTAATTCTTTGTTGTCGTTTGTTAAAACGTAGTATCCCATCGAATAGTTTTTCATTTATGGATAAGTGAGCAAAGGTAAGTACTGTGTTGCATTCATATAGCGTTATTTTTTAACAAACTACACTTTGCATTGCTGTTGTTTTCCAATTGTTATAACAGAAACTCAAACTCTCATAGCTCCTGTCACCGCATTGCTATTTTTTTTTTTATCGAGTCTGATATTTGATATATGCAGGATGCCTGGAATAGTCATGAAATAAAACAAAACTATTCTAGTGAGGGTTATGCACGTGTCCCATAAACTCTCCAATAATTATTCAAGCAAACCAGCTACACGTGTCAATTTTTAGCCATCCCAAACCTCCCTCACCAGGAGATTCAGACATGACACTTCGAGCATGACAGCCCTAAGTGAGAATGATATTTTGATGTCGCAGGGTTTGACATAATATTTAACTCATGTACGAATATAGATACTATCCCTTAACAACACTGGTGAATGGAAAATCGTTAAAGACGTGAACAGTTACCCTAAAAACTCTTCTGAACCGTAGCTCATCTAACCCTATGCCAATCACAGCAAACATCAGCTTGTATAGGAATTGCACTGTCAAACTGTGCCCTGAGAATTGGGTTAGGGGAACTGAAGCTGCCGTTAGTCTCGGAGACAAAACTATGGAATTCTAATTTAATTTGTAGCCCTTCTCAGCTGCCTCTGAGATGACTTCATGGCAGCTTAGCCTCTTGATGCATTATTTTGTTAGACTTGCCTATCTTATCAAGATTTAAAAATAACTCCATTTTATTCCTACTATCCATGGTACACTATAGACTGAACGGTTAACTTACCTAATACCTATGCACCGAAGTTATCACACCTTCCATATTTGACTCCGCCATTAAGGTTATTTTTTCGTCAAGTTTGTTTTTTATTTGTTTCTCTGTCTCTTTGTCTGTTACCAAGATAACTCAAAAGTAGTAGGCGGATCTTTACTAAATACACAAGGATTGTCAGGCATGTTAGGAGGCACAGTTGTTTAATTTCTGGTTCAGCAGTGGGTATGCTTCCTTTTTCTTGGTAACATAACTCGAAAAGTTATGCGCTCATTATTTTTCATGAAACTTGCATGAACTGTAAGGAATGTTACGACAAGCAAATGACCAACTTTTTATCAAAAGAAGATCTATTTGTCCGTTTGCTCGTTTGATTTTATGTTTTTCAGCAATATAACTGAAAAATTCTATGAACGGATCCTCATGAAATTTGCAGGAATTGTGAAAAATTAAAATAAAACACAATTAACCAAATTTTGAGATGATCAGTGTGTCCGTTCGTGCGTTTGACTGATGTTTGACAAAATGTTTGTCAGACCATAACTCAAAAAGTTATAGACGGATATTCGTGAAAGTTTTAGATATCGTTAGAGATGCAAAGCGACACAAATGACCAAACTTTGATGAAGATCACATAGGTTCATCCGTTTGTGTGTTTCACTGATGTTTTTCTCAATGTTTGTCAGGCTATAACTCAAAAAGCTACAGACGTATCCTCAACTTGAATTACAGGAGCTGTTATTAATTAAGGTCATAGGACACAAGGGTCCAAATTTCACTGATGATTACAGTTTCAGGACAAATTTGAATTTTTTATCAACAATGCCTTGCTGGCGGAGGTATGCCCTTTTAGACTGCTTCACTAGTGCATTATTACAAACGCCCCACCCTGTGCTGTAGATTACGCTAAGCGTAAATAGCTTTAAATAATAAGACCAAAAACGTTGCCGATGATTGTTAATAAAACACAATACTATTGAGAATTAGCATTTTTCTATAAAAATACAAATCAAATTTCCAATAATCTCTTAACTTCAGGTTGGCAGATTTACAACAAATTAAAACCAATTCTACACCTAATAGTATTTACATCTGTACAGCTATACAGTTTATTTAACAATTGAAAGGACGAATGCCGATATTAAATTTATACATACACAAGATTTTACGACAACAATACCATTGTCAGTCTGCTATTATATATATATATATATTTCATTGTAATTTCTCAGTTGTGAAAAACTTAACCTGGTTAATATATTATAGCATTAGCTGTGCTTCACACTTTCTTTGAAGAAGAACGAAATTTTTTACATTGAAACAGAACTGAAAGTCGTAAAAGTTTCCTGCAAATAGAAAAAGAATACGATAGTAGGCCTACGACAGTATGAAACCGAAAAAATTTCAACATCAATATTGGGCATGTAGAAGTTTCATTTACGAATTTTGCTCATGCCACGAAGAAAATGTAATCACGATTTTTCTTAAGGCAAAACTTGAAAAATTAGCTGAGGTGGGCACCTGCGGCCACTTTTGCCCTATAACTAATAGTAAAAAAGGCCTCAGCTGCGCCCCTGACCATAATTTTACTCATTCTACCGAGCCGCAAATGGCCGGAAGTGCACTCCCCTGAAAGTTGTTACCATGGTCCTATTGGCTCTTTAACAGAACATTATATATTTCGAGTTTAATTTGAGAAAACCTAATTCTATAAATAACTGAAAAATATAACGTACTCAGAGCCACCACATCATAATTCATCTCAACCAAAAAAAAATCACCACAGATATTTCTACCAGCAGAGGCACAACACGAAATATCGCGCAGTTGGTCTAATTTTTCTTTCTTTTTGTCTAAAAAATTGAATCGCGAGACAGCTTGTTGTAGTACCACGCTCAGCTTAGGGCATCATAGCAAAAAAAAAAAAACAGTTTTCAATCGTATTGCATTGCATTTTGCTTTTGCACAAGATATAGATAATAAAAAAACTTGGGCTTATACTTTACCAGATTACACTGATGAAATTCACGTTTTCTGCATGAATCTCACTGCGTTGCTCTCAATGTTCCAATAAATAGGCAATAATAGATAATGAGAGCATAAATAAATAAAAATATTTTTCTGTAAAATTCTTTGCTGGGGATGGCAGACATTAATTTTGGTGGATATATCACTTTTTGAACCGGGACCGAATGGTCTTTTTGGGTTGCGAAAACCTAATTGCGAGTTGTATAGACCTCCACTGGAAAAGAGTGTCACCCTTTGTTCACAATTTTCCATAACTATAAAGAAGCTCACTGCATTTAATAAGATTCACTACACGTTTATCATAGTGATATTGTTCACTTGCCTGCACAAATACTTACATAATCCTATTTAAAAAAAAAAATGTAAGCAAACATGCTAACCATGATCAAATTCACTGTATGTATATTACAGTGATATTGTTCAGTTACTTGCATTGATGACGCTGTATAATAATATAACCTTTTTTCCAAAAAAAAACTACCAGAAACCACACTACATTTGATACAATTACTGTACGTATATCATAGTGATATTGTTCAGTTGCGAGTTGTACTGGAGCACAGCACAAGAGATATGTACAGCATTATTGAACTTTCACCTGTAGTTCACGAATTTATTGCTCGTCGAATGATATGTCCAACTCTGCATTACTACTCACTACAAACCGAAATTAACTACACAACAAGCGCTCCTCACTTTTCGAAAGGCAGTACTTCCTTGTTAAGATTGAATTAATTAACAGTTTGAGTAACAAACGAAGTGCGTGGGAAGTTAGGTTGATGGGTGATTACCTAAGAATACTGGGTGCGCAGACGTCTTTGGAATTTCTTCCTTCAATGTAAGAAACAAACCCTCATATAACTATTTTTTTGTTGAACTATAAATTAACATGTTAAGGTTACTGATATTCTTTAATCTTTCGAGATCCATTTATAAAATTTTGACTTGTCCAAAGAAAGTGGGCAGACATGATGTTAATAGGTATCGAGCTCCACCACCCAGGAGTATCAATTCCAATTACTGTTAAGCTATTAAAAGTGCCTAATGAAGTGTCTGTCATATAATTTGAGTAAATGAAATACTCTATTGCTGAGCCTCTTCCCACGACGATCTTGAATCTCTGAAGAATTCTCTTCAGCGGAAATGGGCCTACATTCCTCAAGAAAAACTTCGTACGGTGTCGCTGTAGGTTTCTATTGGAGACTTGACCTTGTCATTTGGACTGAGAGAATACATATCAAAAACTAATGTGTCTAATTTTATCACATGGATGTAATTAAACTTTCTCAAAAGTACATATCTTCCTTGTTGTTAGTTAATTAGAACACATTTTGTTGGAGCTTACGACTTCTACGCACCCTGTGAGTATGCGTTTGAAACATCAGGCTTTCTAATAACGGAAATGAGCTTTAGCGACAACTCTACAATTTCATTTCGGTTCAAAGACATATTATTGGAGTAACAGGTCATTCAAGTAGCAGTACATCAATACACCAACGTCACCACATTAAGGTAAATTTGAACAGCTTGAACCTATATTTACTCTATTTTATCAATGACCCAAAAACTTACTCGAACCACAATGATATGTCCTTTATTATTGATAAATAAATTGAAAAGATATATCGTTCTAAATTTTCGACAAGAGCGCCACAATATTTTAACACTACAAATAATATAAAACTCTTAACTGATAAACGATTGCGATAAGGTACATTTTCTTTAATGAATATTGCAATTTTAAATCAGAAAGAACTTTGTTATTTTCTTCCTTGATTCAGGAAAATTGCAATGCAAAATGCACTAGTTGGAGTCCTGCCATGCCAGATAATACAAGTAACACGGTCTTGAAATCAACCATTTCTTTCATACCGCTGTATGTACGGTACACGTCATATAGAGTTATTTTGAAAGAGAAAGGCTAATTATTTCATGAAAAAAGGGTTAAACCAATGAAATAAGCCACACAACTTACAGTATTTAACAACTAAAACAACATAATTATTATAACTTCATGTGCGACTGTTCATCCAAAAATACCGTATGCAACTGACACCAATAAGTCCTGGTTTAAACATGTTTCTGCTACCTCGTAAAAGAAGTTTTTTCGTAGGAGTAAAGAGTGAAATGTTGCATTTTTATAAGAAGAGAAAATTGTTATTTCTTTGCATCGCAGCAAGGAAGTATTATTATTATTGCTTCAAATACTCATTTCATGTTTGAAATCTTTGAATAAAATAAAGATAGAACGTGACCACTCAGCAACAATTAGCTACCCAATGTTTTGACCAGCCTGTATCAGTTATTTTGAATCATCTCAAATTAACCGAAAAATGAGCGAATGTTCATTGATCGAATTCCAGTCGATTCAGAGGTGCTGGATCGAGGAAAGGACTGGCACGCTCAAGAACGTTACTAGGTCGACAAAGATACTTCGGAACTGAATATTTCAAGAGAGTTATTAAGGCAAGTGGTTAAAAATGACTCAAGACTTGCTTCTCTGTAACATAGAAAAGTTGATAAGTATCCTACTATATAATTACTTCAAAGAAAATAGGCTTGTAAGAAGCCGTTCACTGCCTGAACGGCTCAATACTAACGGCTTAGAAAACGTGTGCTTCATAGATGGACAGCTTCTGACTGTGGACTATGACCACAATTCCTAAAATAACAGGGTTCTTATAAAAAAAACTCGGTAGACTACGTCTATTAACCGTAAAAATTTTAGTTATTGATAGCCTGAGTGAAGTGTCCTCAAGGGGCACGACTCCTCTTATTTTTGTTTCAGAAGGAGCGAAAATGAAGGCTGCGAGAAGTGAGCAACAACATCGAGCCTGTGGTAAAGAACTTGAGCCAAGATTTGGTCAACGATGGGCCGCTTCTCTCTCAGCAAGATGGAGCGCCAGCTACACTACCAAAGGAGAAGAAACTTGCATGAACTGACTACACAAAGAATTAAATGAAAGGAGAATACACATTTACATTAAATTCCCTTACTTCGGTCACTAATCAAAGAAATTGAAAAACGAACTAATGCAGTTTTTAGCTTCTAAATATATGAACATTGATTTTCGTTTTATATTGACCAACAGATTTGAAATTAGCAATTTTTTCCCTCTCAAGGAGAAGCTCCATGAGGTCTGCGCTCGTCTATTGTTTATGAGTTCAGTTGCGTACGCTGTACGTCTAGGTACATAGGCTGCACTGGCATGCAGTGCCTTGCGTGTGCGAGAGCATGATCACATGGGAAGGAGTCCGAAAACTGGCAATATTTTAACGCATCCTGTTCAGTCTAGCATTTGGGACCATACAGCACAGTGCAATAGTGTAGTCAAGGAAGACAGTTTACAGATAATAGGCAGTGCAAACAGTTTTATCAACCTTAGAATTTTAGAGTCCTTGCATATTACGAAATCCAAACCAGAGTTAAACGATTCCCAGAGTTGATACCCAATGCAAATCATTACATAATTTTAGTATTTTTCACATTTTTCATTTAGATTTATAGCGGCTGTAACTGTTTTTGTTTAGACTTTAGACGATTTGTGTATTCTCCTTTCATTTAATTCTTTGTGTATTCTTAGAGATTTTCGTGCTGATGATGGGCAATACTTAGACCCGAAACGTTCATTTTATGCAAATATGATTTTAAGATTCGCGTTGCCTCTTTTATTTATTCTGAAATTGAGACTTGGACAATGTCAAAATCTGAAAGAGGTACTCAAAGGTGTGGATCTGAGGCAATGTGCCAGCTTTATTCGCCAGGAAAGATTAGCAACCCTCAAGCACTGACCCTAACCTGTCGGACTTCAGCATCTGGTCCATCTTGGAGGCTAATTCTTATGTAAAATTACTCCGCTCAATAGCACCTGTCCGATAGTTTCTTGAGCGTGAATGGGATACTATATCACATGCCACCTGGCGCGCTGCTGTAGAAGCAGTGCCTGCTAGCCTTAGTGTTGTAATAAAAAAGGAGGTTGATTGATCAATTAAGTTTTTGCAGGTAAGAATTGTCCAAGGTGTAACACACAAATAGTATAAATTTCCAGTAGATTGCTTAACATGTGGCTGAAATATTTCGTATTATAATGATAACAGAATTTATGGGTCACCCTTTATAACAGTACAAAGATCCTTGCAGCAAATAAGACAGCAAAATCTTGCCACGATCAAAATTATGCTCGACACAGTCCACGAAGCGAGCCTCTGAGACCTAGGAAACACCGTTTATCTTTGTGAATACTTCATACGAAAGTCTTAAGATGCCAACAACTTTCAGCAAGCACAACAGAGATGAAATTAAAGTTTTATCGAGCTTCAACATTAACATTTGTTTAAAAAAAATACTGAGGTCGCTCGTTATTTTCTCAATGATCCTAAACCCAAAACAGTAATAGTGATGGCTCACGTATTGTTCTGCATCCGTGTTTTATTTTTTTTTTTTTAAGAGGCATCCGTGCGGTGAAATCACTCGAAACTTCGCCAGTGATCAACAAGTAAACTTCATGGACGCTGTTTGTTAGCAGGAAAGCATTTCTAGGAAGAAAAATAACAACTGGAAGTTACCTCTTTAGGAACAACAGGAGTGCTTATAAAATATATATCGTAGTAGGTACGTGCAAATATTTATTCAGTAGTGCCTTGCAATGCGGGTGCTCTGCTGTGTGAATAACTTGCTCTACGATCAACGCTTCATGAGCCCATGTCTGGAACGACGAGTAGAAATCTACCATGCAAGTGGCTTCATACAAGCCACACAGAAGTATGTACACTGTTCAGCCAACCAGTGGTGAATTATGGAACAAAGAGAGTTCGTAGTACGGAATTCCCCTGCACTTTTTTTTTTCTTTCATCATATACCACGAGCACATACTGAAGAGAAGACGATATGTCAATCAGAAACGAAACTTAGTAATATCAACTGTCACTCGTTCAACAAATATTTACCTCAGTGACACTAATTACCTCCTCCAATGAGGTTATGTTTTTGTCGGGTTTATCTGTCTGTCTCTCTGTCATCAAGATAACTAAAAAGTTATTGGCGGATTTTGACGAAACTTACAGGGATTGTTAGGTATGTTAGGAGGAACAAAATGATTAACTTTTGGTGAAGATCCGTCCACCCGTTTGTTTGTCTACCTCATTTTTCTCAATGCCATAACTCAAAACGTTATGGACAGAGTTTTACGAAATTTACATGAGTTCTTAGGTATATCACGAAGATTAAATGACCAAATTTTTGTGATATGTTTCTTGGTCTATTTGTCTTTGTGTTTGATTTTATGCTTGTTAGCGCAATAACTAAAAAACTTTTAAATGGATCTTTATGAAATTTGCTGGAGTTGTTAGTACTGTTAAAATGCATATATGATTAAATTTTGGTGCAGATCGATTGTTTCGTTTGTATGTTTGAGTTAATTTTGTCATAATGTTTATTAGCGGCATGACTAAAAAAATTTTTAATGGATGTTTATGAAATTTACAGGAGTTAGTAATGTTAAAAGACATGAATAATTAAATTTTGGTGCAGATCGTTTGGTTTGTCTGTATGTTTGACCCATGTTTGTCATAATGTTTTTTAGAAGCACGATGCAAAATTTATGAACGGATTTTCAAAAAATTACTGAAGTTGTTAACACTTTCGAACAGCTCAAATGATAAGATTTTGGTGCTGATACATAGAAAATCATGGTCTCAGTACCAATTTTATTTCAAATTTTCGCAATCATTGCCTTGCTTGGCGGAGGTATGTGCTCTCCGAGTGCTCTAGTTAGAAAACTTAACAGTGAGTTCGAGCAGAGTAAGAAAGAAGATCCAGTGTAGAAAAAGGAAGCCCTGCTTAATAAATACTAGAACATCGATAAGCAAGAATCAAGAATCAGCATGATCTCTTCTTATAATACAAATTACAGTTCCTAAAGAAAACAACCGCTTCAGACATAACAATGAGATGTTGTGAAGAGAAAAATAGGAAGTCCCACTCTAAAATAATGACATATTAATTGATAAATATGATTAGGACATAGTACAAGGAGCTTGTGAAAAGATACAGGCGGTCCTCACGATAATATAATGCGACAGTAGTTTAAAAATATACTTCAGACATAGTACAGAGAATTGGTTTGGAAGAAATACTGTCAGTACTTACAATAAATCATGACATGTCAGCTGATGAATGTACTCTTGACAATGTGCGGAGAAATGGATAGAAGTAACATAGGCAGTCTACATGTTAAAATGACGTATTGGAGTGACGATAGAGTTTGGACACATGTAGTACAGGGAAATGGATCGAAGAAACGTAGGCAGTTTGCATGTTAAGTTGACATATTGGACTGACGAAAATGGTCTGGGCATAGTGAAAGGATTTGGTTAGAAAACATACAGTTAGGCAAACGCCACATTTAATTAATGACATACTAAATAACATTAACGTTGTGGTGGGGCACTGGGAATACGTAAGAACTAGCACTGGGCAACCCTCATATTCAACGGGACACAAATAATGGGATTCATTATTAGAGCAGAAATACTTTTTCCAATGAAATCGACAATACATATAGTGAATTCCATTCAATACACACAAAACATTCCAGAGTTTTTAAGCTTTCATAACCTGGGACCCATTGACGCTTTCAATGCCACTTCACCCGAACTTTAATGCATACAGTAGTAACGATCTGAAGCGCAAGTTTCTAAGCTGAAACCACCACGCAGATTAACACAGCACACTACTTAGCGATTAATGGGTTGAGAGTAATTTCTTGTGAGAAGAGAAACGCTACCAGCAAGTCTTTGAAGGCATTACTGATGTTCCAAGATAATGGGTTGAATACACGAAACTATCATCGAATTTTCACGTTTATAGCTAAGTTTAGCTTTTTCTAATTTATTGAGGCAAGTGTTACTATCTACAAAAAGTCCGATAAAGAATTATCCCCAGTGGACAACAATAATTACATTTTCAGTAACATATCACATTAAGGAATGTGCTACTAACCGTTGAAACAATCTGTAATTCCGTCACTGTAGCTGTACAACCTAACCTAGACAGCCGAATGTCAACCTCCAATGACGTTAACAAAATGCTTAAAATGTGTTTTATCTAAAGCATTAGGAATACTTATTTGACCTCGTATATTTAAGCAATTGGATGGTAAATGTGTCATATGATAAACAAGTTAGAAAGTAATCGTATCATAAGGCATTTAAAGTTTCAGCTTCATCTGATGACGTTCTAACCAGCAGCATCGGATTTTCAAACTATTTAGCCTGGTTGTGATCAACCATCAAGGTAAACCATGCGATAATACAATCACTAGCTTCAATTCCTGAATTTAAAAAGTGGGTATGACTAGCTTCAATTCCTGAATTTAAAAAGTGGGTATGACTAGCTTCAATTCCTGAATTTAAAAAGTGGGTATCGTTATTTCATATACAAATTTCCGGTAACGTAGGAATGGAGATTTGTGGTTCGAGGCAGAACTAGCCAGATAGGTAAGGCCACCTAACCCCTTGTAGGACCCTCCCTGTACTAGACACATTTTTCAGTTTAAGGAATTGAAAATGATCTTCATTAATATTAACATCATGTTAATAAAGACGTCCCAATAAAATCCATAAAATAAAAAGGCTGCAGTTTTGGTGACTAAATCTGTCATTAACAGCAATAATTGTTTTACTTGGGATACACAATATTTTTAGACTATCACTTTTCAGTTCACTTTTCCGGACTGTAGGTTTTTATAGTAAATTGGGCAGCTTGGTCAATCTTACCTCATTTGCTATGACGCTCATTCCAGACTTTATTTGGGAAGAAAAATAACTTCAAACCTGAAGATGTCTTTGGCCCATAACACACTCGCTGCGAGCTACTTGTTAATACTCTTTCCTGATCTCTATTTCTAGTCCAACAAAAGTTAGAACAAAGTGGAGACCATTAGCTCGTCGAGAAACAACTGAGTACAGGAGCGTTACATAGGCTACAGTATCGCTCCCCCAATGACTGGCAACTGACATTACATAACTGCAAAGTTTTGCTCGGCAGCGAACGCACTAAGAAATTTATGACTCCAGGAAACACGGCTAAAGGGTTATCGATATAACCTGCGTTCCAGCAGAGAGAACGATATGGCAGTAGAACGTATACTACAGGTCAACCGACGCCATCTGCTTTGTAAACCACACAATTGCATGTTGAGCTGGAAACTAACGCACCTTGTAACAAAATATTTAGCACATCTACCAGGCAAAGGGCGGAGCCCAAAAAAAATGCAGTAGCGTAATAGATATGCCACTGATATCAAAGTTATAAAGTATGAAGGCTTGCCAGACTCACGTTTATATTCTGTTCCAGATTAAGCGCTAGCAAGTAGTTACGTGCACAGTGGAGATAGGTCACTCGTGTTAATCTCAAGTGATGTTGTTCTCGTGCTTTCTCTGGCCACTTTACGTATTACGCAGCGTCCCATTGCCCGATTAAACAGAAAAAGAGCGGGTAGGTTTTTCTTGATTTTCTAGTTCTGATTTATTTAAAATTTGAAGAGATATCGGACACTTATTAAAGAAGCTGATGTGACGGTTAGCATCATGTTCGCAAATTGGTCGGTACGTACACAGTTGTGTTTACAAAGACACACTAAGACATCCAGACGCTAAGTAGCACGTATACAGACCAAATGAGAGCCGTAGGAACCAGCTGTAAGGAAGACAACAGCAGTACACCTACCTTCATCAGGTGGCGTTTAATAAGCAGCATGCACACTGGAGTCCGATTCTGACATTGTTGCTCTGGTGTGAGCTTCGAACTTACCCTAATTTTCCCCTCCCCGTGTATGTGCTGTAACTAATTGTGCTTGCACTATTGCCTTCTCGGCTAAGTTTTTTTCCCTTCAGACACCTTAATTATTTTCATGTTACGGAAATAGCTTCTATAGGCCAGAGTGTGAGTTCTGGCTGCTCTGTGGAAATGGGCCTGATGGTCCAGCTACTGCTAGCTATTTAATCTATTGAATCAACTTGCGGATATCTTTACGACAGCACCAGATTCGAATGAACACAAATCTCGTCTTAGTAACCATGAGTTCGACCAGTCATCAACAATTTTTATATGAAACTTTGTTTTCAGTGAGAAACATTTTCGTAAATTCCTCAGGTATTACAATGGTATATATAATTCAAACGAAGTTGACTAATTGTAGCTAAAATTCACAGTTACCAAAGCTCGCAACGTTCATCTCTATATCTGCGCTGGACAACCCTTCCTCTTCCCCATCACATGCTCACTTATGCCATGAATTCATTGAGAAGTTTGGCGCTAAGAAAAATTTATCTTCAGACAGTTGCAGTAAAAGAGGTCAGCTGCGTGTGTGTGTGTGTGTGTGCACTGGGCTCAACGTCGTGTTGACTTCGCCCGAAATACGAAATTATGATGCATGTTACAAGAACTGATGCTTATCCTTCAGTGAAGGTGAGCTACCAAACAGCTCTTTGTTTTAAAGACAAAGGCATGAGAAACTCATTGTCAGTGGCGCCTTACATAAGGTAGGCCAAGTGAAAGAATGTAACAACGCAAACTCATCGATGCACTTCAAGTGCTGAAGGCACAGAAGAGTCCATTTGGTTAATGGCTTTTCAATTGCTATAAATGACACACCCCGAATAAATTTAAATTTTCGGGGCTATTCCTGGAAACTTTTAAGACTGGGACGAAAACGATAGCAGCATAGTGATAGCTCAGAGTTAATATCTACGTATAGCACGTGTATTAAGTTCTCACCAGCGGTTCCCAAAACTAACACTGAATGTACCTGACCAAGTCTTCCGATCATGGCGTAGCAAAAGAAAATAGTGACGCTTTAGAGACTGTTAACCAACATATATATATATATATATATGTATGTATATCAGATGGATATCGAACTTGCGTAACTTAAGAAATTAATGGTAACGCAATAAAATTACAAGAGTTTGAAATATAAGACGAAAAGGACTTGTGAGGTTAGCTATGTGACGAGGGAAGAGCTACAATTCGGATTTGGCAATCTATCCTGAGATGGTTACTCACCTTAACTTGTACTTTGTATTTCTTCGAGAAACTTTTTCACTACAGTTAGGGTCTATTTAAATAAAAAAAAATTGTCGCTAGCTTCCCAATATTCTAAGATAAACGCCACAATAAACTTTGATTATTCATCAACATTATATCAGCTGGAGTAAAAACTTTCTATGAAATGCTGCCCAAGCCAAGTTGCCTTAGACTAATATCATATTTTCCTAACACAATTAAAGGACAAAGCAAATTGTGTACTCTGTTCATTAATGTTGAAGATTCAAATGATGAACTCCCGGAAGATGAGAAGCGAGGGTCGATGAACGATGCGCTTCACCCTTGACATTTGCATCGGCCTGGCCTCATTTCATAAACTATTTCGCATTGCACCACAGTTAAGTATCACATTAGGAAATAGGAGAGGGATTCAAGAAGCTCGGGGAAATTGACAAGATTCTGGACTTTGAAATTTTGTTCTCAGGATGCTGCAAATACATTGTTATGCAACGTGGATAGAGATAGTTATCATGTTAGATGAATATGACGTTAGTGATTTACTAGAAATGATAATCAATCGGACCAAAGCATTCCACGAATTTTTTCAATTCCCCAAGTATAAGCCAGCCAGTCACGTCGCAATAATTTACTTCATTCAGTCACTGAGCAAACGTAAAATTCACTGTATTCAGTTACTTCGCGAAGTCACATATTTTTGCTTATGAAAATACCAACCAACATTTACTCAAGTGAAGAACATGCAAATCATAGAGTCACTCACCGATGCTACAAATTCTTTTGCCTGTACAACCAAGCAATCGCTTGACGAAAAATTACCTCATTTGATAACTTAGCAACGTTATCTTTGCTTCAGGATATACAAGCCTTAGCGCACGCACTGAAAAATGACTTCCTTAGCGACGCTGAAGTTGCGTTACCGTTCCTATAAAGCTTACAACTAATAACTACATTACTCGTGTCAGACGAGCGTCCCAGGCTTCATCATGGCTTCAGAGGAGAAGATATAGCTGGAATCAACACCGGCGTTTGATAGGGCCGTTGATTCGGGGCCGGGCTCTCCACCGCTGGACTGACTCGGTAGTGGTGATGATATGTTGGTGAGTTGGACTGATGGTGGCGGTGGAGGTGGTGGGGGTGCTTTGGCGGTGTGAGAGGGAGGTCTCGGGTACGGTGGAGGTGGGGGTGGAGACGCAGCGTAACTTGGGTAATTGGAGTATCTTGAGGAGAAGAAAAAGATAACAAGATTAGGGACTTGTGAAAATTGTCCTCCTGGCAAAACAAAAACACTCAGCAGTCTCGAAAACTTTTCTTGGAGAGAAATTCCAACGTGATAAATTATTGGAATACACAGAATAAAAAAGAGGGGCAATCTCTGCAAAGGCTCTCACTAAAGTTTCCCAAATGTAAAAAAGTGATGCAATATTGTAAAATAAATTTCTAGAGAAGCAATAACCCGGGAAAGATATATTGCATACTACATTTTTCACGTGCATGTAGGCCAGTTTATCACCAAATTAAAGCATAATCTCTGTATCAGAGATTTCAATGACTCCCTGTGCATGTTAGAAATCTTCTCGATCTCCTTCTGGATGTAGGAGGTCTACATGAACGCCTACAACTAATTATATAGCCAGAACTATATAATACCATGATAAACCTAATGCTATTCCGCAATACCAAGCACTACAATAGATTCTAAGTTATTTTTACAAAACCTACTTTGGTTTCAAACTTTTACAACAGATATCAAGAAGGCGGAGCTACGGACTCCTGAACCTACTTATCATGTACGCAAAATATGCCTGGATAGTATCTAAATCCCATTGAAGTTGCGTTTTTTGCTCTAGTTTGGCGTTAAAATTCGCCCTATTATGCCTGTGTGGGGTGGAAACATCATTGAACATGTTATGATTATTTCCTCAATATTGAAGAGAGGTCGCTAGAAGAAGCCGCGTAATATCTACACACCCGTGAAGTATTTGCTGTTTTAAGTTTGATATTGAGTAAAAATTTACCCCAGTAGACCTGTGTAGCCCCTTTTTGATAAGCCAATAGCTTTGTTGTACTTTTACATTGGATATAAAGTAAAATTCCACCAACTTTTGCTGCAGGAAGGCGTGCAGAGGTGCCAAAATGAAGGACTTACACTGACAGTGTGGTGTGAGTTTGGTATCAAACGCAAACCGATAAAATAAGTAAACTTAACCCGAGTCGACGTTTCGCACTCGGCACATTAGGAACTTGCCCTTCGTGCTATGTATATAATATTACCTATCAATATATTTATATACAGTGTATGTTATGTCATCGTTGATGTTTTGTAGCTGCTAAAAGCGGTGAAAACGAAAACTATGGTTTTATCACTCCAGCGATTTGAGCTACACAAAGCGAGAACAAAACATCGCGAAAAGCAATAATGTTTTATAACTCTTAATCATCAATTAATCCCTACTAGAACGCAAGCCTCGAACATTCGTTGAAAAGCGTACATGGAAACAGGAACACCACTTTCCTTAAATTTTGACATATGCTACAACTCTCATAACGCCACGCATGTTCATCAGTGGAGCAAATACTGTACTGTCATTAATTATTTACATTAACCTAGCTGCAATGGAGACCACGGGAACGCCAAGTCATAGCAACACAGAAATAGATACATAGTACCTTCCCATAACTTGAACTTGCTCCAGTAACAGCCTCGCAAGCGCCATAACTAAACAACACAGAAACAGAGAAAGTACCTTCCCTTTAACTTTAACTTGCTGCAATGACAGACTCGCAAGCAGCACAACTAAACAACACAGAAGCAGATACAGTACCTTCCCCTAACTTTAACCTGCTGCAATTCCAGCCTCGCAAGCGCCACAGCTAAATAACACAGACACAGATACAGTACTTGCCCTGCCAACTCTATACTGCACCGAAATTGAAACGCTAACACGCATCTGCCATCCAATTGCTGTGGCAACGAGATTGACGAGAAACACAGCATTGCGCAGATTGTGCGCACGCGATGCCAAGTGACACAGTATCAGATGCTAAGGCGCTATAAGCCCGACGTAATGGGTGATTCCTCTGATTTGCATATCATGAGTCACTGGAAGACAAGCTGTCCCGCAGGTTCATTATCGAGTGAGACTGACCCTATGGCAAGCTGCTGATAAGAGTTAACATGGCTACGTTATTGATCCGTGCTCAGTATAGAGTACTTGAAGAGAGGTGACTAATTTTGACTAGAAAAATTTAGTGTCATTCGTCTATGAAAGGTACAGTATGCTTCCGCCGGACTAGGGCGAAACGCTTGAGTTTTTTTGCAACAAATACTTAAAAAAAATATATGCCACTATTATTAGTATACGATGAGTAACTGATGAACAACACTATGGTTATGTTTTGACGAAGAATTCATTTTAGAATGTAATATGTGGAATAAGTAAGTTGGAATTAAGAGATACTTCATATTATGAACAAATCAGAATTAATAGTCTGCAAGGAAGGGTTGCGATGAGTTAACAATGACCAGGGACACGTTATTGTTTCATGCTCGTTGTGGAATACGTAAAGCAAAAAGAGAAATGTTGATAACATATAACATTTTCAAAACGAAAATAATAGAAAAACTCTGTCGTCGCTATGACCAGTTGCTCTCACAATTAACGTGGGTTGGCAGCTGATCCACACTGTTTGTGAATTACCTACATGGGAAACGGGTGAATTTATCAAAGCAAGCAGTTCATATTATCGTAAATTGCAAGAGCCTCAGACTTTGAACAATTAGCCTTTAAAGATATTCTCAAAGTTTTCAAACAGATATGACGATAGCCTGGATATTGGACTAAAATTAGGCACACCAACAACTTGTTAGAAGCTGTAGTGTGGTCATTTTATAACGTAATTGTTTTAAATTGTTTTAGGTCATCAACATTTAACACAAAATCATGAATGTAAATCTAAGCTAGGAACATTCCAGGTGACAGCCTCAGGCCGACTTTAGACGAGGGTGTCAACAAAACAATTTTGAAGCAAATATCATCACGTTTTGCTTTGAAAAATTCTTCAGCATTTCAGAAGCATACACACTTCCCTTCCGGCTCAAGCTATATACTTCACTCTCACTTGATTTGTACGAAAATATTAAGTTAGCTGAAGAATGCTTATTTTTTCATGAGCAAAAATTTATATAATCATCCAAATTATATACGAACACCACACTTCCCCACTTGCTTAATCTTCTCAGTTATTGTACACTGCAGTTTTGGACGCACATTAGAGGCGCGTTGACTATGTCGGCCAACTTAGAACATCAAGGTTGGACTTGTGGAAAATTTCAAAAAAGTGTGCAGGCTTCCACCCACAATAGTGTCCCTGGCGCTTACCCATAATCGATTACCGTTGAGACTCACCGAGCTCACTCTTGCTCCGCCTAGTAGTAGTATAAGCAGCACGCTTGACGTTAAGCGGATCGCTTTTAGCGGTTACAACACGATTCAGTGTGGCAAAGCCAAAGCTCCTCTCTAAAGTTCTGGGCAAGTTAAGCCTCGGGGTCTTCATTTCGTTGGCAAATCGAACGCACAAGTGCGCAGTGAAATACTCAAATTTTGTCCAGTTAGCATAATTTCTTATAAAGTCATGTTAGCTTACCCTAGCATTATGCGAGTACACGGTTGCTAGAGTGTTGAAATCTGACGGAGAGGGGCGTTTGTTCGCGTCTGTTAGGTAGGCAAGTTATTGTGGTGCTTGCTAACTTCTGAAGGTAAAGATAAAGTCAACATGACCGCACATCTCAGTGTTCGGATGCTATTGTGGGGGTACTGACCTTAATGACGATTGCAAATAGTCTCGGGGGAGGGGGGTGCAGGTTGTCGCTTAAGAGTTTCTCATTTTTGACGCCATAGCTCTTAATCATCTGTGGTCGACTGCAGCCGTGTGATAGTTGGGGCAAGTTGGCCTATATCTTCAGCACGAACCAAGGCGTGTGGATTTCCCGCTCGGGGCGTACGATCATGCTGACTGTATCTTTTACCTTCAGACGTAGACACAACACGCGACGTCGACAAAACGTTGCAACTTCTTCGTCATGTGTATGAAACAGAAATTGATGGAAATAACACATTTTCTGTATCACATTTGCGCTTTGGAAGCACGTGCTATACGGGCGATGCAAATTACCCTAATATTTTTTTTTACATACAGGAAGCCAAAATTTCATAGAACTACCACAGTTCCTTTACCGCTTAAGCAATTACACTGTAAAGAAATGCCCACTAAATCTAATCCAGCAAAGCACGACAAAGCTCTCTCTGAAATTACATTTAGTCCAGTGCTACGGCCAGCCCTAATTGTTTCCTTACCTCTCACGGGGACGACAATTATCAGCATTATTTCTCATAAGGCTTCCGTTATGATATGGCTGAGTGAGATCCGGGGCATTGTTATGCCTTCTGAGCGTGCACAACTGCGAGCTGGCGAGGGCATTTTTGGCGGCGGTTGTGGGATGGAAGGCATTGGTGCCGCCCGACATGTCGGTCAGTGATCCCTTTCTTGATGGATCATGACGGGCTACGTCCAGCAGGGGAAGGAAACCCGACGATTCTTCCTGAATTTGATGGGATACACACACAAAAATAGAGATATTAGAAATTTCACGGTCTGTTAGCGACAGGTCAGCAAGAATGGAGGGCTAAGTTCAGCAAGTGAAGGTAACTCGACAAGTCTTTCTGAAATTGTAGGATACATGCAGTACACGATAAAGAGATGAAAACATTTTGGATCTGATATCATAAGTACAGTAACCCAAATGGAATTAAGTTACGGTACTTGGGAGGATCGAAATTCAAAGATTTTTTATTCCTGATTTGGAAGGGGTAGACACCAAAAAGAGGTACTAGAGAATGGAAGATCTGACAGCGAAAATGCAGTATCGTAACTATTGTGATATCACTATAATTAACACTCTTCGAGAACTCAGAGTGGCACACCAGGGGCTAGAATCGTGGAGCTCAAGTAGTGCAAGTGCAGTAACTTTCAAAGTATTACATTACCATCACGAAATTACCTCGCTTGTCAAAATTAGGTAAATGCATGCAAGCCTGTCAATACAACAAACAAATACCGTCAGTGCAAGTCACTAAAGCACGGAGTTTATGGCATCGAGTAAGTTTGATACGACCTGAGTGCTATGCGTTTTCACAGACACACCGCAGCAAGATATGTTCAGTTTTAGCTCTAATTCTACAAAATAAGCTATCCATATTATTCTAAAATTTAGTGCCGCATGAAAACAGCAGCAAAACTAAGTGGAGAGGTACAGGTACAAAAACATAATAGATAATAAGAACCCTCCATAGTTATTTCAATGACGAATAAAATAATTCCCAGAATCAGTCTCGTTCCTTAGAATTGCCTTACCAAACAAGCGTAGCTATATAACCAGGGAAGTATCCTTCACTGACATGTGGTATAACGGAAGAAAATGTCTATACCCGTGTACGCGCTGCTTCCGGTCTCTGGCGAGGGACCGACCCTCAGCCATGAACCTAAGAGGCAAAGCCATATGGCTGCAATTACAACAAGCCCGGAAAATAGCACCAATTTCATCTTTTGAAACTCCAAGAAGATTGGAAGAAGTCGGGGAGTTGCCATAGCTAATAACTTTCGTAAAACGGGGCGCTAACTGCTAATTTGTGTGGCCTTTGATGGCATTAAGTGCGCTCCTCTGGCCTTTCAATCTCAAATTTCGCCATTAATGAGGCTCTTTGCCGGTCGGGAAATGAAGAACAGCTGTAGTCTAAAGACAGTAAGATGAGCCTTTGCTCTAATAATATTATTAAATACTGATAAAGGTATGTATTAAGTAAAAGCCCGTCATTGAAGCAGAATAACAGCTGCAACCTAAGGTTATTGAGACGACTAGCGTTAGTAACATACTGGTAATATGTTTAAGGTAAAAACCTCACCATACAGGCAGAAGAACAGGTGTATTCTAAAGACGGTGAGATGAGCCTTTGTGCTAACGGCATGGATTAAAATTTACCACAGGTAATACGATACAAGTTAAATCCGTAAGACAGTCTGGCATATTCCATATCTAATTTTAACCAACTTTTGCAAAACGTTAGTTTTTTCTTGGAATTTCGAGCAATGATATTCCATGGAGAGATCAATATTTGGCTCGGCGAATCATACATAGTTCTCACACTCCCAAATTCTGGTGCTACAGTAACTATTCTATGTTATAGAAAAGTGATAAAAATCGGGAGAACTGGTTTTATTCAAAGTCAAGTGCTACACTAACGACATAATTCCCTGCCTGAGGTTATGATCTGATTGCATATACTGTGATTACAGTATTTTGAAAATCCACGCCCTCTTTAGAGCATTTCCATGGATAAATTATGGAATATTAAGGAGTCTTATGCTACAAAATGAAGTCAAATATATGGACCGCACGGCAGGGACCAAATTGTACAAAATTTATTCCCCAGTCTTTGCCAGTTTTTTCGAGTAAAGCAAGAAATACAGAACCTATATTAGCCCTACAGAGGGCTGCCTATTTCATAAACTAGTTTCAACATTGCACTTAAAAAAAAAACATTGCGCTTTTAAGAGAAACCGACGTTTCATTTTGGCACTATCAGATGAAGGTCATCGTCTGCGTGCTAATGAGTGCATATAGGTCGCTGTAGGGGCAACTGAGGCATTATAAATATTTCGTTATAAGGAATATTGTAATGATGATGGGTGAAATTCTATCGCAATAGTGAGATTACTCTGCATGGGCGGCCCGGTTCTTGTGTTCAGCTAATGGTAGCTTAAATGTCAGCTTAATAACCAATAGCTTCAAAAAGAGTTATTCGAGACCATTGTGAGATAAATCGAAACCGCTCTGTCCCGGAAAGTTGCTCCACCACTAAACTGAAGGCTACAGTATTGTAAGAAGGCAATAAAAATTTTGATACTCCATGATTTTCTTCTCATTTAACATAAAATAATGTGCATAAAACATAGTTATGTATGCAATAAAAATACAGAAGCACATAAAAGTTGAATATGAAACAAAGGAGTATAGTTAGACGCAATTATTGTCTTTATAAAATTTAAATTCTGTATTTCATAACGTATCTTCCCTTCTAGTGTGCACAGCTGTTTTCACAGACCATTCTTGATTGTGCAACAATATCAAGAGGTAATTTTAGCTTGAAGGTGAGTACTGAACATTCTGCATCTGAATTCCACACAGCAAGGTGTCCGTTATGGCGTAGGATAACAAAAAACTCTCAAACAATTTACAAAAAAAAAAAAATAAATGATATCACAACGCTGGATGCTTTGAAGTGACAGCTGTAGGAGTTCGAGACTCAAAGGTTAATGTCTTACATACTCTAGTCGTGCGAGGCTGTACTATGTTGCAGGCAGTGGGTTTACTATGCAATGCACCATGGTCAAAATTTAGAACGAAAGGAAATGCTGCAGGACATGTCGTTGTAGCCTAGTCCCAAGTACTCGCAGTACTATGTACAGAACGGCTCCAGATATACACGATATGCCATAAAATGTCAAATGATGAGTGAATTTTAACATTTGCAACAAATTTTCAAACTTTAATTTAAGAATCGGTAAATGAACACTTCATTTATACATCCTAACATTCTATGAAAACTTATTTCTTAAAAACCTATTAGAAAAATAATGTATGTTATATGAAAGAAAGGCGGGATTGCGCGCCCAGCAGAGCTTGGGAGCATTGGACCCAAATACCGCCCAACGCAGCTGCTAATAATATTGTCAGACACCCTGATGTTGACCAAAGAGAGCCCTGGTAAGCAACCTGAGTACATGGAACTAACATGAAAACTCATTGCCAACTACTAAACGAACCTTTACTGAAAGATCTGACTGTACAAAAAAATACCTATATCTGCCTTATCAACCCTGGGCCTTGCTAAGAGACTAGGTGGTCACCACCGTGGTCCAATTTACAAAAACGATGTGACAACAACATGAAACAAAAACATTGGGCTAACGAGACAAAACCACGTACAATGTAACTACGCGGCAGCAACGTTGGCCCAATGTTCCAGTGACAGCTGCCACTGAGAAACCACGGGGCCCACCTGGCATTGTTGATAGGGTAACGATGTTAGGTTCATCAGCCGTCGACCTATAAGTTACGCAAATGGAATTCCAGAATATACTTTTTATTAATGTAAACTTATTTAACTTTATGGCAGCTCCTAATTTTTGTGGACAAGCATTTACTTTCGACAATTTTTTTTATTTCCTGCGGGAGCAATTTTTTCTAAAAAAAATCTGTAAATTAATAAAACTCTGTGATTATGGATAGTTTTTCCTTCAACCGTGCACTTTAATATTTGTCCCTTTACCGGTTAATTTATCCATTTATCAGCGTCTCTTTTTTTAACAAAATTATCATATTTGTTCATCAAGCTTGAAAGAAATACGTAGACCAAAAGTGTTACAAACTGATCACATAGCAATGAGGCATGGAATGCACTGTACATTGGCGAAAGTTTATCAACTTGAAAATTTGTCATTGCTTTCCGTCTTTTTTTTCAACGCGGGCTGGAGGATGTTCACGATATGCAGCAACGAAGTTGACAGTGCTCAAGCTTGTCGATATGTGTCCCTGTCAAAGATCGAGCTGACAGGTGGAACATATCCTCCTGAGGACAAGCTTGGCCACGAGCAAAGAGCAACAAAAGGCGTCACTGTATTTATTTCTCTTTGTCATCATTCCTGATGACGTCAATCTTGATGCCACTGAAGTCGATAGATTCAGAATAGTTTAGGTAGGTTACGCTTGATTAAGCCGTTGAGTTTGGTATCTTATTTAACCTACCTAGCGCTGATGGGAATGCCATGTAAGAGATCTGACTGAATTTCGGAATTTCACAATAGAGGTATTAACTCATTATTTATCATAATCAAACCAAAAAAGTGTTGAAAGTAAGAAGAACGAGAAGATAATTTAAAAACCAACAATAAAAATCAAATTTATTAAATTTTATTAGAAAAACTGATATTTATCTAGCTTTAAATATTTCTGGGAATAAAAATCCTGTTTCCTGGGAGTGGGAATGTCTTAGAAGCAACAGACCCTGAAAAATGTCGTAAACATCACCTGTTCCAAAGAGGGCGTACGGATATGTTTGCACACATACACACTGGCGCAGGATAGGTGCCACGCCCTACAAATCAACTTGGGGCTACAATAGTCCCGAAATTCCGGGTTAAGTATGGTCAGAAACATCGGACCGAAGTTGCTGGCAGAAAGTTAGGTATTTCAACGCGGCCCAAAATTTCGGATCAGGTTAGGCAAGCAAGGCCTGTTTTTTCCCTTGTTTTTTATCCCCTAAAATTTGTATTTTCGGGGAGAGGTATATATGGTTTGGTTATACTATTCTGATTACAAAAATAATGGCAAGAGTGTTAGGCAATTCTAGTAAGAAGTGAATTAGTGCTGCAGACGCAAGCCCTCGCTACCCTTGTAGCCGTAATTTGATTGACGTTAACAGCTCCTTCTCCTCTAGCTCCTGCATAATGGTAAGCCATTGCTGGGCGTTATTGAAGAGCTTACGAGGACTAATTAGAAATTTCATGATGGCCGTAA
>LQNS02277219.1:4895902-4929927 GCA_001587735.2 Parhyale hawaiensis
CTGGTAATATGTTTAAGGTAAAAACCTCACCATACAGGCAGAAGAACAGGTGTATTCTAAAGACGGTGAGATGAGCCTTTGTGCTAACGGCATGGATTAAAATTTACCACAGGTAATACGATACAAGTTAAATCCGTAAGACAGTCTAGCATATTCCATATCTAATTTTAACCCACTTTTGCAAAACGTTAGTTTTTCTTGGAATTTCGAGCAATGGTATTCCAAGGAGAGACCAATATTAGGTCGGCGATTCATACATAGTTCTCACACTCCCAAATTCTGGTGCTACAGTAACTATTCTATGTTATAGAAAAGTGATAAAAATCAGGAGAACTGGTTTTATTCGAAGTCAAGTGCTACACTAACGACATAATTCCCTGCCTGAGGTTATGATCTGATTCCGTATAATTACAGTATTTTGAAAATCCACGCCCTTTTTAGAGCTTTTCCCTGGATAAATTATGGAATATATTAAAAAGTCTTATGCTACAAAATGAAGTCAAATATATGGACCGCACGGCAGGGACCAAATTGTACAAAATTTATTTCCCAGTCTTTGCCAGTTTTTTCGAGTAAAGCAAGAAATACAGAACCTATATTAGCCCAGCATAGGGCTGCTTATTTCATAAACTATGTTTCAACATTATACTTAAAAAAAAAACATTGCGCTTTTAAGAGAAACCGACGTTTCATTTTGGTACTATTAGATGAAGATCGTCTGCGTGCTCATGAGTGCATATAGGTCGCTGTAGGGGCAATTCTGAGTCATTATAAATATTTCGTTATAAGGAATATTGTAATGAAGAATGCGATGAGAAGCACAAAGAAGAAATTTGGTTACCCACGACGTACGTGGGTAACCTCAGCTCATCAGGTGGGTGGGTCGAAGATGGTCGAAATTTAAATCGTTAAATTCTGTAGAAATTTTGGCAGGTTACCACAGTGAGATGTAGCTGTGCCAACCTTTGAAGTCCTTGTACAGGAGGTTCCTGTCGCCCCGGTGCACCTGTATTTGAGTTAGTGTCAACGCAGCGGACAATGTTCCAAATTTCGAGAAACATTTGCTAGTTTGAAATTTGTATTTAAGCTTTGGAATAATCGGTATCACAGCTACATCTCACTGTGGTAACCTGCTAAAATTTCTACAGAATTTAACGATTTAAATTTCGACCATCTTCGACCCTCCCACCTGATGAGCTGAGGACAGCGAAACGTACGTCGTGGGTAACCAAATTTCTTCTTTGTGCTTCTCATTGCATTCTTCAATATCTAATATAATGCCATTTCAAGACAAGAATATAGTAATGATAATGGGTGAAATTCTATCGCAATAGTGAGATTACTCTGCATGGACGGCCCGGTTCTTGTGTTCAGCTAATGGTAGCTTAAATTTCAGCTTAGCAACCAATAGCTTCTAAAAGAGTTATTCGAGACCATTGTGAGAGAAATCGAAACCGCTCTGTCCCGGAAACTTGCTCCACCACTAAACTGAAGGCTACAGTATTGTAAGAAGGCAATAACAATTTTGATACTCACTGATTTTCTTCTTGTTTAACATAAAATAATGTGCATAAAACATAGTTATGTATGCAATAAAAATACAGAAGCCCATAAAGGTTGAATATGAAACAAAGGAGTATAGTTAGACGCAATTATTGTCTTTATAAAATTTAAATTCTGTATTTCATAACGTGTCTTCCCTTCTAGTGTGCACAGCTGTTTTCACAGACCATTCCTGATTCTGCAACAATATCAAGAGGTAATTTTAGCTTGAAGGTGAATACTGAACATTCTGCATCTAAATTCCACACAGCAAGGTTGCCGTTATGGCGTAGGATAACAAAAAACTCTCAAAAAACTTACAAAAAAATAAATTATCATCACAACGCTGGGTGCTTTAAAGTGACAGCTGTAGGAGTTCGAGACTCAAAGGTTAATGTCTTACATACTCTAGTCGTGCGAGGCTGTACTATGTTGCAGGCAGTGGGTTTACTATGCAATGCACCATGGTTAAATTTTAGAACGAAAGTAAATGCTGCAGGACATGTCGTTGTAGCCTTGTCCCAAGTACTCACAGTACTATGTACAGAACGGCTCCAGATATACACGATATGCCATAAAATGTCAAATAAAGAGTGAATTTTAACATTTCCAACAAATTTTCATACTTTAATTTAAGAATCGGTAAAGGAACACTTCATTTATACATCCTAACATTCTATGAAAACTTATTTCTTAAAAACCTATTAGAAAAAAATGTATGTTATATGAAAGAAAGGCGGGATTGCGCGTCCAGCGGAGCATGGGAGCATCGGACTCAAGTACCGCCCAACGCAGCTGCTAATAATATTGTCAGACACCCTGATGTTGACCAAAGAGAGCCTTGGTATGCACCGCACTGCTTGACTGACGCAACCGATCTTCAACTTCTGTTGAGACCATGTTTCTATTTCTAGGCTAATTCTACGTTATGCATCAGGTTTTACCTCTATGATATCTTAGAGACAGGTTGGAAGAATAGCTATGAACTTAAGCTACTAAACTGAATGTCCACCAGATATAATTACAATAGTACCACTTAGTGGTACAACTAGAGCACATAGAACATCAAACAAAACTCATTGCTAACGGGACAAAACCACCTACAACTACGCGGCAGCAACGTTGGCCCAATGTTTGACAGGTGCCACTTAGAAATCACGGGGGCCCACCTGGCATAGTTGATAGGGTAACGATGTTAAGTTCATCAGCCACCGACCTATAACATATGCAAATGGAATTCCAGAATATACTGTTTATTAATGTAGACTTATTTCACTTTCCGTCTGCTCTCAGTTTTTATGGACAAGCATCTACTTTTGACAATTGTTTTTTATTTCCTGCGGAAGCAATTTTATCTAAAAAAATCCGTAAATTCATAAAACTCTGTGATTATGGATAGCTTTTACTTCTACTGTGCACTTTAATATTTGTCCCTTCATCGGTTAATTTATCCATTTATCAGCGTCTCTATTTCTCTAACAAAATTATCACATTTTTTCATCAAGCTTGAAAGAATTACGTAGACCAAAAGTGTTACTCATTTGCAATTGTTACCTAGGGTATAATCTATGTACGCATAACTGTTACTATCTTTGAAGCAGAGCACACTAGGCAACTGCATTTCTGGATGTCATTCATTGGAAGCTAAATGTAAGTACATATGAGGAATGCTTTACTGACGTCAGTGTCCCATAAGCGACTGATCCGCTTTTAGAGGGACGTGTTTTCCATTTTTAATTTAGTGATTGTAGCAACTTTTACAGTGAACTTTTGGAGAACAAATAAACGAGTAAAAATAAACGAGCAATGAGGCATGGAATGTACCGTACATTGGCGAAAGTTTATCAATTTGAAAATTTGTCATTGCTTTCCGTCTTTTTTTTTTCAACGCGGGCCGGAAGATGTTCACGATATGCAGTAACAAAGTTGACAGTGCTCAAGCTTGCCGATGTGTGTCCCTGTCAAAGATCGACCTGACAGGTAAAACATATCCTCCAGAGGACAAGCTTGGCCACGAGCAAAGAGCAACCAAAGGCGTCACTGCATTTTTTTCTCTTTGTCATCATTCCTGATGACGTCCATCCTGATGCCACTGAAGTCGATAAATTCAGAATAGTTTAGGTAGGTTACGCTCGATTAAACCGTTGAGTTAGGTAACTTATTTTACCTACCTAGCGCTGATGGGAATGCCATGTAAGAGATCTGACTGAATTTTGGAATTTCATAGTAGAGGGATTAACTCATTATTTATCATAATCAAACCAAAAAGGTGTTGAAAGTAAGAAAAACGAGAAGATAATTTAAAAACCAACAATAACAATGAAATTGAATAAATTTTATCAGAAAAACTGATATTTATCTAGCTTTATATATTTCTGGGAATAAAAATCCTGTTTCCTGGGAGTGGGAATGTCTTAGAAGAAACAGACCCTGAAAAATGTCGCAAACATTACCTGTTCCAAAGAGGGCGTACGGATATGTTTGCACACATACACACTGGCGCAAGATAGGTGCCTCGCCCTACAAATCAACTTGGGGCTACAATAGTCCCAAATTTCCGGGTTAAGTATGGTCAGGAACATCGGACCGAAATTGCTTGGATGCAGAAAGTTAGGTATTTCACCGCGGCCCAAAATTTCGGGTCACGTTAGGCAAGCAAGGCCTGTTTTTTTTCCTTGTTTTTTATCCCCGAAAATTTTTATTTTCGGGGAGAGGTATATATGACTTAATTATACTATTCTGATTACAAAAATAATGGAAGAGTGTTAGGCAATTCTAGTAAGAAGTGAATTAGTGCTGCAAACGCAAGCCCTCGCTACCCTTGTAGCCGTAATTTGATTGACGTTAACAGCTCCTTCTCCTCTAGCTCCTGCATAATGGTAAGCCATTGCTGGGCGTTATTGAAGAGCTTACGAGGACTAATTAGAAATTTCATGATGGCCGTAAATTTGAAACCTTATAGCAGCGCCGTAATTTTTAGCGCATTCTCCCTCAATTTAAAAGCGGCACTTAGCTAACCTGAATTAGAAGGTCTGATACAATGCAGAGGTAAAAATAAATCGGCTTATTTTCGGTAATTTATGGGAGTTTTAACAGCATCGGTAATTAGTGTTCTTGCTCTTTGGTTTTTTTTTTTTGTTTTATGTTGACCCTACAGTGAGCTATGCTCGAACGTAAAGATGTTACCGTGGTTGTTTATCAACAAAATGACGTTAAATTTCATAGCAAAACTTTAAAATCATAAAAAATGTTCTATATTTCACCGGCAGAAAAACAAGCCTTTAGTTATGTAAAGTGTTTCCAGCAAGCGTATTTATTTATAACTAGATATAATATAAATATCACTGACGATAATCGTACGTTTGAAAGAAACACTAATTTACTTCACCCCGCTATTTTGATGATAATTTGGCGTAACATGACACGTGTTACCGGTGCAAACGTGGACAATATTGCTCCCACCAGCAATTAATTTCTCTCTATAACTCAAATCTTTTTAGCATTTGCGTGTAAGGAAATATCATAAGCTGATTTCTAAGCTTTAAGCAGTTTACCTCCAGAAAGCCCTCATGTTAAATTATGCAACTACGTTCCCAATTTGCTCGTAGCTTGGTCAAGATATTGAAATATTATACAATGAATTTATTAAGCTTCTGCCAAGTCTCTTGCTTGAACAAATTATTTCTAACCTCAAGAAACATACAATATTTACTTGAACCCTGTAATTCAAAATGCTACAAATTTCATATCAAATCCAAAAGTAGCTTACCTGTGACGCAGCCTCCTGCAAGAATCCCCACGATATCTATTCAGATCCTTTAAATGAAAATAGTATAAGTTTTATAAGTAAACCTTAAAGAAGCTCACTCTGCATGGCATAACCTCCTACCAGAGCACCCACGAAACAAGTAACATACATTGTTTATCATCAAACCCCACTCTTTTACTTTATTCGTAAGGTGGATATCCAAACCTTTAAAGTAGCTCACCTCTTGTAAGGCCTCCTGCGAGAACATGGAATCTCTATCTGCGGCAGAATCGTCTCGCAGTCTAGTTACCCTGGACACCTCTCTCCTGCCATTGCTCTTGCTCAACGTTGCGTCGTCTACGGGTTGGACCGTCAGAGCTGTCTCTTCCTGTCTATTGAGTGTTGCTGAGGCATTTGCGATGCTTTCTGTCAGACGGGAGTCGGATGCTGCGGAATACATGTTGGGAGCGCCGGTGTCGGTGGAAAGAGTAACCTTCTCGTGAACTGCAACGACACATGAAGATTGGGATTTAGAATACCCGCTGCCAGACACCGATGCCATAGACTCGCTACATCGGGAATACCTGAAAGGGATTTTGTGTTGAGCCTGAAATATGTTATGCATGAAGTTGGCGGAAATATGAAATGTTAAATGAATTGATAGTTTTTTGCAGTGTTACAGAAGGTAAACGTTGAGTTTAGGACCGGTGGAGAGTTATAAGGTAGCTATACTGTAAGTAATCCGATGTCTTTTCAAGTGCTGAGTCCGAATTTGACCTCGGGAATCGTCCGAAATGGTTACTTTTCGAGATATTTAACTCTGAATTTGCCATTGTTTTTCTATGGGAAAAAACATCCGTCGTTATATAGGCTTGCTGGCGACCCCATAGGAACCTAGCCTAACCTAGCCTAAGCTAAGCTAACTTAACATAACCTTACCTGACCCTAAACCTAGGTTAGATATAGGTTCCTAAGGGGTCGCTTGCAAGCCTATGTGAGTATGGTTATATTTTCCCATAAAAAAAAAACAATGATAACTTCAAAAGCAAATATCTCGAAAACTACACATTTACGACGGCTCCGACCTATCAATGCGGACTCAGCACATGAAAATACATGGCATTACATACAGTATACCTTGTAACTCTCCACCGGTCCTAAACTCAGCATTTACCTCATAAAACACTAATGACTCAAGCTTCTTTTAAACTGAAATAATTCAGGGTGAATATTGGAATTTAGAACAAAAGCTGCCACATACCAATGCCATAAGCTCGCTCGACCAAGAATATCTGCAAGAGGTTTTAAGATGGGTGCGTGCGAATTATGTTAAGTTTGAAAGAGGTAACTGAATAAAGACCAAAATTCATGCTTGAAACGATGAATACGACAATGTCATCATTCATAAATACGTGATTTGTAATTATGTAACTTTTAAATGTGACAAAATTTTACCAAAAGGAAATTATATCTCTTAAGTATCACAACTGTTGTAACTATTACTAAAATTTAAACTTGACGCCAGTGCATCAAGGAACAAGAAAAATAGAAATGAAACATAAAGCAACTCCAAGATGCCCAAGGCCCTGCTGGGAAGAATCTATCAAAAAGCCATTCACAGCCGACTTGGACGCTGGCAGACCGACACGAATGAACACAAGTGCTGCCAACCCATTCCATACCAGCACCACTTGGGGTGTAAAATATCGGCCGAAAAGGCTAGTTTGGCACCTAACCGTTTCCAAAGTAAAGGGATAGGTTACGGACGTAACTTGTGTGTTTCTTAAAGAGATGCTGGGGACAGGAACAAAGGAATGTATCCAATGGCCCTCATTATTGAATGCCTGGTTAGTCGTTACCAGTGAATTACAATATGTATTATTAAATACTTCATATTAAAAGCCTCAACATCATATAGTGTCTCGGATCATAATGAACAACTTGCTTGCTATAAATAACTAATTGCCACGCTGTTTCCCTACATAGTTTAAGGTGTATTTTGTAGTCTTTTATTTTTTGTCTGTTTTGTAGTTCTTTTGCCGGAAAAGCACTTAGTAGTGCTTAGATATCGGCTTGAGAATGATGTTGCGTTACATGTAACATTTATTTTCAATAAGGATTGATTGATTGATTGATTGATTGATTGATTGATTGAGATACAACGGCAAGCATCGCACCGATGGGATAAGTCTACCACATTACTCTGGGCACACAGCCAACTGGCCGAGCCGACATGTTGGCCAAGGAGACGAAGAAAACTAGTGGCAGCCGAATTCCAAACAGGGGAATAATACGCTAGCAGAGAAAGCAAGATCACATAAAAAACACATCCGGACTACTCCAACATCACCGAACACAGCGTGATACTTACGCAGGATCCTAACCTTACTGGAAGCACGTGAAAACAGACGCCTAATATGCGCCTCAAACGTTAACTTCTCATCAAAGAGGAAATCAACTATCTCAGCAGAACTCTGCTCCTGCAGAATAGTGTCACCTATCTCAAATGGAGAATGAGGAGATAACAGAAGACGAGGCAGACTGACCATCATAGAATTGTTTTATTTGCACTCAATTTCATACTCTATAAGCAGCACAATGCGTTAGCACGCAACAAGTCTATGTTTAAAGACTAGGCAATGGCCATCCGTTTTGCAGGGACGGCATCACCGCAACCAATGTGGAATCGTCGGCCTAATTGACCGTAGTATTCTCCAATGAGGAAAACATACGTCTAGTGTACACTACAAACAACAAGGGATCTAACAAACTGCAATGATGAACACCGAAACGAGATGCTCAAGCAACCATCAATTGATACGCACTACTTCCGCCCAGTAATAAAATTTCGAATGATTGATAATACTGTACCACCCACATCATATGATTCAAATTTGTACAAGAGGCCTCTGTGGTTAGCCCTATGGAAACCACACCGAAGTCCAATTGGTCAAGGCGGACATCAGAACGACGATTCAGTTCTGACTGGACAAAATGTGATACAGCCAATGGAGCGCTACAATAACATACGGTCTTTCTGTACGCAAACTGACCGGTGAATGGAACCCGGTCATTTCAGCAAAGCGATTTAATTTGTACGCCACGGGTTTTTCGAGATTTTCGTCATAGATATAGTTCGATAATTGCGTACATTTGATGAGAAAGGACTTAGAGGCCATTCTTGTGCAGATGATATCTGTGGATGAATTTACGATAATCAGTATTCAGAGAAACACAAAATATACTGAGCAAATTATTTTTAAAATACTGTGGTCTATTATTTTGCCGAAGAATTTATTAAATACATTTACCTCCGCTAAGGAGGTTATGTTTTCGTCGGGTATGTCTGTCTGCTATTCTGTCTGTCTGTCATCAAGATAACAGTTACTCAAAAAGCTATGAACGTATTTTGATGAAATTCACAGGGAATGTTACGTATGTTATTTGGAACAGATGATTAAGATTTGGTGAAATTCCGTTTATCCGCTTGTTTGTTTGTCTTCCTCATTTTTGTCAATGCTATAACTCAAAAAGTTATGTACACGTTTTCATGAAATTTACATGAGGGGTTAGGTTTATTACGAAGAGTAAATGCTAAAATTTTTCTGATGATGTATTTGCTTGTTCGTGTCTTTGTCGCGGGTGTTTGATTTTATACTTCTCAGCGCAATAATTCAAAAAGTTTCTAATAAGTCTCCATGAAATTTACAGGAGGTGTTAGTAATGTTAGAAGATATGAATGAATAAATTTTGATGCATATCGATGGGTTCGTTTGCATGCTTGACTTGTATTTGTTTTTTGTGTTTTTTAGCAGCATAACTCAAAAAGTTATGAACGGATGTTCAAGAAAATTGCAGAAACTGTTAATACTATTGAAAGGCACAAATGATTACATTTTTGAGTTGATACAAAGAAATTCATGTTTTCAGAGCCAATTTGAATTTTTCGTTCTCGTTGCCTCGCTTGGCGGAGGTATGTGCTTTCAGAGTGCTCCAGTCAGAAATTTTATTTAATTAGCAGGAAGCAATGCAGCTTACCAAAATTCAAAAAGGCTTCAACTTTAGAGCCGATATGTCCAACACTCCCCGCTCTGTTCTACAGCACCGTATCCTAGATACATATCTGGCTATATTTAGAATATCATGCGCTACAAGCAAAGCGAACATACCGTAATATGCTGTGAAAAAAAAATTAAAAGCGGTAGATATCAAACTGTGAGGCGATCTTCATGTCTTCGCTTCGAAACTGACTAAAAAAAATTTCAGGAAGCGAAAAAAAACAGCTGTGGTTGAACTTCCTTCCTGCGAAAATCAGAGCTTCTTGCAAGACAAATTTCCCCCTATCTAATACTGAAAAGCGTAACGTGCAGGCACGTGGACGGATGGATGAAGCCTCAAGCAGAATTATAATATATATGAGCCATGAGCTCTCATTTATTCTAAGGTTACTCATTTGATTTTAGGTTTTCATCCGAAATGAAGGAAAAATTCTGATGGCAACCAATCCCTAACAAAATTTGGGCGCAGAACAGCAGCTAAATAGGGCTTTTAGCTTCTGCGGCGGCCTATATTTTTAGTAGGGATCTAAAGAGCAGTAAACGGAGAATCAGGGGCAAAAGGCCTGGGGCTAACCGAAACTGTAATTGTCCTTGTGACCACGTAAGGACACGCACAGATTTTCCATAGGTCACCAGTCATCTGCGTTATAAGGCCTGTGGCGAACCGCGACTGTAATTGTTTTGGTGACCACCTCAAGGATACACTCAGATTCTTCCTTAGGACGCCTCTCATTCGGTTAGCGACGTTAAGTGAACCAAGCCCATCAGCCACCGCCTCCATGCACCAGGAGAGGAGAGACAAGGAACACGCAATAGACCCAGAAAAATCGGGGAGCCCGTGGACGAGAACTGGAAAGCGGGAAAGTAGAGAAAGTTTAAAAAAAAAATCAGTGGAAGAAAAGACCATCAGTAAGAGCGGCAAACACGAATGATTAAAGAGGAATAATAATTGCCTCGAAGACCACAAGAAGGCATTCACAAGTAGAATGACGCCAACATAATCGCGACACATTTCCCGCTAACACTGACGCTAAAACGCCTAGGCGATAGCCTGATAATATCATTTCCAATAGGAATTAGACAGCTACCAGCATTGTGTAACATCATATTGTCTAGCGTGTAAAAACTGACGGAAGAGGAAAGACGATTCGGGGTCCGGAGTGCTACTATAAGAGAATAATTGTAATGTACTTAATCCAAGAAGAACAAAATTATTCAATAAAGTTTCAGCAACGATGATTTTTTATTACTATTCTCCAGCTTATACGGTGTAGTAGGCGTGAAAAAAAAATATTATCACCAAAAATAAGTAGTTTCATTTTCACAATAAAATATTATAGATGCCGAATAATTTTAATTCCACAACAAGCCAATGGAAGTAAAGTTTCTTGCTAGGGTAGCATTGTTTGAAAAGTCTACTGTGAAGGACACTGAGCGTTAGTGACTTGAATGTAAAGCTTGACCATGAAAAGCTGAAACAAAAATGTCATTAACCATTGCTGTAGCCCTTTTGTTCCCATAAGAATACAACAGAACAAAGAATCCTAATAGAAAAATAGCACAGCCCCGGTCGCAATAAGGTTAATTCTTTTTTTTTTCACTTATACCAAATAATGGAGTGTCCAATTGCAATGTATCGGTTGAACGTTCTAACAGAACAACATCATCCTCTTCTCATCATCTGCCGCTACATGACGCATTTTTTGCATGTAAAAACAATCTACTTTCAAGTGTAGGTCACCATAGCAACGTTCCCTCTTGCAACTTAAGAGCTATACACTTTATCGATATTCTCTGACGGATAACAGTTACTTGAGGAATTCTCTGGAAACAACCGCCATCGACGTCCTTAACTTATTATGTACTCTAGTTGCTCGCCTCGCTCAGTGATGGAGCCTCTTATTTTTCCTTTTTTTTTGCTTCGGCTTACAATGTCTGAGGGGCCACATCGATGTTACTACCGCTATCATTGCACTTCAAGAAGCACGAAGCTATGCATTCTTCCTTTGAAATCTTGCTATTATGGAGGGTTCACACGATAGTCAACTGAACGCATTTACTCAGCTCAACGACCGAATGTTCGGCCGTGCTCTTATAAGTACAACTGTGTATCTTTGTAGAAATTATTTTTAGCTTACGTGATACCAATACATAAGAAGGGGGATAAGAACAGCCCCAGCAACTCTCGACCAAGCAGTCTTACATCGGTCGTCAGCAAAACCATCGAACGCCTATTGAAAAAACGCATCAATAGTCACCTGAGGATGCAGCAGCTGATATCCGACACTCAGCATGTCTTCCGAAATGGAAGAAGCTGCTTAACAAACCTACTGGACTTTTTCTCAAAAGTTACAAATATTAAAGATGAATAAAAGGTCGTAGACTCTGTGTATCTAGACTTCCAAAAGGCTTCTGACAAGTCCCCCATCAACGGCTAATGAAAAAATTGAAAGCCCATGGTATCCGGGGAGACTATTTACGATGGATCAGGGCATGGCTTACAGGTCAGCAGCAGCGAGTAAAACTTGAAGGAGAGACGAGCGCCTGGACGCATGTTTCATCAGGGGTTCGACAAGGTAGTGTAATTGGCCCACTTCTGTTCTCAATTTACACCAATGATCTCGATCTCAACATCTGTAGTAAAATCAGTAAATTTGCGGATGATACTAAACTATGTCATCCTGCCACGAAAGTAGCCGAGCTCCAACAAGACCTTGACCACCTCATGGAATGGAGCAGAACGTGGCAGATGAGCTTTAATGTCGACAAATGCTAAGTAATGCACATAGAGCTGACAAACCCTTCACCTCCATTGCAAATGAACGGGACGGTATTGGCTGCTGTCACCCAACAACGTGATTTGGGAATCACTATAACAAATATACTACAACACAGTCAGCAAGTTGACAAGAGTGTGAAAATGGCAAACAGAGTACTGGGATTCATCACCAGAAATGCTGAATACAAGTCCAAGAACATCATCATTCTCTTGTCCAACGCGTTACTGCGGCCACACTTAGAATTTGCTGTTCAATTCTGGTCGCCACATCTGTGTATGCATATCGAAATGGAAAGGCTCCAACGCAGAGCAACGAAATTGATACCTCAGCTTCGAAATAAGTCATATGAATGTTACCTAAAAGAACTGGGTCTGATCTCTCTCGAGCAAAGACATCTCAGGGGGCAACTAATAGAAACATTCAAGTATTTGAATGGCTTCAAAGACGTACCTACAACGGGGCTCTTTGAAAGAGACAACGGTCAAAAACTCAAGCAGAAAGCTCGAAGAACGACCTAAATTCAGCAGTTTCTCTCCGTATTTCATAGTCAGCAATTGGAATAGACTTCCTTACGATGTTGTTAGTGCGGAGTCAGTCAACGCGTTTAAAAATCGCCTTGACAAATATTGGGAGAGACATCCTCCAGAGCTAAGAACTCCTCCTCCAGGAGTCGCAAACTCTTATCGGCCAAAGCTTTCCTTAATCCATCGTCTTCTCTCTCCCGCTCCAACTACACAGTTTATGTGCCTAAGCTCAGCATGTCAGTGGCTCTTGATCGTGCTTACGTTCATTCATGATCGTGTCTTTGGCAGGGACTCTTCCCCCCTTTTTTCTCGTCCTTCCTGCCCTCTATATCCTACTTACATAATGACAATAGCTCATGGAGGGCCGGGGCGTAAGTTCCGGTGTCTCTTTAGGAATGGGCCTATTGGTTCGTCTACTGCCGCCTATCTAATCTAATCTTTTTGTTCTAGTAAATATGCTACATCGTTAAGTCGTCAGTTGGCTTAGCAAGCGTTACTACTAATAATGTTCCGGCTATATCGGTACAAATTTCAGCAACCTAGAACTCAGAAAGCAGCGTGTTTTTCTGCTTGTTCAACGGATACAAAGATGCACTTGGTTGCTGAGTTGAGAAAGCACGTTTATTTGGCTACTGGGTGAATCTACCTTCACATAGTGACAGCGTTACCACAACTCACTGCACATCAGCCTTACCTTTTTCCCTCGAACTCTTCTTATTACAGAGTAGCAGCGAAGCCACCACGATCACTACGAAGAGCAGTACGCCACCGGCCCCTATCACTAACAGCAGTGGAATCCGTTCTGTAAACAATCGACAGACCGAGGTTATTGTTTACATGGGACTCCCTCGCATCCTTAGCTCGCTGCCTATCATCCACAAGTTGACATTCGTTATTGCTAAAGCTCTTACAGCGTAAAGGCAAGGCTAGATGAGCTTACTGCATTGTCCATAAGAGTAAATTAACCCTATTCTAAGCGCAGCAATGAGTGGTAATGCGCAACTCATTTCTTCAGAGCGCATGGATGTTAATATGGAACTGAGTGCAGCTTTTCAATATTTAAATTTTTTCTCTTGTCTTTGTCTTGGGAACCGCGTCATCATCGAAAGTATATACATTGCTTAACTCAAGATTAAAATATTCAGCCCTCTTTAATACATTTACATATTTCAGAGAGTCAATATTCCGTGTGGAAGTTGTAGAAAACGAAAATTCATACTCACTTTCTTCATTAAGTCGAATTAGCTTCCTCGCGACTCCGTACTCGTTGACAACGGAGCAATTGTAGTCCCCGAAGTCTGTTTGGTCAGCGTCGTGGATGACAAGAATGGTGCGCAGGCCTCCGTCTCGTTGCTCTTCCTTTACTTCGTACCGTGGATCGTCTGTACAACAATACAAATGTCAATGTAGTTAGAGCAGCACTAATATTTTCTCATTACTTTTGCCTCATTAAGATAATTTTGGGGTCCAGGGGTAGATAGCCAGCAGCCAGGTGGTGGCTTCACTTTCGCCCATCTGATGCAACTCCCGGGGATTGTGGGAAAATTGACGTTAATAAAAGACATTCATTTAGGTGCATGGATTGACCATATGTACTGTACATGTATATATCAACACCACGTTTGTTGTAATAGTTATTTCTTTGGAGATTGAGGGGTTGAGGCAAGCATGCGGCATTTCTTCAATAGTGATATATGCACTGTGCCACTGAAGCGCTAGTAAAAACTTCGACTAATACTACTTCTTCAGAAGACTGGTTAAATTCATTTTGTGGTTTGAAGGAATTAAATTCGATAAAACAAACTGACTGGAATGGCTCCTTAACAGTAGACGCTGCTCACCTCCCACCTAAAACTACGGACTTTCTTCAGCTAACTGATTGTAGACATGGGCCTCGAGTTTTATTTAAGGGAAATCGCTGATCTTACAAGCGCACCTACACACACAATCATATATGTTAAATAATTGCGACACATTAAAGAAAAAATTATGATCTTGGTGATGCATTTAGCACACCACCAAACTGCAGGTGGTGCTATATACTTCGCCTAAATTATTACTTACATTCTAGCATATCGCCACCTGTTCCATTAGCTTCCGATTTATAAAATAAAAAAACACATCCAGTTCGCTTACGCGTACAGAACACTAATGTGCCTTTATGCAAGAGCTGGACGGTATTAAGGTGAGCCAACCTATGTCTGATGAATTCTTGAGGTGCACATGAATACTAGTATATTTCTACGAAAGAAACAAAGCGACCCTCCACGGTACAACTCCTGCGGTACAAGTATTAGTTTGTTATTTTTCGATATTGATTGGAAATAGGGATGGACAATGTACAAATTTTTTTCTTCAATGTAGAGGCTCGTCCGGACGTAAAATGAACTTATAAAACCTCTGAGGTACATCAATTTTTACATAGCATGCAAATGTTCTTCATGAACCACATACATCGACAGAAGACTCATTTTAGGTAAATTTTAAATGAAATAATTTAATATGCTATAGTTTGATACTTTTTCAAGTAGTAAAGTATATCGCATGTACTACCACATAATAAGACTTGTTTTATGCTTCGTAGCTAAACAGTAAGACAATATTAGTATCTCCATTTTCGATGAAGCATGAAAGCAATCGTTTTTACCAGACGTTATTATTTTCTTCCAGCTTTAAGTTGGATATTTGATCAGAAGAATACAAACACCCTATAACACTCATGATATCATGGCATAGTCATCTGTCATACGAGAACAACTATGGCATCCATCGTTCGTCCCATTAATGTCTACATTTAATATGGCAGCCACTTAGTTTTCCATGTATTCTCTAGTGCTTTGAAGAAGAGCAAAAACAATCTGGCGTATACACATGAGAGTCTGTGCACTGGTAGTGGGCGGTGTCGCAGGAAGCTTACTTCTGCTGAGCCCTCAACAAACAGAATGGTAAAATGGTAACGATGCATAAAGTATACAAAGACACGGCATTGTCCAGGGAAATCAACAGCACAAAGGTTTTTTTAAATGCCCTTGACTAGGTTCGCAGCAAACATTTCAAGTGGACGATTGTCAGATGTGAAGGTCAAAGTTCCTTAAAATCAGTCACTGTGTAGGTAGGGCTATAAAACTCTTGTTTGATGCCATAATCTCTTAATCTTTTCTACATCACAGAGTAAATAAAAATGCGAATATCAGGAAGACCGTATGAATCATCCTATATAGAAAATCGAACGTTTATGGGCATCCTTCTCACCATCAGGCAAACTAAAATCGTAAACTGTATAGACTGACTCGGACAGTTTTACCACTGAGTTTGGCTGAAGATAGGTAAGAAGCACGAAACGTTCTTTTTACTACCTAAAACGCCTCGTGGCGTAAGACCATCACCAGCGGTGGGAACAAATTTCAACGCGTCATTTTTCATGGCCACCTGACTCTAGAATTTTGTCATTTTTCACATCCAGGTGAAACCATCAGACTCCGTGCAAAAGTTTATGAATATTGCTCAACTCCTTCACCCTCTTTTTGGGTGGACAGACAAACAGATATATAAGCATATATACTTAAATCTTCAACGAAAACATTATCACCGCTCGCCGCTTCGCTCGTGGGTGATAATGAAGATTTGCACTGCCTTTAGGATCTTCTCCTGTTGGACTTTCTGACTTTGATTGGAACGGAGATGCCAGATCAACAGGCAATTCCCGTCGAGGCACGTGAAAGCGTGCTGGTTTAGGACACTACTCCTTTCAGTGTAGTAATCAATAAGTGTGTCTTAAATGAATAGAAAAAGCTTTCTAAGATGACATCGATCCCGACATAGAGATTAAGAGGATGAATATTATACCAAAGTCAGACGGCCTAACATGTTAACATTGTGCAAGGATAAGAATTTGCGTCAGTTCAAAAGTGTGATCTTTGAAGTTACATTTCAGGATCTTAGTCCCGACCGCCGAGTTAAATATTTACATTTTGAACGTTTCCTTTCACCATTGATATTCTTGACAAGGCGCTTTGAGCGTTACTTGGCAGAGCATTGAACTTGCCTTTGGAACGCCAAAGGCAACTGAAGATTTGAGCTGGTTCTGAAATGTTGAGTTACTCACCCATATCAACAGCTCTTCCTTTGTAGGTCCAGGTAACTTTGATGGGGCTGGGCACAGACACGGTATTGCACTCCAAGTTCACAGTAGCTCCGGGTCTTCCTAGCTGCTCTCCAGCGCTTACAATAGTGGGCGGCCCTTTGACCAATACCCGCATGCGTCCGATAAGATCTGGAAACTGCAGATCGCGGTCCCTGACACTGGCGACGCAGCGGTATGACCCTGTGGTGCTGGGGCCTACAACAACCCGCAGCTCTGGTCCCGTACCTATCACCTGGAAATTTTAAAAAGACTGTTAGCACCCACTTTAGCACTGAGGTCTATGAGCAACCTCAGTTCTGGCCCCGTGTCAATAACTTGGAATTATTAAAAAGAGTTACGATTTTATCTTTTTCGGGCGGAGGACTTTGAAGCTCAGTTCCGGACCCTTGCCAATCACGTGTACTTTTGTCTAGGGTTCGAGTCTCTTCGTGTAGGGCTTAAGGACAAACCAAGTTTTGGACTCATATCAATTTCCCCTAACTTTAGATAAATAAGACTTTTTTGTGCTAGAGCCTACAGCAACTTGCAGTTCTGAACACATGCCAACTACTTGAAATTATTGAACGCGAGATCGGCAATAAGCTGAATTGTGTCAACGCCGTGATATTACTTGTATCTGCTAAATAAAGTATGCAAACGTCAAAATTCCTCAAGCTCCACAAAATGGAGAATAAATAAATGATATGAATGTGGCCGATTATTCCATTCTCTAGGCGCTAAATGATCAGTCAGTAATAGAAAGTACCTATAGAATCACTCCGAGAGCGCATACTTCCCCCCAAGCATGACATGTAATACTAACAAAAAATTGGATTTGCTCCTAAAACCAGGAATTTTAGATTGAATTAGATAGGCGGCTGTAGACGAACCAATGGGCCCAGTCCAAAAAAGGAACCGGAACTTATGCCCCGGCCTCTATGAGCTAATGCCATTATGTCAGTAGGATGTAGAGGACTGGGGAAACGAGAGGAGAAAAAAATGGAAGACGAAAGAAAGAAAGAAAAAAAAGAAGGGGGAGAAGAATCTCAGCCAAAGAGATGGTCATGAATGCACGCAAGCATGATCGATAGCCGCTGATATGCGGAGCTTAACAATATGGATGGAGCGGAAATGAGAAGAAGTCAGCTTAAGATGGCCTGGGAAGCTTTGGCCGTTAAGGGCTGGCGACTCGTGGAAGAGGAGTTCTTAGCTGGGGAGGATGGCTCTCCCATTGTATGTCAAAACGATTTTTAAACGAGTTGACCGACTCCGCACCAACAAAGTCGGAAGGTAGTCTATTCCAAATGCTGACCTTGAAATAGGGAAAGAACTGCTGACATAAGGTTGTTATTCGAGCTTCATACTTGAGTTTTTGACCGTTGTTTCGCAAGCAATCATTAAAGTCTCTTTCAAAGAGTCCCGTTGTAGGTGGGTCGTTGAAGCCATTCAATTACTTGAATGTTTCTATTAGTTGCCCCCTGAGTCATCTTTGCTCGAGAGAGATCAGACCCAGTTATTTTAGGCGACGAAAACGCGTCATCAAAATTTGGCCATCTTTGCATTCAACCATTTTTGACAATTCCTGCAAATTTCATGAACAATTTCATGAACATGATCTGCCAAACACTTAGACAAACAAATTGTCAAACATGCAAAAGGATTAACTGATAATTAATAAACTAAGATTTAATCATTAGTGTCTTTTTACATTGTTAAGAATTCTTGTACAGTTCATAGAGGTTTGTTCATAACTTTTTGGGTTATGCTACTAACTAAAGTAAAAAACGTAGACACAAACGGAAAGACAGATCATCATAAAAATTTAGTCAGTTGATCTTCCTAACATTCCTGCAAATTTCATGAAGATTCGTTCATAATTACCTCCGCCAAGGAGGTTATGTTTTCGTCGTGTTTGTCTGTCTGTCTATTTGTCTCTCTGTCTGTCACCAAGATAACTCAAAAAGTTATGAACCGGTTTGGACGAAATTTACAGGGATTGTTAGGTATGTTAGGAGGAACATTTGATTAACTTTTGGTGAAGATATGTCCATCCGTTTGTTTGTTAGTCTGCTTCATTTTCTCAATGCCATAACTCGAAAAGTTATGGATGGATATTTATGAAATTAACATGAGTTGTTAGGTAAATAAAATGAGTAAATGATCAAATTTTGGTAATGATCTGTTTGTTCGTTCGTCCGACACGGTTTTTAGTTTTATGCTTGTTATCACGACAACTCAAAAAATAATGAATGGATTTCCATAAAATTAATAGAGGTTGTTAGTAATGTTGAAAGACATAAATGAATACTGACGCATTTTCAAAGTGGTTAGTTTAACCGGCGCAGTGAGTACACAAAACTGTTACATATGGCTTACCTCCGCCCGGAAATAAATTAACAGACAAACACACATACTGGAATTAGTTAAACAATGCAGTAACTTCGTGATTTCCCGGAAGAAAGAAAAGAAAGGTAGACTGAATTATACGGAGGAATATAGAATAATTTGGCAGTCTAAGTCGCAATCGTGTTCGATTAACGTTTGAACTAGATTACTACTTCCGCCAAGGGGGTTATGTTTTCGTCGAGTTAATCTGTCTGTCTTTTGTCTGCCTGTTACCAAGATTTTTCAAAAAAGTTTTGAATGGATTTTTACGAAATTTACAGTGATTGTTAGGTACGTTAAGAGAAACAGTCGATGAACTTAAAATGAAAATCCGTTCATCCGTTTCTGTGTTTGCTTGTCTGCTTCTTTTCTCAATGCTATAACTCGAAAAGTTTTGGACTGATTTTCATGAAAAATTTTGATGAGTTGTCAGGTATATATTGAAGAGTACGAGACTAAATTTTTGTGTCGATTTGTCGATTCGTTTATTTGCTTCTGTGTTTAATTTTATGACTGTTAGCAAAATAATGCAAAAAGTTTTGAAGGGATTTTAATAATATCTTCAAAAGTTGTGAGTGATATTGGAAGACTTGAATGATTAAACTTTATAGATGATCGGTTGGTCTGTTGTGTGTTTGACGAAGTCAGAATGTTTGTTAACAGCATAACTCGAAAAATTATGAATGGATCCTCAAGAAAATTATAGAAGCTCGTATTGCTGTCAACAGGCACAAACGATTCAATTTTGGTATTGATGCAAGGGATATCATAGTCTCAAAACCATTTCCAATGTTTTGTTACCGTTGCCTTGCTTGGCGGAGGTATGCGCTCTCACAGTGCCCTACTTCTAAGTTGTGAACTGATATAGTGAAGCTAATCTAATGAAATTATGTATTGTATCCACTGTGGGATAATGAAACACGTCCCAAGTCAACCCAAGTACCTCTCACCTTCTCAGACCCCTGCTGCAGCCACACCACAGACGCTGGTGGGTTGGATTCAACGTCGCACTTGAGCAGCACTTCGTTCTGCATCTCTGCAGCTGCGTCCTGTGGTTTGGTTTTGAAAATGGGGCCAAACCTAACGTACAGACTCTGTGTTTTCTTTGATGTGCCAACCTCATTTGAGACCTGTTAGGAGAGAAACAGTACAACGCTGCTGTTAAATGGACAGTGAATGAAGTGCAAAATACTTGTAAGAACGAGAAAGTGCAACGCTGCACTTGAAGAGCCTATAAATCCAGTGCAGACAACCTTATAGGGGCGAGAGACTGCCATGCTGCACTTAAACAGCCAATACATCTAGTGCAAAAGACAACAGATTTTGAACTTAACTCTCTGAACCAAAGGTTAGTTTCTCGTACGATTAGTATTGATGTAAATATTAAGAAAAGTTTACAGAGGACGAGAGAGCGTTAAGAATGACTATTTTTTTTTACAGAGTAGCAAGTTATCGTGTAAGAGAAAATAGAATGTATTTAACTCTGAATAGCAGTACCATTCCTAATAAGACATAAAATCAGTTTTTGGCCATGCCACAATATGCGAAAGGAACGCTAGATCTTGAATAACTTGGTGCATCAAAAATATTAATATAAAAATAACACCTATAATAATTAGGAACATTAAAAACGTCCAACTCGAGCGTGAAACTACTTGTCGAAAGCGGATGATAAACCCTGCGTAAATAATAGCTCTGAAGATTGCTTATCTAAATAAATATAATTTTTGGTTTAATTCATTGAATACGTAATAAAGCTTTGCCCACCAGATGCGCGATAACATGAGATACATTGCAAGACATAATATTATTTTCTATTATTGAGAAAGCATATAGAGCTTGTAATCACTGAAACTAGTACACCAGGCTGAGTGAGTGCCTGGTTGTAATGGTGCACAAATACAGTCATAATATAAGGTAGCATTGAATTTCTGAANTAATGGACCGAAACGTCGTGACAAATTTTAATATAGTGATCAGTGCTGTGACAAAATTTTATTCTCGCATTGTTTTAAGAAAGCTGACTGGTGAAAGTCTTTTAACTTTTCGGAAGGTGGAAAGAACCCTGAAAATAAATTGTGAAACAAACGCTGATATACAGTTTTTATTGTTAAGAATCTTGTAAAATTCATAGAGGTTTGTTCATAACTTTTTGGGTTATGCTACTAACTAAAGTAAAAAACATAGGCACAAACGGAAAGACAGATCATCATAAAAATTTAGTTAGTTGATCTTCCTAACATTCCGAAGAATTCCTGCAAATTTCAGGAAGATTCGCTCATAATTACCTCCGCCAAGGAAGTTATATTTTCGTGGTGTTTGTCTGTCTGTCTGTCTCTTTGTCTGTATGTCACCAAGATAACTCAAAAAGTTATGAACCGGTTTAGACGACATTTACAGGGGTTGTTAGGTATGTTAGGAGGAACATTTGATTAACTTTTGGTGAAGATATTTCCATCCGTTTGTTTGTTTGTCTGCCTCATTTTTCTCAATGCCATAACCCAAAAAGTTATGGATGGATATTTATGAAATTAACATGAGTTGTTAGGTATATAAAGAGTAAATGATCAAATTTTTGTAATGATCCGTTTGTTCGTTCGTCCGTCACGGTTTTTAGCTTTATGCTTGTTATCACAATAACTCAAAAAATAATGAATGGATCTCTATGCAATTTTTAGGGGTATTAGTAATGTTGAAAGACATAAATGATCGAATTTTGATGCAGATCGGTTCAGTCGTTTGTATTTTTGACTCATGTTTGTCATAACTTTTGTTAGCAGTATAACTCAAAAAGTTATGAACGGATCTTCAATTAAACTGCACAAGGTGTTATTACTATCAAGAGGCACAAATGATTAGATTTTGGAGTTTATAAAAAATTAAGGTTTCAGAGCCAATTTGAATTTTTTGCTACCGTTGCCTCACTTTACGGAGGTATGCACTTTCAGAGTACTCTAGTTGACTTATGCCACGAAGAATTATACTGAAAGACAAACAAACAAGCACGCAACGCGACGTATCTTCACCAAAAGTTAATCATCTATCCCTCCGAGCATACCTAACATTCATTGTAAATTTCAAAAAGATGCGTCCATAACTTTTTGAGTTATATTGGTGACAGGCATACAAACAGACAAATTTCGACAAAATCATAACCTTCTGGGTTTCGGTAATAATAGAAAATGAAATGCTGACGTATTTTCAAAGTGGTTAGTTTAACCGGCGCAGTGGGTACACACAACTGTTACAGATGGCTTACCTCCGCCCGGAAATAGACTAACAGACAAACACACATACTGGAATTAACCGTACACACGTAAAATGAGAAACTAAAATAGTCATCAACACACCACGCACTGGAGTGCTTTGTTAAACAATGCAGTAACTCCGTGAATTTCCCGGAAGAAAGAAAAGAAAGGTAAATTGAAAGGTAAGCTGAATTATACGGAGGAATATAGAATAATTTGAACAGTCTAAGTCACACTCGTATTCGATTAACGTTTGCACTCGATTTGCTACTTCCGCCAAGGGGGTTATGTTTTCGTCGAGTTAATCTGTCTGTCTTTTTGTCTGCCCGTTACCAAAACCTTTCAAAAAGTTTTGGACGGATTTTCAAGAAAATTTTTGATGAGTTGTCAGGTATACAATGAAAAGTACGTGACTAAATTTTTGAGTCGATTTGTCGATTCGTTGATTTGTTTGATTTTATGCCTGTTAGCTAAATAATGCAAAAAGTTATGAAGGGATCTTAATATTATCTTCAAGAGTTGTGAGTAATATTGGGAGACTTGAATGATTAAATTTTATAGATGATCGGTTGGTCTGTTGTGTGTTTGACGAAGTCAGAATGTTTGTTAACAGCATAACTCGAAAAATTATGAATGAATCCTCAAAAAAATTATAGAAGCTCTTATTACTGTCAACAGGCACAAACGATTGAATTTTGTTATTGATGCAAGGGATATCATAGTTTCAAAACCAATTCAAATGTTTTGTTACCTTTGTCTTGCTTGGCGGAGGTATGCGCTTTCACAGTGCCCTAGTTCTAAGTTGTGAACTGATAAAGTAAAGTTAACCTAATGCAACTATATATTGTATCCACTGTGGGATAATGAAACACGTCCCAAGTCAACCCAAGTAAATCTCACCTTCTCAGACCCCTGCTGCAGCCACACCACAGACGCTGGTGGGTTGGATTCAACCTCGCACTTGAGCAGCACTTCGTTCTGCATCTCTGCAGCTGCGTCCTGGGGTTTGGTCTTGAAAACGGGACCAAACCTAACGTACAGACTCTGTGTTTTCTTTGATGTGCCAACCTCATTTGAGACCTGTTAGGAGCGAAAGAGTACAACCCTGCTGTTAAATAGACAGCATATCCAGTGCAAAATACTTGTAAGAACGAGAAAGTGCAACGCTGCACTTAAAGAGCCTATAAATCCAGTGCAGACTACCTGATAGGGGCGAGAGACTGCCATGCTGCACTTAAACAGCGAATAAATCTAGTGCAAAAGACAACAGATTTTGAACTTAACTCTCTGAACCAAAGGTTAGTTTCTCGTACGATTAGTATTGATGTAAATATTAAGAAAAGTTTACAGTGGACGAGAGAGCGTTTAGAATGGCTATTTTTTTACAGAGTAGCAAGTTATCGTTTAAGAGAAAATAGAGTGTACTGTATTTAACTCTGAATAACAGTACCATTCCTAATAAGACATAAAATCAGTTCTTGGCAATGCCACAATATGTGAAAAGAACGCAAGTTCTTGAATAACTTGGTGCATCAAAAATATTAATATATAAACAACACGTATAATAATTAGGAACATTAAAAACGTCCAACTCGAGTTTGAAACTACTTGTCGAAAACGGATAATAAACCCTGCGTAAATAATAGCTCTGAAGATTGTTTATCTAAATAAATATAATTTTTGGTTTGTTCATTGAATACGTAATAAAGCTCTGCCCACCAGATGTGCGATAACATGAGATACATTGCAAGACATCTATTGTTTTCTATTATTGAGAAAGCATATAGAGCTTGTAATCACTGAAACTAGTACACCAGGCTGAGTGAGTGCCTGGTTGTAATGGTGCACAAATACAGTCATAATATAAGGTAGCATTGAATTTCTGAAATGTGATGCAAAACATTCAAGCAAATGTGGCCACTAAGACTTGATAAAGAGACCATATAATTAATTCCCAACATACAAAATAATATAACTTGAATTGCATAACATATATTAACCATCTGTGGTACAAACAACATGTACACTGCGTGTGGAGTATGTCTAGCTGAAAAATCGAAGAAGATCTCTTGCTTCCCAGAAAACATAAGCGGATTATATTGCCAACGCTTATCTCGTTGAACTACACAGAAACCCTTAAGTCTATTGCTCACTGCATGAGGAAAGATTATCTTAGAAATTCAAGATCTTCTGCCTCGCAAAAAATAAATGCGAAGGATATTACAAATACTTAACTCGTTAAACTCGAAGCCTATAAAACACTTCGTTGATATCGAGTTCTTGCTAGTTTCCCAACATGGAACTTGGAACAAAATCCCAGCTAAGGATTTTATTTCAATCAATTATGCTACGAAATTAGAGGTTACCTCGCATGAAATGGAATCCTGGTGCATTTCTCTGGAAATTTTATGAAGTGTCAGCGTCGGGGACGTCTGGTTGGTCACGACCATCCTGTTGTGGTACCACCTGATGGACGATAAACGAGGGACTTCTCTTAGTAATGAGGTGGCACAATGAATTTTTTCTGTTAAAATCATAAACGTAAAGAAATAAGGGCGGAGGAAGTGTGAAGGTAAGTCTAGGATTATTATCTTTTCAGAGGAAATTTCGCTTAAAAGACATTTTACTTGATTGCGACATGAATGACAAGTATCGTCTATGCTCGGGCTTTCGGACTTTGACTTGACGGTATAAACGCATTGAATATTAGAGCGACTGGGACTGACATAGACTAGTGAAAATAATCCGTGCCTGCGATACCAGCACTGAATAATTTTTAAGTGTCCTACTTCTCTGCTAAACGGTGTTTTATGACTAATATGGGGTACAATCTATAAAAATCAGGGACATCGGAGACAAAATTTTCCCTTCCACTGCAAGTTACACTAAAGGATATCCTGGGCTTGAAATTAGTGCAAATGAGTAGATGCAACAGAGGTAAATGTCTTTAGTAACTATTGTCTAACATATACAGAAGTTTAAACTTAGCCTTTCTCCTGCTGCAAGAAACTGAAAAATCAGTGTGTTTCGAAGAGATAAATCAAAGTAACCAGATCATGTTACAGTAGTTACATGACACCTTGTTCATCAATTCAACTTCGTCAGTCGAGGAGGTTCGACTAATGAAAGATAAGAGTAAATTGGAAATTACATGCTGGTGAATTTATATCCAGGAGCCATATTACTTACCAGTAACAGGATCTAACAGGAGGATGGGGAAGTCAACCAACCAAGCAATCAACAAACTCCCCGCAATAGTGGGATGAAAACAGTACCCTTACACGAGCACATATTCTGTAGCCACAGCGTTACGTAAAGTACACGAAAACAATAGCGAAAGATTGACGCTCTAGTAGTAACAATAAACAACTGTGATACTGCAACTGATTTTTATCATCTGACTGTTAGCGCAAAATTATGCAGTAACCTTCAAAAGAAGCTTTTCAACATGATCTATGAGTGGCTAAGTTACAGCAGTTTACAAATTATTCACTAGGTACCAAGTTAAGACGATGGTCGCTTTTACGCTGGAAGGCTTGGTCGCAGAAAACAAAGTAACCACCTAATATGAAAAGTACGGTACGGCAAGTTCGTAAATTTCACATAATATAAATACGTTAATAAGCATTAATATCGTGTAATTAACAATTAATTGGTGAATAAGACTTAAATTTTATCCAACAGACATAACGTAACTTGATCCCATGAGGCTCACAACACTTGTGAGATAAACCTTGACAGTCATCAGATGACGGAAATGTTAACAATTAAAAGAACTCTAATTCTTATGCAGCATGCTTTACTAATTGAGGTACGACCTCTCCAATTGACCATCAAATGTAAATTTTACTTTATGCTTTGACGCACCTTCATAGTTACCACAGCTACAGAATTTGTGCATTCAGCCCTTCAGCAGACTTCTAAACACCATGACTGCGTACAAACCACACCTGTAAGTCAGGTTTGGAGGGTTGGCTATGGCGCTGCACGTCAACCTGGCATCGTCCCCTTCCACCAGCCGCTGGGGAGCCACGGCTACCGTCACCTCGGGGGCGTAGCGGATGCGCAGCTTCACTGAACTGCGTAAAGAAACGTATTTTTTATTTGATTAATACGAAATTTACATTAATTTTTAGGATTCATTTTAAACCACCAAACGCACTAGCGGGAAAATACTACGGTGTCAATTCTATAACATAACCCTACCCACTACCAACGAAATAATTTGGTCAATGCTAAATCTAGCGATGCGTTACCTAGCTGCTTCCCGTACTGTGAAAATTTTTGTAAGATGACCAGTCATTTCTTTGACCTAAAAAAATAAAACTTTGGTAAAAAAACGAGTCATTTCTTTGAACTGAAAAAATAACATTTCCTTCTGTGCTCAACGTATGGCTTCCCAAGGCAGCTAAACCAATTTACATATTCAGTCGGAAATATGCAGCCAGTTTGCATCTGTCTGCAACAGCGACACCATTCAACGCGCAGTGCATTAATTTTTATTTGTTAAGACAATTTCCACTTGTATTATTCCCATACAGCGCGATTCGTAACAGATATTCACATATATCTGTGACTTTATTATTTGACTTGTGGGCTCGACTGTTCTCTGGTCCGTCTGCACCCTGCGCTATCTAATCTAAATTTATTTCCCTGGCAAAAGAGACATTGAAAAGCAGAAACTTCAGTTAACCGGACCTTTTTGTTTGATTGAGGGTGGAACCACAATTCTAACTTGTTTAGCTAGAGCACTTTGAGAGCGCATACCTCTGCCAAGCAGGGCAACGGTAACAAAAAATTCAAACTGGTTCTGAAACTATGATTTTCTTTGAATCAACGCTAAAATCTAATCAATTGTGCCATTTGATAGCATTAACAATTTCTGTGTTTTTTTTTTCTTGAAGATCCGTTCATAACTGTTCGAGGTATGCTGCTAACAAACATCTTCACGAGCAAAAGTCAAACATACAAACAGACCAGCCGATCATCACCAAAATTTGATCATTATGTTTTATAACATAACTAACAACTCTTTCAGATTTCATAAAGATCGATCCATAACTTTTTGAGTTATTGTGCTAACAAGCATAAAATTAAACACAGCAAGAAACGAACGAACTAACAGATCTTCACAAAAATTTTGTCATTTACTTTTCGTTATATACCTAAAAACTTGTGTAAATTACATGAAAATCCGTTCTTAATTTTTGGAGTTATGGTACTAAAAAAAAATTGGCAAACAACAGACTGACAGACTGACGAATTTTCACCAAAAGTTAATCATCTGTTACGGTTAACATGCCTAAGAATCCCTGTAAATTTCGGGAAGTTCCGTTGATAACTTTTTGAGTTATTTTGGCAGAGGTAATACGGAGTTCAAGGCATTCGGTTGTTCGTGTACAGTATCAGGAGCAGGGCAGAAGAGCAGCTGAAGAACAGGATAACCTGACAGAATTTTAGGCTGGCTTTGAAACTGTTTTATGATATTAAAAAATTCTTGCATGGAAGGTATGGATAACAGACTTCGTCGACCAGCAGATCGATTGTTACGACGTAAAAAATGAGTAAATTAAAATACGAAGGATTACTCATCGTGCGTAGTCTCAAGGGAATAGTAGTAAGCTTTTCAGAGCAAAAATTGATAATAATGAGCTATTTTCAACGCATTAGATGAAAGAGAAGGACATAAAGATTTACTTACGAAGCTTAATTTCCAGTATACATGTATATTGTGGACTAGCACATGTGATCAAGCACACTGATATAGAAAAAAAGCTGTTCATTTCACCAATAGGGGCATATCTATCTAGTGTAGATAGAGCTGCGGATTTATTTTGGAAAATAAAGCTAATTGCATTCTCAAAACGCAAAATAAATTTGCTCTTTAGCAACCTTGTGTGAGAAAATTAAAACACTTGTTGATTAAATCGGTCATGTTTTCTATACTCTGCAGTGCAGCTCATCAAATGAAGCTGAAAATGTTTGATTAACGGGAAATTTTCAAGGGTCCCGCTACGATATATTTACAAAATCAACGGTAAATAAAGTAGATTGTTGTACTCGTATACCTTGACAGAGGTGAAGTTAGAGCCTGGTGGGTAGTTAGACAAGAAATGGTGGCGTTGTCGTGAGTCCTCCGAGGTGTGAAGGACAATTTTGAGGTAACAATTGCTCGTTTCTTGTCCGCCATGTGCTCCATTGTCGTGGCTGCTCCCAAGCCGAGGGGCTCTCGAGGATGCTGCTCATCAACCCACAATATCTGGAAATAGTACCAAACGGTTTTATGCCAGAGTAGTTCTCAATAACAAAAGAAGCAAGCTTTAGAATACATGAGTATATCCCTTCCTAATAGGCCTTAGGACCATATGTAACTTAAAGTAGGTATAGCTTCTAAAGCAGTATTAAGAGCTGTAAAGTAGGTAGTGTTTTTACCTAATTAGAATAAATGAAAATGCAATAATATTGCAGAATAACCGATATCAGACTTTACAGTATCGGAAATTTTCATCAGAGACATCATAACTATGGAGCTACTGTATGTCATTAACAATAATTATTATAGTTATAATTATCACCCTTCTGGAACAAAAAATGGAGCAATCAAACTGTCCAGAAAATTATTTCATCCGAAAGAGCTGAAAAAAATTCTCAACCTAACAGATAAATTGAAGAGTGTTCGCAAAAACTAAGTACATAACTGTGTTGCATTTAGACTTCAGGACGGAAAAAATTTGTTCAAATGTTCAGTAAAAAATACCACCAAATTAAATATCTCTGCATATATATGAACAAAAATCTATGAAATTCACCCGATAATTCATTACATGTGTCAAAAAATAATAGGTACAAATTAAATTCGTAGCATGCAGATAATAAACACGGAACACTTTTTGCTAACTGTATAAGCTGTACTTGTTTACAGAACACGTAAATTTCAGGAATTTGATGTCTTCCACCATGAGCACTCTTCATTTATTGTAAAGTCCAAAGCAAGCACGCCTTGTTTTTTTATGCCTAAATGACATTACCACCGGTATCCATATTTTTGCAGATCTGTGTTAACCTGAAGTGCGCACTGCATAATTATTTGGGTGCATGGGGTTGAACCTCAGGAGGCGAATATCATGGAGTAGACAGCTCTCCCCTTCACGTACCTCAGGAGGTGGTCGTCCTCCTTTGCTGGTGCATTCGATGGTTGTCAACAGGCCTGCGGTGCTTTCCAAGATCTTAGGTTTGATGATGGGTGGCTCCGGGGGTACATACACCGTCAGCTGGACAGTCTTAGTTCTGCAGCAGGTAGTAAAAACAGCAAAATTGAGGGATTGCATTCGATATTGATGTACTCATTTAGGTACAGCTTAACTACCGGAATATTTACCATGCTAATTTGAGTGCAGCTGTTAACATCATAGGTAGGCATACCTGTGCGAACAGCATGTCCGTTGGAACTAAACTCGTTACTGAAATCTGTTGTCGATCATTCGTGGAAATGTTGTTATTTGTTCTAGTTCACCGCGGCACCCAGTCGTGCTACGCCGGAGCCACACTAGACATACACTGAGCCGTCTTCAAGAAGCTTCAATAGAGAAGGAGGAAGCCTTGTGGCCCAGTTACAGACTTGCCAGCGAGTCAACCAGATCTCTTATGGCTGTGAGACGCTCATTGGTGGAAAAGACGGGGGAGCAGCGAGTTTCATGGGGGAGCAGCAGCCGAACCGAGTTACTGATATGCGATTGGTACTTACGCGACTGGCTGGCTGCAGCCATAAGAGACTCTCTACTGATATGCGATTGGTGCATAGGACAACTGGCTGACAGCCATAAGAGACTCTTGAGCTTCAACGAGCTAGGCTACTGGCTCCCTCCTTCTCTATACAAGCTCCTTGGCCGTCTTGATGCAAAGATGCGACGCCAGGACGTCATTAATGACGTGGTATCCATGCTACCGATTTTAAGTCTGTATCGAAACGGCGCGCGAGCTGCTCATCCTGGCAATCAGTTGGCCATAGAAATGCATATGTAGCCTCGGCATAACAGATACCCCCAATTATTTCGAAAGTCATAACAGAGTGAATCACACCATCAAGAGACCCCATAGGGCTACTTTAGCCTAAGTTATGCCACAAAAACACGTTTCCTGGGCACCTCCTTTTGCTTCTTTCAATTTTGCGCTCCCGCTGATGAGGTGAGGTTCTGCACTTTCTCCCGCTTTTCTGACATAGCGCTTCAACGCGCGAAATTCGTACTTAAGTTTCTAATTTTCTTTGAAGTTCTGCGCATCCCTTCATTTTTGCTTTGTGTTTTTGCTAGAAGCACTGGTCGTATTTTGGGTACATTTGACTAATACCTACTTCACGCTATCTAATGAAATCTTTAAAGGTTTGGAAATACAGGATGTTTGTATTGAAGATTTAATGCTCTAAATACAATTAACTGAAATTCATTGTTATAGATACACGTTATAATATAGCAACTTGTTACATTCTTGCAATGTTTTCATAGTAAGTAAATATATTTTTCATTTTGCATGTGATTGCAAATGCTCGGTTTCCATTGTTTCAGAAATCGAACAGACGAACTTGTTCAAGTCACTGTAATGAACATGAATATGTATGATGAATAAAATCGAACTACTGTAACCATCGTCCATATTTTTATTCACTGAATTCCTTTCAAACATCTTTCAAAGGTGTTGGCCTCTACAGAAGCAATACTATTAGAACATATTTATACTGAATGTGCAAAGTATACACTCGATTACAACAGTTCGGTTCTTAGAGTGTAACACGAATATGCTGTATTGAGGATAACCCATAACTCACCGTAAGGGACACTCCTGAATAGCTACTTAATAAGCTGGGGACATCAGTTGGAAGTGCCAGACTTTCCACATTAATTCTAAGACCGCAAAATTAACAATAGAACAATTAAAGGATTTAATCCTGTGCTGCCGAATAACGCTCTCGTGGAAATTGCATTACGGAAATATCCATATATGGTCACTTGCTCGGCAAAAGGATGAAACCTAAGTCGTACTGACCTTATTCCAGGCACGCCGTCACTAGCAGAAACTTGACACTGAAAATTGCCGTCATCCTCTAGCAGCACCGGTTTGATGCGCAGACTGTAGTCGCCTGTGGATGACGTTACAGTCCCATTACAATCCAAGCCGAATAGACGCTAAGACACAGACTGTCTCTATATTTCTATGAATCACCCTTTGAATTGTACAGTCAATCTGTTACTACACCATGCAACGCTCTGTGAATTAAAGAAAAATACTTCATGACTGTACTGTAAAATTGTTTAAAGCATATTCGCGTATCTTGCCATGACACCAGTGTTATGTACCTATCTTCATCCGAGCCAATTTGCGCTGAAATTTCAATGGTTGAGACTATTGTTCCTGTCTGTAACATTAAGATTGCTAACTCAGCGAAACAAAACAAGCTGAGAGAACGATTTCGAGGACGATTTAAAATGCGGTTAGAATTTGTGCATCTGTGTATTTACCCCCCCCCCCTCTCTGTTGATAAACACAATATTATTGCGTTAAACGTGAAGCATAAACTAAGATGGAAAGCTACAACAGTTCCTTATTTTTATCGCAAATATTTTTCAACTACAAGTAACGCTGTTGATTAGCTTCATCACAGGACTTAAATAATGATAACGAAATTTGGAGGGGAAAAGCGTACGATGAAGGTATTACAAGCGCTATGAGGGCATGTGGGATGCAGCATACAACCGGCCACCAACCACACTTGGCTGCCCACTTAACAAGTGCTATGAGGGCATGTGGGATGCAGCATACACCCGGCCATAAACCTCACTTGGCTGCCACTTAAATTCCCAAGTGGGGCTGACGAAAAATTCAATCAACTTAAATAAAATCTTTGCCAGTCAACAGAGCGACCTCAAACAAAAAATAAACCATACTCGGTGTTGCAAGACATGTTGTTATCACCAAGGAACGCAAATTCGTAGCTGGATAGCCACTGCGGGCGACGATAATTAAATATTACGGCACCAAAATGACCTAAAATTGGCTAAAATTAAGTTTGAAATTTACCATTGGCGAGCGTTTTTGCATGCGTGCTTATTTTCAAAAGATGCTTTCTGTGCGTCTCCAAAAACAGTTGGTTTAGTTTAGGTCGCTATGTTGATGGAAAAATATTTTATCAACATTTTGTTTTTTAATTTGTCACCATGCCCACTTGCGAGGAGTAGACAGACCAGTTTCGTATGCCTCATGACCCGGCAAAAAGTAGTGTGCACCTCATGACAACTAATCAAAGTATTTGAAAGACTGATCAGCAAGATTAATTTATTTATGAATATGCATATTTATGAACAATATTGCTCATGACTGTGGTTAGTGTATTAGGATGCTATGTTACCTCGGCCAATCTACTTAAATCATTCTATTTTGTACCGCAGATGATTTTCTGGCAAAGAATCGCCAGCTATTTTTCCCTGATTAATTTCTACTGAAATTACACTGATAGTCTTTTCATGCATTCTCACTCACGATGTCGGCATTACGCGCTGCAGAACATAACTGAAAATGAACCATTAACGTGCAGGGCTCCAAATGGAACGATGGTATTAATATTATGTTGCCAAAACTAATCCTAGAAACTGTACTCTTTTTTTTTACTTAAAAGTGCTAAAAAATTAAAAAAAAAGCCCGAAATGATCGTTGCGTTTGGAGTATGCCAGCTAACGACTGCAGTGAGAGTCTTGCTGTTGGGTCTTAGCCTTCAGTTAATATAGAGAGCTCTGCAACTAAAAACTGGCAATTCAGCTCCCAGTTTTCTGCGTGCTTCGATCCAATTAAGTAACTTTTACCGCAAAGCTGAGTAAAGAAAACTAAGGGGAAGCTGGCGCATCTCAATTTAGGTATTTGTTTAGAAGTACTCGTTAGCAATGGAGATATTTTGCGGCGTGCAATGCATACCATGCTGGTTTTTCTCTACTACTATCATGCTTTTTCAATTAGGAGAAAACCTACCAATGCCAACATTTGCTGATTTCGCTCAATTGTGTAATTGAATCAATCTTAACGAAACCCATATAAATTCCCTGTTTCTGTACGTACACCGGCAATTTTATTCTAGTGAAAAAGAAATGCATTAACTTCTGATTCACGTGCACTTCTACCTTTCACATCAAAAAACGCGCATATGACGCAAACTTGATTTTGCTACTTCGTAATAAACGAATTGTCCTTTAACCCTTTTTCAGGCGTCTGACACTTTTGACTTGCTATAGGCCATAGGCCCCGCTATTCTCACGGTACCATATAACATGGGCGAAAATAACTTCCAGAGCACCGTCTTACACACCACTAAAATTCAGTTACTTGTAAATTCATATGATCACAAAATAATACCTAACCTATTCTCAGACGATCTATCAATATGCAGCTGTGTAAATAGAGTTATTCCTGCGGTAGAGGCAAGATTAAGTCACCTTTAACACCTTTAACACTTTTATTGTTTCCAATTGAGACATTTACATTTGAATAATGGATTGCCTAAACAAAAATTTTCTCTCTCAACTAAAAACAAACCCTGAAAAGCGCAACACACTTATTGGGCACATGTCTAGTGAAT
>LQNS02277219.1:4948033-4963130 GCA_001587735.2 Parhyale hawaiensis
CATTTTAAGCTGACTTCGTCTCACTTCCGCTCCATCTATATATTTAAGCTCCGCATATCAGCGGCCATCGATCATGCTTGCGGGCATTCATGACCATCGCTTTGGCGTAGATTCTTCTCCCACTTATTTTTTATTTCTCCTTTCTTTTTTCTCTTTCGTCTTCTATTTTTTCTCCTCTCGTTTCTCCAGTCCTCTACATCCTACTAACATAAGAGCAATAACTCATAGAGGGCCGGGGTGTAAGTCCCGGTGTCTCTTTGAGAATGGGTCTTTTGGTTCGTCTACTGCCGCCTATCTAATCTTATCTAATCTAATCTAATTTCTACTATAATCACAACCATAATTTCCGACTGGGCAGTACCTATGTCATACACGACTTCCTAGATGCAATAGCACTGGTCCATGGTATGATACGTTGCTCGCAACATCCTATAGATACAATAACACTGGTCCATCGTACATTACATGTAACCTCATAAAAGTACAATAGCAAACAACAATTTCATCAGAAATACACGTGTTGGTACATAGTCATGCCACTTTATAAGCGAATTAATTATAAAGTAAGTCTGGTTATAAAGTAAGTCTGTATTCTTGCAAACAGCGCCATTCAGAACAAGATTAATTGGATCTTTGGAAGGGCAAATGGTCAATCAAAGAAGAAATTCAATATAGGTACATACATAAGAGATATGGCATGGACACCCGTGACGCTACAAATATTCCTCACGGGCACCCTTTTGGTGAGGGGAACCAGATGTCACCAAAAATGGACATAGCCACTTCTGGCACTGAGCCCGCGATATGTTGTACTGGTCTTACGCCTTGTAGATTTGTCATAAACATACTATTAGCGCGTCAAAAAATTTGCTGTCGCATTCCCTGGTAAAAAATTCCTTTGAACCTGAAAACAGACAAAATTGGAGTTCATTGGCTGATGCTTGCAAACGCTGTAGATATTGGTAAATACTTGACAAATAGAACAGAAGCGGGACGTAATGAAATCTACATACATGTATTCAAGCTTTAGTACTAAACAAATATATAATGCATATACACGCGATATTATCGCTAGAACGAAGAATATTTCCATTAGCACCTAGAGCAGGTGGGCAGAGAAAAGTTTTGTGAATTCAGCAACTGTAGAGAAAAATTTACAATCGCGTACTGCAGCTTGCTGGATTTAAATGTTCGCTGAGTAACAGAAAATTATATAACTTTACTGAACGTAAAAAAAAAATGCATAGGTTAGCGGGAGTGAAGAGTGCATTGTCGCGTAGTCCAAATTTGAAGTAAATGTAACTAAATGCGGACGTAAAGAACAAGGGACGGCGAAAGAAATTTTCGATTATGTCACAAATACTATGTATTCAGTATATTGCTTTGATTTGAATGGTGTGATGGAATAAACAAAAAAAATAATGGATAAAACTACTGGTTAACCTATGCAGTGCGGTATCTCATGAGTTCCACAGGATCCAGTAAAGTAATTTTTGTAAGAGATACTCTACATTTCTGCTTTTAACCACACACAGAGAAATTTCTTTAAGGTAAGTTTCTATTTACCTTGCAATGGGTGAATCTAAACAGGATCTTAATTAGAGTTACCTTTTATAAGGCAAATATAAATTTAAAGCAACAGAGATTTTTCTGTGCGCATCATAAAGTCAAGCAGATTATTAAGGCTATGCGCAATAGAAAGTGCAATGTATAAGCACATTCCAATCGATTATAGACATCAAATACAAACAGGTCAAAAAAGAGGGTCTGAACAGCGCAGATACCTCGTCCGTCCCTATAGAAACACACCCCATCTAATCTCTGAAGAATTAAGCAAAAATTTCCCTCTTCCGTACTCAGGCGAACAAATTGGGTCTTTTGCCTCTCCGTACCATTTACATTTGTTGCGGCGCCTTTTGTTCCCGTGAGTTTTACCCATGCAGAAAGAGCTTTGTTTGACTCGCGAGTTTATCAGACACTGTGTTTTCCTTCTCCGTCACGGGCCAGGTTACGTGTCAGGCAAATTTTTGAGGGAAGAATTTTATTCAATTGCAAGAGTATGCATTGCCTCAGGTAGCAAAAACTTGGCTTCCTGTGAGCTCCCTCTCCATAGCGGATTTGGTTTCAGCAAGAGCAGGAAGCAGCGTAGGGATCTAGCCAGTATGTATGTGTGTGTGTGTGTGCGCGCAAACCCAGAAATATGCGAGTGGGATTTGCGGCTTGTAAGAGGATCCCGTGGGGCTGTTGCTTCCACGCTTCTACCGCCCCGTTTGTTTCTACATCTACAGTCAATGTCAAAAAGACCGCTGCGACAATATCGTCCGAGTGCATCCATGGTGCGGGAGCCACACAGCGAAACCGAAGGACCGGACGTTCATCAATTTAATTAATAATTAATTCGTTTATTTTTCATTTAGCTATTTAATTGCAGAACACTGCTGTAGTCCAGCAGGTCCAGGCATATATAATACAGCGGACCTTGAGGAATAGAAATTGCTTCATTAATTTATCTCGTTTGAATATTTAACTGCATTTGTAATCGGTGTAGCATTACTGGCCGCAAAATACGAAACAGCGAAGCAACACGAGGAGACACTTTTATCAATATGCATTTATTCGAACAGCATAGATTCAGTCATTAACTTACGAAACCCAACCCAACCGGCTCATAAGGCAGCATCACAATTAAGGCAGGGGCCACATATATATATATATATATATATGCATTTCTATGTCCAACTGGTTGCTAGGTTGAGCTGCTCGGGTGAAGTTTAGACACGCATTTATGATCGGTAGCATGTATACAGTGACAGAAATGACGTACGACGGGACCTCTCAGCGCGCGACCCTCTAAGTCCTACTTCATGAAGGAGATTTGATTTGGCTTATAGCATACGAATTAATTGCCAGGGAGAATGAAAAGCAAGACTGGGAACGAATTTCATTGCAACCGATGTCTGTAAACGAAAGTAAATAGAACAGAGGTCGGTTAACGAAACTCATCCCAATATTACCACCGCCGAGGTGTGGAAAGACAGATACATACACAGACACGCTGAAAATAAGTCATATTCGCTTATATTCTTCGTGCTCAAATTACTGCAGTAGGTATATGGCACATGCTATTCAGCTTATATCCTGTTCTTGGCATACATGCATTAACAGCTATATCATACATGTAAATACGTTCATATATTTTGAAAGTCACTACTCATAAACCCGCAATCCATTCTATGACGAAATGATCACGTGAAATGTTGTTACATTTAAAGTGTTGAGTGTGTGTATCCGTATGCTACATATTGATGTCTGTTCGATGAATTTGTCACGATGAAAATGACGCAAATTCACCACTCTCTGGTACGATCAGTTTCAGGAATTTAATCACCTTTCGGATTGGAGCATCAGTACCTACACTGTGGTTTCGTTCAAGAACTTGCTCGGGTATCAAACGCGGAGAAACAGCAACAATATTCTCGAGCTGACCAGTCGCGGAGAAACGCGGAGAAACGTGGAGAAACGCGGAGAAACAGCAACAATATTCTCGAGCTGACCAGTCGCGGAGAAACGAGGAGAAACAGCGGAGAAACGCGGAGAAACGCGGAGAAACAGCAACAATATTCTCGAGCTGACCGGTCGAGTTATATTACCATATAATCATGACACTCGCGTATTGATTAGTGTTAGTCCCACGATCGAGGGAAAGTAAGAGTTATAAGGTGAATGGTTAAGATGCCAAACTGTTGCAGTACAATCACTTTCTTTCGAAGGTGATATTTGCTCGGTAGCCGGCTCTTTCAAGTGCAAAAAAGCCTTAAAAGACTAAAACTACGTAACTGAAATTGAACAAAGTTTCAAATAAAAAGAGCCAATATGCAGTATCTTTCTTTACCTATGCTAGAATCTCAGTGAACGGGACACGACTTGCAAGGCTGCTTAATAAGTCCCTTGAAGCAGCTCGCTCCAGAAGTACTAAATTTATTGTTGACAACAAAAATCAGTAACTAGTCAGTATCTAAAGGCACAATATTTACTCCACTACGGACGCCTACAGCTCATGTTGCATAACTATTAATATTTTACTGAAACTTTGCGAACTTTGTTTATTTGCTTGCTTGTTTGCACACAATAATCGCTACAGCATAAGAAAAATTCGAGCGAACACAAGAATAGCGACATGCATATGATAGCTGGCCTGGCAAATATTTAATGATACTATATCATTGGTGCGAGACCCGCTTGAGTTCGGCTGCATAAACGTGTGCGTTAAATGAAAGAGTGGTGCGGGAAATGCAACCGGACTATTTATTCTTGCTTGCAAGCAGAGTTTTGAATTTTCTTCTAAGAAGCAAAGAAGATGGTGATGGTGATACAACGGGTCACAAGCAGTCTCGCATTGTGTTCTAAAATGGAAAAAGCCGCGGTAACTAACTACAGTACGAACTCTTCTATTTGTTGTTAAGACGCGCTTGTAGTACGGTAAAAATTTCTTCCCTTCATTTCCAGGAGCGCAAGTTGTGTCCACTCGAACTCATGAAAAAATACTAGGCCATTATTGGGACGAAAATAAATACATAACCACACACACTCATACATACAGGACACTCCATCCACGCACGAAATGTTTGTCGGGAAAAAAATCATACCACTGAACAAGCAATAAACTTCCCAGCTGCAGAAACGAAGTTCTCAGTTCAACTTTGTTTGCCGAATAATTCTAGTGAGTAAATAAAAAACCTCCGGTAGGAAACTTACTTTTTCTTCACTCTGGACCGACCCGACCGGACCGTTCCAAATACCCAAACAAATTAATGTCCTAAACTCCAAACTTATGTTCTCCAAAGCTGCAATTCACTCAAGTTGGAAACTCACAAGAAGCTATAAAGTTCTAATCTGTTTACACGCCCGCTAAGTTTCTAACTTCGTAATCAAACTGCGAAGAAAAACTTGGGATTTAATCAGAGAATAAGGCAAGTGGCCACTGAACTTCAAATCGCCAAGAGTGGGACTTGTCACTGGGTACAGCAGTGTTATGGCTCATAATATGTATGGTGCCGTGGTGTTACGGGTCGTACCATATATGATGCACTGGTGTTACGGGCCGTACCATATATGATGCACTGGTGTTACGGGTCGAACCATATATGATGCACTGGTGTTACGGGTCTTACCATATATGATGCACTGGTGTTACGGGTCGTACCATATATGATGCACTGGTGTTACGGGTCGTACCATATATGATGCACTGGTGTTACGGGTTATACCATATATGATGCACTTGTGTTACGGGTCGTACCATATATGATGCACTGGTGTTACGGGTTGTACCATATGTGATGCACCGGTGTTACGGGCGGTACCATATATGATGCACTGGTGTTACGGGCCGTACAATATATGGTGCAGTGACGTGGTGTTACGGGGCGTACCATATATGGTGCAGTGACGTGATGTTACGGGGCGTACCATATATGGTGCAGTGGTGTTACGGGCCGTACCATATATGGTGCAGTGGTGTTACGGGCCACACCATATATGGTGCAGTGGCGTACGGCTCATACCGTATATGGTGCAGTGGTGTTACGGGCCGTACCATATATGGTGCAATGGTACGGTGTTACGGGCCATACCATATATGATGCAGTGACTTGGTATTACGGGTCATACCATATATGGTGCCTTGGTGTTACGAGCCGTACTATATATGATGCAGGGGTACGTTGTTACGGGCCATATTATATATGATGCAGTAACGTGGTGTTACGGGCCATACCATATATGGTGCAATGATGAGGTGTCACGGGCCATACCATATATGGTGCAGAGACATGGTGTTACGAGCCATACTATATATGGTGCAATGACATTGTGTTATGGGCCAAACCGTATATTGTGCAGAGACATGGTGCTACGGGCCATGCCATATATGGTACAGTGGTATGGTGTGACGGGCCATGCCATATATGGTGCAGTGGTATGGTGTTATGGGCCTAATCACATATGGTGCAGTGAAATAGTTTTAAAGCCATACCATATATGGTGCAGTGACATTTTGTTACCGAGCATACCGTATATGGTGCAGCGGCATGGTGTTATACTGGCCATTCCATATATGGTGCAGTGACATGGTGTTAACCCTGCCGTATATGGTACAGTATTATGAATTTATGGCTGAAAATATATAGTTGTAGTACAGTAAAATGCCACTGCGGGTCATAGCGTATATGGTAAAGTAACAGGCTATTGCTAAGCATAATATACAGGTGTCATTAATCACAGCATATATAAAGCATTTGTTGCACGTTAGTAACCGTAATGTATGATGCAGGAACAAGCTGTTACAAACCGCAATATGTGCGTATGTCGTATGGTACGTGTCTCGAAATTTAATGACTTGTTTTCCGTGTGTTCTAGAATTAAGCAGTAGTCGTTTTTTCCTTCTAGAATTGTTTCTCTCTGTGATGACGCGAAGTCTATAAATTGATTCTCGTTTGTACGCTATTTTACTTTTCTAAGTGTTTTAGCTCGTAGCTGTTACAATAAATTACCTCAGCGCACTTGAACTGATCTGACTTACGTACCATAATCAAACAATTTTCAGCACCCTTACGATTGTGACTGTAACAGTCTGCTATTCATTGCTGAGCCTTTATGTGCAAACGACCAGAATAGATGCATGAGACATTGGTTTTAGACCGTTATTTTGTATTTAATTTCCATAATTAACTGTTAATCTGCCTAAGCAATTATACTTTCACATGTATCTCACAAAGTTCACATGGCTTGCAATTAATTGCCACACCGTCGTTCAGTTGATCTGCCTAATCCGCAACAGCCTCTCTCGCATCTTCAGTAGTAGGCAATGCAAGCGTGGCACCCTCCCTATTAGAGATGTATCGGTTCTTCCAGAGCATTTTCATTCCTAAAGCTGCATTTTACATTCAAAGATACGTAGGACAGGGAATAATTTCTAATAGCGTAGCTCGTTTTTCTCCATCTGGTATAAAATTACGTCTATTGCCTGGATAGAAATTTTTCAAAAGTTTAAGAGCTGAGCAATCTTTTCGTGTTTGGTGACTCAACGGCGAAATTACATAAGTACCTAGTAGTTCGAAGACCATGTACTACTAAATAAAACCGGCAGGTTATGCAATACTATTAAGAACTGAAAAACCTTCACTCTATATAGAGAACTGTTCCTGGCTCTAGCAGTACCTTTGATTCTAACATCTGAAGCTCTTCGAGCAAGGCCCAGGCGATGTTATACCCGCCACCCACCGTGTGCAGAGGTATTGCGGTACTCTGTTATCTATGGGAGAGATAGCAGTAACGTAACAAAACATGGCACGTAATCCCTTAAGCCCGTTTTTCTGGCACATTTAGCCAGTTTGACTTCACTGAGGTAGCGAATGTCACAGTTTCAGAGCTATAGTCAGACCAGCGTAAGGAGTCTGATGGGCGTGGCTAAGAACGCGAAGCAACTTTGCCAAAATCTCACTTAAGCGCGTGGTATAACTTGTCTCAATCGATAAAATTATATTTATGTTCAAATACTCACAGTGCATAGTAATAGATTAGATTTGGCCCTGCTGCTTTCAATTCAGCCCCGTCCTTAATGGACTGCTTACGCTGGTTTGACTATAGTGGTATTTTGCTTGTTGAACAGCCTCATTGTTCAACGAGTCTCAGCACAGCATGTAAAGGAAGAAGAAGAAGAAGAACAGAACTACGATCATCAGTAAAAGGAAAAAAAATGAGGAAACGCCATGCATGGGTCCAGAGGGAAATATGTCCCGAAGGCCTAGTTAATGCTAAGGGAATCTATGTATAGTTGCCTGGATTGGACGAACCCAGCTCGTTCCTCGATGCTTTCATTATCTGTGCCTCCTCCAGGATAGAACTAAATTCGTACATGATACCAATGCAATAATACCCACAATTCATTTCATTTCTATACCTTTAATGATATTATTGTTTTACCATAAGTGCCTAAACTAGACTTTGGGACATCATTCTATCATCCCCACTTTGCTTCCTTTCATTTCATCCTCCCATAAACGACGCTTTGTTCGGATATTCCACTTCTATCCCCAGTTACTTTTTTGTCACTACAGGTCAAGTCCCTCGATCAAGACGACATTACTGATCGCAAAGCGTTATAGGAACTATCACAGTTGTTAATTTTACCAGGACTAATATTTAAGCGTTAAGTTTTACTGACATCGCAAACGAGATAAACAAAAAAAAAATCTGAATTATTATTCTTATTTTTTGTTCATCCCTTTTGTGATGAGTAACTTTTCATGATAAAATTATCAACTGTTATTTTTCCTGTAATGCGTTATTGATCATCAAAGAGGGAACTGTAATATACATCAAACTTAGGTCGTATTTCCACGAACTACAATGAATCTTGTAAACCTGAATTAAATATTCAAATATGCGGCGCAACTATTGATCTGTGTTAGGTCTGCCGCTGTAAATGGGAATGTATTAGAAACATGCATTAACGCTGACATCCATTAGCGTTAAGTCATACAGGGCCCAAAAGAACGAACTAAAAACCTGAATTAGATCCTCAAATAGGAAGCAATAACATCATCAGTGTCAGGTCATGCGCTAGACACGGTAATGAATTGGAAAACCTAAACTAGATCCTGAAATAAGCAGCACCAGCTCACGCTATATCTGGCCAGCACTAATCAATGCCACCACCTGATGCGATTATTGCCCGTTTCTTAATGATTTTCGATTACAATGAAATTAAGTGCACCTGAGAAATCAATATCAATGTCCATCACGGCTCGCCTTCAGCTCTGGCATCACGAACATTTCAATTCGAGGAAAACCAATCTATTAAGGGAGTAGCATATTGCCCTCAAACTTTGACAGATTGATAAAAAATTGTAGGGGGNATGCAGCAGTACCACAATCGTGTAAAATGCAAGTTAACTGAATAGTCGCTGCACGTAAATATGATCAATTAACAACGATTTGAGTGGTGTGTACTTTGTGTCCAGTAGCTTGAGTGTGTAAATGTAAAATTAATCGGAATTTTGCTGGATATAGCTTGGAACTGTTCATATCTCTTATAGTATTCGTATTTTGTGTTCTGGTAGCTCAGTTTTATAATATATAAAATTTTAAGAGCTCAAAGCAATAATGGATGAAATAAAAACTGTTTCAGGTCCTCCTGTATTGTTCATATTTTCTGCTCCATTGGTACAATGTGCCTAATAATTCCTTTTGGTCGAATTCTATGCAGGATGTAAATTTGCCAAGATTTGCATGAATTTGATGCGTTCATAATTTGTCCTCCAGTTCCACATTATTCGTGCGCTAATGAGATATTACAGGAAGAACATTTAAATAAATTTTTCTCTATTTACATCGTTTATATTTTACACTACAGTCACACAACTATTTGTGGAGACTTTTCCATTAACTGCAGTCCACTGACTGTACATATACTAAATCAGTTTACGTCAATTTATGATGTCTATAATGTGTTCCAATTCTACAAATCTTAAAAAAAATCCTCAATTGAAATGTCACTGGAAATAGATTGGACCTGTTAATATCAGTGCTCAACATCCGCATCTTGTGTACAAATTTCTCCATGGTTACCTCCGCCAATGAGGTTATGTTTGCGTCGTGTTTGTCTATCTGTCTATTGTTCTATGTGTCTGTCTGTTACCAAGATAACTCAAAAAGTCATAGACGGATCTTAATGAAATTTACAAGGATTGTTAAGAATGTTTTGAGGAACAGATGATTAACTTTTGGTGAAGATCCGTCAATCTGTATGTTTGTTTGTTTGCATGTTTGTTTGTCTCCTTCATTTTTAATGCCATAACTCAAAAAGTAATGGACGGATTTTTATGAAATTTATATAAGTTTTTAGATATATTACGACGAGTGAATGACCAAATTTTTGTGAAGATTTGTTGGTTTGTTTGTTTGTGTCTGTGGTCAATTTTATGCTCGTTAGCACAATAGCTCAAAAAACTCTGTAGGGATCTTTATGAAATTTACAGGAGTATTTAGCAATGATAAATGACATAAATAACTAAATTTTGGTGATGATCGGTTACTCCGTTTGTGTTCTTAGCTAATTTTGGTCATAATGTTTGTAAGCAGCATAGTTCACAATGTTAAGAACGGATCATCAAGCAAAATGCAGAAACTGGTAATATTATCAAAAGTGTTCATTCAAGGAAAATCTTGGTTTCAAAACCAATTTGAATTTTTCGCTACCGTTGCCTTGCTTGGCGGAGGTATGCGCTCTCAGAGTGCACTAGTTGTAAATGTAGCAACTAAAGGAGAAAAGCTATTGAGAGTAAAACTTTCGCGTTTACATTCACTGTCCGTATTATTAAGACATATGTCTTTATTTCAAAACAACGTAGTTAGGACATGAGTTGCTTTGTTGCTTACGCTTTCTGCTCCTACTGGTTTCTTGAATACATTTTTCCAAGCGAAACGCGTCTAGCTAAAAGGTAAATTTACATTTTAATGAACCTGAATCGATGTGACCACTGTAATACAAATTCACTAGTGTTCTCAAATTGAGTAATAGTTACAATATATTTGCATATATTCGATAAATAACAGGGTATGCTGATGGATCAAATCTTGTAAAGTTCAATGATTGCTTGCATTTTATGTAGTTTTTTGAAAGAAGAATAATAATTGATTCAATTGGGCAAGTTTACAGCTGGAAAACGGGTTATTTATTGTTTAAATTTTACGCCTTTCTTTACTATAAAATTTGTGTAAGCCCTTCAAATGTTAGTGAATTATACTCAGCGCAATGAGACAGTGAATAAATGTGCTTCTTTTTAAAAGCCTATATAGTAGTTCACTGTCAAAGTACATCATTACTAAATACTAAGACAAATGCATGGTACAACACCGGTAAACAAATGGTGCTATATAGATGAAGTGCTAAAACTGGAGAGTAACCGACAGTAATTTTAACTGTAGAGAAAAAGGCATACTTTTAAGACATCTTGCCCCCATGGAGATCCTAATTAAAAGTAATATTGAAATAAAATATATTTTCAAATTTACCTAAAAAATGAGCCATCTATCCTTAAACAATGAAAAGTACATTGAAAATTTTAATAATTTAAGAGATATCCTGAGCTAAGACTATTTAATGACAACAAGTGATACCCTTTCTATACTGTCATAGTTTCAAATGATGCAATTTGTAGCTTTAAAGCATAATAATAAACTAGTGCGAAACCAAAGTGTAGTTCAAAGATCATAATTTTGTAATTATTTGCAAAACCATAAGCTTCACTATTTGGAGGTATTTACATGTGCGTAGAGTTAACGTCGAAGCTCTTCTCCATTATCCAATATGTTACACCTGATTAGAGTCCAGAGCCTGAGTCTATCGGAATGGACAGTGCTACAACGTCATTACTGAAACAGCCACAGCTGAGTACATATTGGTCTCCAACTCTCCATAAATAATGCATGCGTTCATTATGGAGACTGCTTACGTTTTCACTCAAACGCGCTGCAGAATAAGAACAGCGATTCAAAGAGATACAGTACCTCATGCAAACAATAATTTAAGGTATTTAAATGAAGACAGATGGTGAAATGGTAAACACTCAAACCAGGCAAATCAGCATACGCGTTGCATCAGATAAACTTATTGAGGTAGGTAAATGCCCTAAATGCACTAGTCCCGATTTTAGTTGTTGTTATTTTTATCATTATTATTATTATTCGGTGCGCTACTTTCGTAACTTTTATATACGGAGCTAAATTTATTCCATGATTTTGTTCTGTGGTAGCATATATGTAAACGCACGCCACAAGTACTCAGTTTGAATAGTTTTAGTTACGCAAGTTTTAACTGTTTCACTCGAAAGAAGTAATACTATAGGATCATCAATAGTATGTTACATAAGCTTTGATAATTACCTCCGCCAAGGAGGTTATGCTTTCGTCGTGTTTGTCTCTCTGTCTGTCGGTCTATTTGTCTGCCTGTCTATCACCAAGATAACTCAAAAAGTTACGAACCGATTTGGACGAAATTTACAGGGATTGTTAGGTATGTTAGGAGAAACACATTATTAACTTTTGGTGAGTATGTGCCCATCCGTTTGTTTGTTTGTCTGCTTCATTTTTCGCAATGCCATAACTCAAAAAGTAATGGATAGATTTTTATGAAATTAACATGAGTTGTTAGGTATATAACAAAGAGTAAATGACCAAATTTGGTAATGATCCGTTTGTTTGTTCGTTTGTCAATGTTTTTAATTGTATGCCTGTTAGCACAATAACTTAAAAAATAATAGATAGATCTTTATGAAAGTTATAGGGATTGTTAGTTACGTTAAATGACAAGAATGATTAAATTTTGGTGCAGATCGGTTTGTTCGTTTGTAAGTATGACTCACATTTGTCATAACGTTTGTTAGCAGTATAACTCAAAAAGCATTGAACGAATATTCTAGAAAATTGCACAAGCTGTTATTGCTATGCAAAGCTACAAATGATTAGATTTTGGAGTTTATACAAAGAAAATCATGGTTTCAGAGCCAATTTGAATTTCTTGCTACCGTTGCTTCGCTTGGCGGAGGTATGCGCTCTCAGAGTGCTCTAGTTTTTTTTTATTATTATAATATTCCTTTCTGGGTAACCGCAACATATAGAGAATAACATCACAGTATGTTTTCTTTGAAATTCAGTATACCACCACTCACGGAATGTTAAATTGATACAATATAAAGATACAATTTGAATTAACAATGTATGCATAAATGAAGTAAAGAAAAGTATATTGCCCAATTTCAAACATTGTTAGCGTATGTAGCTAAAAACTGCAGAAATAAAACATTGTGCAAATTAATAGATTATCAAATTGGAATTTACGATGAAAAGTTAATTTATTTTACATTCTACCATGCTCTACCATATATAGTCTTCAAATATCCACGTCCTATCATCGACCTTCGTTTCCTGACAAACCTTAAACAACCAATATTGCCTCCACCAATATCAGCCTAAATATGCTAAAATCAACGTTATATTTTGGTCGACATATCTACCATATTATTTCATCAACCATAGTCGACCTTAATCTCTCATACACCACCATATTCTACTATAATCACAGCCATTATTTCCGACTGGGTGGTGGGGCCTTGATTTGCATTCCAACTGGTTGACACTTGCAAATTTTCAGACCTCTCTCTGCGTACGTTCGACGGACACTATGACACAAGTACCTACACAGAGCCAGTGTCTGCCGTAGCCGTCATCACCTCACTGTTTTGGTGGCGATTAAATGAAAACAACAAAGTGTCCTGACATCCAATATCCCTGACGGCAAAAGTTTAATACTCATTGTAACAGTTTGCGTGCGTGTTAAAGTGCTCAGCGCTTGTCCAAAACGGCATTTGCAGCGGCGCAATGATTTTAAAATGGGAAATTCTCGCATCTCCAATGGGGAAACGCGCGCGTTGGCGGAATGATCAACTGAAAAGTTTTCTGTCCTATCGCCTGGACCAAATACAAACAAGAAAAAAGAGATTTTTATTTATGAGTTTATTGCATTAAGTTCTAGAGAAAGATACTACTACTACATTAGCAATGCTGTTTATTGTACTGTTCAATGTCCTGTTGTCCTAGGCAAGTGCAAAAGAGGTCGGTGAGGCTATTTTATTTAATACTGATGACAAGCAGACATTCCTGAATCCGGTAAGTAGTAAAATGGGTCAGTTTTCATACGCTATTCTCTTTCTTGTCTCCTGAACCAAACACAATCAAGGATAATGATCTTTAGGTTATATTGACATATGATGATACATCTATGATATTTGAGGTTTGTAGATGTAAATGCCTGTAAATAGATATTTCACGCAGCACTGCAAATGACAATGTTATGACCCTTGGATGAAGGTAATTCAACAAATGTCATTACAGTTCACTAAAATCAGTGTTTCGTGCGATGAGTGAGCGTTTGAGCGTCCGAAATATTGATAAATTCAATAAAAAAAACTCTCAAACATTATGGTTTTCTTTACTTAACTGATGCAAGTTAACTTGAACACATCAGTATATTCTGTAATACAAAGTGAGCACTATCACAGGGTTAAGTCTCGACTATACCTACAGTTATGTGGTTGAAAACATTCCCCATTAAAGACATTACTGTGATATAGATAGATATAAGCAAATGCGGTTCTCTGGATCAAGAAGTGCGTTGCAGGGAAAAAGCAATAGGTGTACAGGTCAACCTCAAAATTACACCCTAATAGTCTTTTATGCCCGTCGCCTATCGCGAGGTAACGGCAAGAGTGACTATCTAAAGCGATTATGAAATGCATATATGGCCTGCATAGCAGTTTTCCCGGTTATAGAAAATTCATACACCCGGACAAGCTAACACCTCTTGTTAAAAAAAATAAATAAAAAAAGAAATAACATATATTTGGTACTGCATAGGGTATAGGCCTATGTTAAATTATCAATACCTACACGGAAAAAAATAAAATCTCTTTTCGTAGGCTAACAAATTTGTACACCAGACAGGGGCCAAACAATGGGTTGAAATGCTGCCTAGTATGTAATGATACTATTGGGCATGCTTCATTCATCATTTAACTCTAGTAATAAACACCAGTTCATGTTTTGTACAATGCCATGCCCTAATGTCCCTCATGAGTACGTACTGAAAAGATTAAATATATTTTATGTTTCTCAGACAATATCGAAGGAAAATTAGCGCTAGCACAAAGTGATAGCGCAGGTTGCTCTTGCTATCTGCAAAAGAAATGAAGTCAAATAACGCCGTTTCAAACATCCAACGCAGTTAGCAAAACAGCTAAAGGCATAGCTAAGACGGTCCTACTTTGCTGCCAAGGTTCTTCGGTCTACTGTATTCCATATGGAGAGAAGGTTTTATAGTCAGGTGGTACAGCCAGGCTAAAATAAGGTTACCGTTGAGGCAGGAAAGGGGCGATTGCGCCCACGTGCAGCTCAGCAGCTAGAGTAGAGAGAGGCCGGAGATCGCAAACTTCCGGCAAAATTTATGTTATTGTGGTTGGGCCGCAGGTGCCCACCTATA
>LQNS02277219.1:4963196-4990001 GCA_001587735.2 Parhyale hawaiensis
CAGGCTAAAATAAGGTTACCGTTGAGGCAGGAAAGGGGCGATTGCGCCCACGTGCAGCTCAGCAGCTAGAGTAGAGAGAGGCCGGAGATCGCAAACTTCCGGCAAAATTTATGTTATTGTGGTTGGGCCGCAGGTGCCCACCTATAATTAAGCTTTTCATTGATGCACTAAATGATTATTATTCGTTGTTTGGTATGAGTCGTCATCATCCCGTGCTAGAAAAGCTACACTACTAATTGTAAAGTTATCAGACAAAAAGTATAAAATGACACAGTAATTCTTGCAACGTATGAGGAAATTTGCGCTGCTCTCCAGAAAAGGAGAAGACTTTACGTACAATAATGAAACGAGCATGACGAGAAAAACATAGATGTATCAAAACATTATAATAATCACACTGATGGGTTTATTTATTTATATATATTTGTATTTTTCTTGTCACGCTCTAAACGAAATAGGTGAAAAATAGGCCATGTTACAGATTTTGTAATGAGGCTGCGTTTCATGGAGATCGAGATGTAAAAAAAAGACCAAGTTGCAGAAGATCGCCAGAGTTGGGACTTTATCCGTACAGATGAATAGATTTCTTGCTAAGCCAACGTTGAAATCCAAACAATTAAAGTATTTAAAGCTTTTATTAGTACTTCCGCAGTCTAAATTTTAAAACGATTTCCATGCATTGAAGCTATATTATAGGCTTTTGGTTCACGACGTACAAATTACAACTGTTCAGATGATCAACGAAGCACAGAAGAGGTAATTTTTCATGATGTCTTGCTTTTTTTCCTCAGATGAAAGAGTTTTCTCTGGGGCCCAAAAAAAAAAAATGATGCGGTGAAGGTATATCATACCGTAACTTAGCATATATATGTACATATATCAAACATGTTTCGTTAAAACTTAGATGACATTCCATTTTTATTCTTTTCACTTCGAGCTGTTTACCTGAATTAAAAGAAGCCTTTCGCAAGCTGGAAAAGCTCGAAGTGAAAAGAATAAAAACGGAATGTCATCTAAGTTTTAACGAAACATGTTTGCTTAATGAACTGCTGCCCACCTACACCAATATATATATATATATTTATATACCGTATACATAGGCTATGTAGCGGTAAATTTTTATAAATAGAGCGATGCTTCACTGCTTGCGAAAATATTATTTTTTTGTATGTCATATTTGGGAAAAGTGTGCTTCTCAGCTGGTTTCTAACAGAAAGTACTCATATCTTAAAACAATTCGAGTAAGCTGTTTTTAGTATATCCTTCAGAAACACATTAGTGACCAATGCATAATCAATGAGGAAAGGGTCATTACAAACTCCTGGCTCATAGTTTTGATAGCACGGGCAGTCTATTATTTATATATAAACAAACATGAGCACTCTGAGAGCGCATACCTTCACCAAGAAAGCCAACGCTAACGAAAAATTTAAATTTATTCTGAAACTGTGATTTCCTATGTATCAACTCCAAAATCTAATCATTGGTGCCTTCTAACAGTAATAACAGCTTCAGTAATTTTCTTCAAGATCAGTTCGTAACTTTTTGCTATCTTGTTGCTATCAAGCTTTCTGATAAACTTTATAAAAGACACAAACAGACCAGTCGATAGTCACCAAAATTGGATCATTTATTTGCTTTAATTTGCTTTAACAGTCAGACAGACAGATAAACTTGACGGAATCATAACCTCCTAGGTTTGGCGGAGGTAATGAGCGCACGGAGGTGTTTATGATATTGTTTTGATACTGTCATCAGTGGTCCTTAGTTTGCGTAAAACAGTTTCATAGGATGCGCTTGTCATAGTTCTTTGATTCTCAAGAAACTTTTGTCGGAATTAGAACCATTGTATTTCAGTAACTGGTGTCACCTCTCCACTTTGACTTAGAGTGGTCCAGAAGAACTCGTGGAAAGTAACTATTTCGACTGGATCGGACTCTCGGGATGGTATGCTAATTAATCCAGGTCTTACATGTGTCCGGCTACGAGTCGATTCAAGAAAATCTTTTTCATCAGCTGCAATCCTGTTTAAGAGGCACATTGAGAAGTCAGCTCCTTGAGTCAGCAAGTCAAGTACGCAATACTTTGGGCCCTCAACGATCAGGAAGCATACTGAATGCAATATTTTGATGGAGAACAGAGAATGCCGATCCACGTGCAATTCCAACCTTCACTGCTACCATTTCAACTGAAATCCGACTGTTTGCTTACAGTAAAGTCTGAACCGCGGGCTGTTATGCCTTCATTTGTTGAGGTTGATGGCCTCCCATTCTTCGGGTAATCTTTGAGATTTTCTTGGCCTTTCTTTAAAGTTTTGCACGTCTGCAAACTGTTGTGTTGTGAGGGACAGTATCTCCATAAGCTTTTTTGCAACGCATAAATGTCTCGGATGACTTTCATACAAGTTTTGGTAAAAACTGGATGTTTTCTCTCATTTCAAAACCGCGATATTTCATGCTATCCAAAGTAGCCTCTATGCAGATGAGTCTTGGAGAAATCCAGCTGGTGTACGAAGAAGTGAACCAGCATGTTCAGGTTCTTGATGCTACTAGTGACTTGAAGCACTTTCGATGTGCGTCAATGAAACCATTCCCGAGTTAAAAGGTTTACATAACAGTTGTTTCACGTATCCTGATACAGTATGTGATGTTGCATAAGCAATAATTCCAGGAAATTATTCCAGTTTTGTTCCAGAGACAGCAAAATACTGCGCCGTGTACGACCCTTTGGGGTCACTGTTCAAAAATGCAAAGACGTCAGATACGTTTCATCAATAGAAATGTAATGTTTCATCAGCTATGATTCCGGTAAACAATGTTTGCTCTCGCTCACTGATAACAACGAAGAATACATACGAAGTACACAACAAAATGGTAAAAATACCATCATAAATATAGCATCCTTCTCCATACAATCACAGAAATGGAGTGACGTGGGCCAGTGTTCCAGAAAATAACGGCAGAGTGGCGCATTGGCATCGGAATGCCATAACGCAGGCTTATATTTGCCCTTTCAGCAAAAAAACATGTGGAAATCAACGACAGGCTATTCTAGTAATAGAATAGAGTGTTAGATATGCCATATTGTTCCAGAACATATAGCCGAACAGCACAAAAGACGTCGAAGTGTCTATGCATGTACAGGCCTAGTAGCACTTTCTGAACAGAATAAAAATGATGCTGGTCTTCAAATAGAAGAAGGTGATGTTACTTGTGTTAGTCTTCCGGGAAATGGTGTCAGGGTCTCTCTAAAGACATCAATGCCGCGGGGCCCGGCGCACACAGCCCCTACTGACAACCCTGCACTTACTATCCATTACCGGAAGAAGAAAATTCTCCTCCGTTCGTCCAGCAAGACAAATACGGTGGCAGGTGTTGCGTATGGAAGCCGCGACACAAGGAATAATTGCGCTAATTTTACCGATTACCTGCGCAATTTTGCGCATCCTATGATGAATGAAGACAAGAAACGATTAGACTAATTGACCAAGGGAATTGCCATGGAGGAAGTTTGTATGTTCTTTGTAGTGCATTCATTTGCTGCTGTGAGCAAGAAGAGACGAGTGCCCTTGGGGCTCGTAGAGGGTTTATTATACAACGCAAACAAAACTGTAGCTCATCATTTTGCATCCGAACAAAAAGACCTTGTGAAAGTATTATTAATTGATAACATTTGGAGAAATACAATGCAGTGGGAGAAGAAATATCTGAACTTCAGTTTCTCTGCATTGAATGAAATTTATTAGATTACATATACATATTTTTATAATTGCGATAAAACGGCATGATGCAAAGTTGACCCAGTTACACATTTTGAAAAAAAAAATCCACGGAAAATGCGGATCGTTTCACGCCGTAATCTCGATAGAAACGCGCGCTTATAAGATGCTGCCACCTACCACCACCCTTCCCAATGAGCTCTTACCCCGAGAAACTTGTAGGCTAGGAGGCTAGGTCTGGTTCGTCCAGTGTATTGTATTTTAAAGGTTTTTAGGTGTTTTAAAAGAATTTTAAGACATCAGAAGAACCAGACCTGCCCCCTTAACCTACAAGGTTCTCGGAGTAAGAGCTGATTGTTGGTTAGCTGTTCGTTACTTAGCGTCAATCTTTGATTGGCCTAACTTAGCGTCAATCTTTGATTGGCCTTACTTAGCGTCAATTTTTAATTGGCTTTACTAAGTAACTTAGTAGCATCGTCATTAAAGATTGACACTAAGGCCAATCAAAGATTGACGCTAAGTAAGGCCAATCAAAGCCTGACGCCGACTACAGGTGGCACTTCAATAACCGACCCAAAACTTCGTCAGCCTAACGGCATTCGGTAGGCTAACGGGAAAAAGTGTCGTATTAAACCCCGAGCTATTAATATATATATACAAATATGGAAAACTTATAAGCACTGTAAACAAGAATTCAGCTCACCATTTACGTCTAAGCAAACGGGCTTTGTGTAAGTATATTTAATTGATTAAATTTTGATTATATAAAATACAGTGAGGGAAGAAGTATCCGAAGTCTACTCTGTCGACTTTGAATAAGATTTGCTAAATTATAAATATAAAAAAGTAGAAAAGTGCAAGTCAACTGAGAAGATACGTGGAAATTCCAAGCTAATAAATTATTTCTCTGCTGCACTTAATAAAAAACAAGGGTACTGCAAATGAAGCAGACTACCGATTATTTAATAAAGGTCTCAATATCCCTATGCATGGCCGCTGTAAAGGCATATCATATTACATTGCTTATGGATTTATAAGTAAGAAGTTACTTTTTAAATGTCATCACTAAGTAATTTTTTTCTAGCTATACCCACATCAGTAATAAGACGATATTCTGCTGGAATTCTGATATGTTTATTCACACCAACTGATCTTCAATGCCTATATTCTAAATATCTATCTCAATTTTTAAGCCGTTCTCTTTCCCCTTGCGGACTAGCAGCCTTTCACAGCATAGAATTGTTCATTTATTAAATTGAGCAATAATGCTAATAGAGTTCAATTTGTGCTCGGGAGACTGCGCACGTTCTACATCTTTCATGTTTTCCTCACTTCCATCACTTCTCACCGCTGAACAGACGCCGATAATACTGCCCATTATCCATTCTACGTCACTAGGGACCCAGGTAATCATTAAAAGACGGCACAAAATAAATGTTGCAGCGAAATCCCGTTTCCTTCAATCTTCTTCATTTATTTTCTTGTCAGAAACCTTTCTATTTTCTTCATTAATTTATTTCTCACTCTACTTATAGTATTTATGAGCTTAGAAAAAGAAAATAGTCGCATTGGAAAGGAAGTAGAATCTACTGATGCTACCGCTTACAGAAACTTCAGACACCTTTACAGCTTAGATTTAGAATTTTTGGAGAGCAACGGCGCCTTTACCTTTCAGCAGATGAACTTTATCCTACCTAATCCTTCCCATCGGGACTGTGGAATCGATCAAGCGAACATGCACGACTTGCACGTGGTATTATACAATATGTTTTTAGCTAATTTTCTACTTTGCTCCCGATACGAAGCACGCTGATGAGGCTAATATCTTGCACGCTTTGTTAAAAATATATACATTATTTCTTTCCCTTCACACTTACAGACGTGCGTCGCATTATTATCAATTACTATACAAGCTGCACTTAATTTTCTATTTTGGACAACACTGTTGACGATTACCGATAATAACTGTACTGGGTTTAGTGTTGCGCGCCTTATTTCTCTTTTGTTGGGTAATTTATTTCTCTGCTGCATTGCGCTTCCATTTTACAACTTGCAGCATCTGAGTGAAGCAGTTCACAACTACTGAGGCAGTTTAAGAGAAGCGAGCCTTAGATTTTTATTCCCTTCAACAAAAAAGATATTTTTACCAGTTATGGCTTAGATGACGTCACTGAACTAGAAAGGTAAAGCGCACTGCTGTAGCTTGTAATTAGACTGGGAGGTTGAATCTGTAACATTATTCTACTCGTTGTTTCATCCATTCATTTCTTAATCTGCTTGTTGTGCGTTCAGTAATAGATAGGAAATATAGGATATCGCTGATACGGTCTAGGGAAGGAGCAATATGAGTCAGTTTAAAGCTACTACTGTTCGCAGATAAGAACGCTTACGTTGCAATACGCCAATCCAGAACTTAGAAAATTCACGCCACACTGCTTTTCCAGCTATGTTTGGGAAACCTCTGGACCGATTTGAAGCTCTTTTGTGGTTAAGCCATGTCTAAGGGCTCTCGACAGCCATTTCCAACCATCGGAGTTCAGCCATTTCGTCGCGTTCTGCAGGGTGCTCTGAGAAACAGATAGCGTTCGCTCTGCCTGTATTACTTTCGCGCTCACATGCAACTACATACGTTTGTTCGTAAAGTTAAACGTAATAAGTCTGAAGAAATGCCCGCTTGTGTTCACTTCTCTGTGGGGATTGGTACGTATAAAAGGCTGTCCGGCGGATGGACAAACAGCCAACCACCCCTCCCCCATAATATTGATTTGCATTTGAATGAAGGAAGCTGCTTCCTCACTTTTTAATATGCCTCAAAGTTTGATGTGGCAAACTCTAGGCAGATCCTCAGCAGTCGCTATAATGAAGACCCTTTTGTTGTTATCGCTTTGTCGTCTAGCTGCACGCTACGCATCTAGCATTATGTGTATAGGAAATTCATCTACCTATAGAAACAGTGGCTTCGGATGGCAAATACTACAATCAGAGTTATACTTTTTCTCTTCTTAAAACTTTTAGGCAAATCCGTACTGACGACTGACGTAGCTTCCACAGATATTGATGTATTGCATTTCCCCGTCATTTAGCATTTACTTTGCCTATTTTAATAACAGGAGAATGTCTTGTCCCTTCCGAAAGGAAACTTTATGACTCGACAATGATTTGTTACTTCATTTAGTAATCTTGTGCTTAGTAGCAATGCGCCAGCGGAAATCAAAGTAACGGACACAATACATTAAATCTTCCGTTTGAAATTTAAATATATACACTGTTTCTGTTGATGGGGACAAAACTTTATTTTAGAGCACTTTTGGCATTAAGTTAAATTTCAATCATTAGCATTCGCAAAACATTACTTGAGGCATTGAATTTTGCGAGAAAATTTTCTGCAAACATAGAGCCGATAGAGCTGTACATACCAAATGACAAATAGAAACAGAAAATCATGGGATATTAGGGTAAAACTATAGCATGAGCAGTATAACTTCGCTAAGGCGTCCTTTTCTACACTATGATGTCTGGAAACGAACTTCTACGTAAATGGGAGGGGGGGGGGTCAGGAGCCGTTGTAAGCATTTACATACTTTGAAAGATCATTTCATTCAAAAGATAAACAGTCTTGATCCCCAACAGAATTATTGGCATCTGTCGCACAAGCTAATATCGTAGAGTTTTCTGGGAGACAACCAAAGTTTTGTTAGAGATAAATTCGGGTTTCCAAAGTCCGTAATGGCTTGATTCATAGACTGTCAAGAGTCAAAGTTTCTTCCCGTTTCAAACACTATTTATTCCTACGAAAACAAAATTTAGGTAGTATGCCTTTTAACAATGATGGAAAAAATAATTTCGCAGTAAGTAATTCATGCTATATGCAACATGCAAGTACAATAGATACCTGAAGAACTGATTCAACTTGAAAGTAAATTCTACACTGATAAGATAATTGTCTCTGAATGACGATGATCAAAATGAAGCCAATTGCTACCAACTTTCCCGCCATTTACGCAGCAAGTCCAATGATTTATTAAAACCATGCGAGCTCTTAGGTTGTATCAAGGAGCTTCTAATGGGAAGAGCAAGCCCAAGCACTCTCTGGGCGAGTAAACACATAGCTTTGTCACGTGATCGAAGCTGGCGTTTGGAGTCCTTAAGTGGCTGAAGTGGTAGTGGTCATCACATATAATTAAGGGAGATACAGACAGGCAATTCTTCAATATTTTTGCAAAGACAATCGTGTCTGAAGATTTATATCCCAGTGCTCACCCTGTTACTTTCATCAGCAGATGGTATACAGGATACAAGTTTCCTTTACATACTTTCATCTGCTTGGAATTTCGTCGATGGTTGATGGTATAAAAATTTGAGCACATGACTCCTTCTTATATAGGCTGCGTGAGGCAATGCCGCTCTCCGATTGGATAAGCCACTCAGCCAGTTTAAGGGAAAAGTTTACTCACAACGGTGCGCTCCTCTCTATTAGAACCTCTTTCGGTTGTATAGAAGCAAAGGGTACCGAGAACAATAAAAACACTTTAAGGCTGTGATTCGATCGAGATGGTAGCTCAATGAACGCATTCACGCGTTGCTTAATGCATAATTATATCTTCTAGAGACTAAGCCTATGCTTAGCGCAAGATTATAAAGCTACATAAAGCTGTGGAAATTTGCTGTAGAAAAATTAAAATCTTGCAACACTCAAGGTTTTGGGGAGCCTAGCGGAATGCAGACTTATCGTTAGATGATCTAGAATCTGTGTGGACACTCACACACTTCTGCAACGGCTGGATCTGCAGCACAGCATGACCTCTCGGAGCATTTGATGGTGGCTGACGGGGCACTGAGCCTTCTCCCCGCCCCCTACCTCTCTTTGGACAGCCAGATAGCGTTTGGCTTCACCACACACACACACACACACACGATGGAAACCGATACTTTTTCCTATTGGTACAGCCGGCTTTCGCTTTGCTTCAGTGCACTGTGTAATATGCTTTAGTCATCCGACACCCAAAGCTTTTAGTGGAAAACTAAGACCTTGCGAAACTCAAAGTTATGCTACGAGAATTCTAATGGTTGTACGGCGCCTAGAGCTTTCTTCTGAAAAAACTTAGACCTGGCAAAATCCGACGACCAGTTCGAAGAGAAAACCTAAGACCTCACAAAATGGAAGAACACGAAAACGATATCTGTAGTCCCTAGCTATTTTGTCTTACATGGTAGCACTTGCAATGCAGCAATCATTCCTCAGAGACAAGTAGGAGAATGAGGACACGTCCGCATTACGGTCCTATTCTGGTCCAGGGAAGACTTGCATGCTACAATGCGCTGGCACACAGCGTATTGACATCGGTCGATCGTAACAAATTGCTTCGCGGACCCCAGCATGGACGCCACACGGCTATGCCAAGCAAGGCTTCCCAGCTCCTAGAATATGTGTCCTTGGAATGCCAGGAAAAAGAAAATTACGCCGTTTTAACAGGAAGAGTAATTTCAAATGTTACTATATCTGACCAAAGCTTGTCTAGTTCTTTTAGCTTGCATGTATAAAATCTTTGTAATGTGAAAATCGCGCCAGTTCTAATTGGATGAATAATCTGAAAAGCTCCAAATCCAGCCAAGACTCACCAAGGTTTTTTAGTTTGCACACCCAGACTACTAGCAAGAAGAAAATACGATCAGTTTTAACTGGAGGACTAATGTGACAAGCTCTAAAAGCTCTAAATTCGGCAAAGTTCCTCCAATACGTTTAGTTTGTTACTTAATCAGAATGTTAGAAACATGTACTTAGTGCAGCAAAGGCTGTCGTAGAAAACACGTATTTAGCTCAGTAAAAGCTGTGACAAACAAGAAAAATACATACTCACAGTAGCTCAGTAAAAGCTGTTGCAATAACACTTATTCAGCTTATTGAATGCTGTCGCAAAAAGCACGCGTTTAGCTCAGTTAAGACTGTTCTAAAAACACGTATATAGTTCAGTAAAGGTTACCAAAAAAATTCTGCATCTACTTCAGCAGCAGCTACTGCAAAAAAAACACGCATTTACATAGTTAGCAGAAGCTAGCGCAGAAAACAAACTAGAGGTGCCCGGAGTCCGATAAAGAATGTTACTGTCTCGTCTAGGCGATTGCGTACCATTAAGCAATCGATTGTAATTATACCTCAGCGGTTTTAGATTAGATGTTAGCACAATTACGGAGGCGCTGTATTACAGTGTCGCAAGTTTGGACGCTGCACAGAGTACTTAATTAGCGAGCGGAGGAATATGCGTCAACTAAAACCAATGTTGCGTTTGGAAGCGTAAATAGATGACATTAAAAGTTATTTTACCGACGGGATGACAAAGTGCAGCTTGAGGCTGAAATACTGTAGTACGAGGAATAATATTTACACTACTGTCAGCTTTTAGAGGCCGTATAATGGTGAAGAAGTTGAGAAATAACGATACTGATATTATGGTAAGTTTCTTGAGGTCATATGGTGGAGAGTAAATGCTTTGAAAATAACTGTTTTTTTAATAGACTTCTAAACTGAAAAACGGTGAAGAATATAGAGGCTAGGATCAAACAGTGATAATCAGTTTTCTGGAGGAACAATGGCTAAGAAAGAAAGGAAGAGAAAAATAATGATAGCACTAGCAGCATTCTGAAGCGACAATGTTGAAGAGAAGAGAGAACAAGAAAAATAATGACAGCGTTATTTGTATCCTAAAGCGACAAAGTGGAAGAGAAAAGACGGGAAAAAACTAATATCCTGAAGCGATAATAGTGGCGAGAAAAGTGACGAAGAAAATAATCATAGCATTATCAGTTTTCTGAATCAAGAGTGGCGAAAAGATGAGAGGCAAATAAAAACTACATTTAAATTAAGAGAGCTATAAGAAACAATGATATGAATTAACCTTTGACGTCTCAATCAAAAATCAGCATGCGCGCACACAACTAATTGAATCCGAGAAAAAAATGGTTTCTATAGGAATAAAAGCTTAGCGCTATCATGCTCACTACAGGTACACATTCAAGAACGCTGCAAATTGTGCTATATTCCTCTGGTATTATAAATTAAATAGCTGCCAACAGAGAAACCAAAAGACCCATTGATAGAGAGGCGGCCGAGTCCGAGGTTCCGGCCATCTATATGAGCTGGGAATTGCATCTATGTTAAAACAGAAAAATGGCAGATTTGTAAGGAAAAAACGCAGCAAAGAGGGGGAATTTGAGTTTAATTGGGACGTGAAATAATTGAGAGAACTGAGACGCTATGAGAAATAGCTGTGGCAGCAGTATATATCAGTTGCTTAAATCAGCGTTGGTAAAGTGAATGGGTTTAGAAGAATAGGTACTGCAGTTAATAATATATAGTATATCACAGATAGCAATGCATGTGGCAATACTACATATGACAATAGAATATAATAATAATAATAGAAATCAAACAGAATATGTACACTTTCAGTTAACCCTTTCTGCATGAATTTTCAATTTCAAACTAAAAATTACTTTAGCCTGATATTCTTATAGACATTTCTTAGAGATGTCACAGATACTTCAATACGTGAATTTATGCCTTCACATACAAAACATGGAATGTTGTTTGGCAACAAGATCGTGCAGAAAGGAGTACCATAATAAAATATATCTAGAATTTTTTTTCTGGAACAACATTATGCAAAGAGGGGTTCAGTAATACCTGAAATTGGGTCAAGGACAAAATGACAATATTGGCGAGCGCTTTGTGCAAAATTACTTTATTTCTATAAAAACCTGTGAAGCAGTATGTCATTCATTACGCTCTACATCTCGTACATATTTCATAACCGCATTTGTGAGGTTTATTTTGGCACATACTGCTTCGGAGATGAATGATATTTACTGAGTATCATCTGCCCATCAATTCAATTGAATTCTAAATTGGCTCTAAAGAACCAATTTACAGTGGATGGATTCTATGACAGGTTTTACTTTAAACACTTCATCGATTTTTGAAGCATCAGTATTCATTTGTGAATTATCATTGAAATGTAAACACCTTTTCAGCAACTCAAATCAGTTTGCACTTGACATCAATGCATTCACAATTTTGGGGAAGGGTGTACTCTTGCTTCAATACATTCTGTATTGAGCATGAGGAAATACTCCCATGAGCAGCAATATTTTAGAAGCTGTTCGATCTCTCTCACACTCGTGTTGAAGAAATTGCTGCCTTTTCCCTCCTCAAGTAATTTCATAGTATACGGTAGTACAGGTGAGCTTGCTGAACGTCTTGCATCCGCTCATCATCGAAGAAGAATCTGAAATACTCGTAAGGGTGCTTTACTGATTTGAAAAAAAGGGACCTCCAATACATTTTGATGTAACAACAGCAGCATCTCTTTTAATTCACCTGTAATTGTTGTCATTGGGTGTTAGCTGCCCAGTACCACCCGCAGCAGGTGCTGTTGGATGTGGTAGCTCCTGCTGAGAGGGCTGAACCTCAATGTTTTGATCTGATATGGCTGCACGTATGTTGGATCCTAAACATAGTCATCAATACTGTCATCCTAATCCTCAAAAGGTTCCAGTTCTTCAGCTATATCGTTCGTTATGGACTAATTAATTCAGCTCTATCGACCTTCCTCTCTTGCAACTGCACCTGTATATAATGAAAAAATTGAATAGCAGCTGCTTCATGTAAAAAAGTCAATCATAGGTAGTTCTTATTAGAATGAAGCACGTTTAACATCTTTCTCCTCTGTATGAAATACTTACATTATTATTTTTTTATTTTGTTAATTTACGTAACAAATCTTAACGTGAAACTGAGCAGCTTCGTCTTTCAAAGGGTTATCACAATCACCTTCATATTCTGAACTGGCATGCTCAGGTATATCCAGACCTAATGGCATTGTTGATATGGTCACTCCTTTATCCAGATCGATTCTTCTCCGTAGTTTTCCATAAAACCTTCAAACATAATCAAACATTCATTGTAGATCTGTAAAAAAAGATATGATACTACTTCATTGTTCGACTGATACCTTATACTCTTAATGCATGATGTTGTTGTTTAAGAACAACATTCATAAAAATAGTCAAAGATTGCACATAAATAGCGAGTAGTTTGAAAATTCAAATTTGATGGCAACTAGGAAGCATATTTCACACGCACAAATTGTTCTGTAACAATTTTACTTGTAAAAAAATTTTTACAGAGCTGTAAATTTACGTACATTCGTAAGTTGAAGACAGTGCGTGAAAAATTGCTGTGAAGAGCGTCACACGCCTCCCTCCTTGCTACCTCGCTACTAAATGATGCAACACAGTCCCCTTAATCGGTTCAGGGACACTATGGCATTCAAGTGTCTATAGTTCATAAATGATACAAAATTTTCCTAATGTTGTTTGGAATTACAGTATGCAGCGAAGGGTTAATAAAAATCAATAACCTAAGGAAAAGGCAGAGGAAAAAAGTGACTCAACATTTATTATTCATGAATATAATACGCGCATTACGGATTAGTAAAGTAAAACTCTGACTGTTTGTTGCATCATCCAATGTTTAATTTTGACATACCAATGCAAATTTAGTTCAAGAACGCACTGTACGTTGTATCATCCACAGAGCGTTGCGCCAGCTTTAGTCTAGAAAATGTAGTGACAGCACCAAAAAGAATACATTCCTCTAACGAACGCATCAATAACAAAGTTGAACACATTAATTTTGAGACTTAGATTTCCATAAAATTAAATATATTACGCAATGACAGAAGAATGAAAGAAAAATATTTACGTCTCCGGAAATGCTTAGGTTTTCATGGAAATAATAGTAAGGGCATTAAAATTCAATGTTATAATCGTTTTACCATGCAACAGCTACAAACATCCAACAAAGGAATTAATAAGCTTATCTATGCCAGATATCTGAAAATCTGGTGTAAATATACATTCAGCATTCACAGCAATACTGATTATTTAGCTTACTAATAAACCAGTAAATTACAGTTCGCATACATGGAGTACTTTTTCATTGCTTTATTTCAACTNCAAACATCCAACAAAGGCATTAATAAGCTTATCTATGCCAGATATCTGAAAATCTGGTGTAAATATACATTCAGCATTCACAGCAATACTGATTATTTAGCTTACTAATAAACCAGTAAATTACAGTTCGCATACATGGAGTACTTTTTTCATTGCTTTATTTCAACTTTTCACTTTTTGCTTGTTTCATTTATACTATTTCTATTATTAAGAAAAGGTTAACATCTGTATTTAATACCTCATTATTGCTTTTCTGCATGTTATTTATTATTTGTTCAACACGGTCAAAACCGTTAAGGCAACTCACAAACCAACCGTCATTTTTTTTTTGTAAGATGAGAAAAAAATGAAAATCTAAGGAGTGTATGCGTCAAACGTCCATAGTTAGTATGTTTTTTACTGAGTTAGCGTGCCTTTCTTTAGAATATCGCTGTCTTACTTCTCCACTTAAAAATTTTCAACGGATCTATGGTGGATTAAAATTATCGGTGGAACTACTGTATCGATCTAGCTCGGCTGCACCTCTTGAAATACAAACATCTGTCTTTTTTTAAATAATAATTTTTGATCAGTAACTGAGACGCCACGAAATCAGTTACTGCGTGCTTCTTTCCATCCAATATGCGGTATTTCACGAATTATCCAAACACACATCTACAATTTCTATACTTATTGCACAAAGTTAGTCAGGGATGATAGTGCAACATTTTCTAGGCAGAGCTATACATAGCTCACCAAATACGCACCACTCATCCATTAGTTATAAATTCTTTGTGTTAAGTTAGAGCACCATTGTAGATGTACAGCAGTTTTCTTTTCTTTCATCTGTAGGGATGAGATTTAACTCTCCAAATACGCATCAACAATAGATCTACAATTTTTACAAGTCAGTACGCCCTCGAGTACTATACGCAATAACATAGCTACATCTCTTCTTTCAGGTAAATGACATAACTCTCTAAATACACATCAACTACGGATTTAGGTTTTTCACGAATGACTACGCCGTCGCACCCTGCGCACACACGCCGTATACATGAACACCACTTTTTTTTTTCTCGTCAGGCCGAGGGCTACAACTCTTCAGCGATTAAAAGCAAACAAACACCGTAGTGTAGAGAACCTATATGACAGTCGGCAGCATCCTTGCCTGCAAGCTCTGCCCTTTTCGCTTCAAAACAACAGGCTCATAACAGCGGACCGTCCGTTCGAATAAGTTACGGCCCTCGTAAAAATATGAAAGAATTCGGTTGTTGCATGCAAACTCCCGGTCATAAAGCTTGCCTACGCAAACAAAATAAGGCTTGCGTGGCAACGTTTAGTTGAGCAATCAACCAGGTGCTGCAACAAAGTTGTTCTTAGTTTGCAGTAGGTTGTGTTGGTTGGTAGGTAGCTTGGTTGCTGCTGCTGCAACAGCTGCTACTGCCGCTGCTGCTACACTCGCCCCTCCCTCTAACCATGTAGAGCTCACTTTATTCAATTTGGCCCGGAGTTGCAAGGGCGGCATCTTTCACATGAATTGAACCAAATATTTTCGCTACCTTTATTGCAAATTTTGCTGAGGTACCGAGCGATGTCCGTCCAAACTTGACTCAATTTCCAATGCTAGAAGCCGTCAAGATAGACTGGATAGGGCAGGAGAGTAAGGAAAGCTTGAAAACCTGAATTTGCACCGAAAATATCATGTCACAAGCATTACTGAATGGATAAAAGCCTAAAAAAGTTGCGATCCCTTTACTAAGATAGCAATATTGACCTGGTAAAGCAAGAAACGAAGCAGAATTTGAAAACTGGAATTCAAACAAAAGCTCCTGGGTCACACAAGTCTCTATAGCGACATGCAAGTCGTAAATAGCGTGAACATGTAGAAATATACATCATGTCGCCTGCAACAGAGAAATTAGAGTAGATGGGAGGCAATTTTCCTCATCTATTTCAGCAGTGATAAAATTAAGAAAACGCTCGCTCTCTGTAAGATTATTCTGAAAAAATAATAATTGTGAATAGTTTTAAATGAATGATAACAGCAGATTGACTATCTCAATTCCATTCCGGACCACACACACAGCAACACAGCCTCCATGTCATTCATTGCTTTATTCGATATGGTAATTTTTCAAACTCTTGGACTCCTGCTTACCAGAGAAATAAACTCTTCTAGCTTCTAAGTATGACCTACTATACTAACCTAAGTGCCTCTCCAATCACAAAGCCTATTTGCTATGTTACCATATTCCACCATATTCCACAAGTTCATGTGTTAAGCAGCCGAATATCAACTGCGAAGACAATGACGGTTTTTCCACACATTATGTTACCCAGTAAAATGCATTACCCCTAGTATGGTATCCTTGCCGTGCAGGGATACCCGAGTAGGTGATGATACAAAAATGCAGCTCGCCAGCGAACAATAGTAAATAGGTACTACAAAAATCGTGTCTTTAATTTGCCGATTCAATCTATAAATTTAATAAAGCCGGTGCCATATGATATCAACAACCTAACCTCTTTTCACTGTACAGTTTCGAAGAACTGCTAGCTGGAATGAAACAAATTGTTTTGAACAATTGTAATAAGAACAAGTTCGCGGTATAACAAATAAGTGTGGTATTGCTGCGCAGGTGTGAACTGCATCATTTCTGCAAATTTTCAGCGTCTAAAATTATTTACGAGTGATTTGATACTAGTGTAAATTTAGGCTCTACGACATGAAAGGGTTATGTTGTCACTGAACTTTAGTGTAGAGGGTAAATCAATATCAGAATGCCCTCAAAAATTGTAAGCTGTCATTCTACTACACCTCCTGTGGGCGTACCCCTCACAGTCGATAAAGCAACTGTGTATAAACTTACCCGATGTCGCATTCAAATATAAGCTGGCAAACTAATGATGCCGTTGAATACGCTGCCACTGAACAAATGTTATAAAAAAATAACACTTCAAATGAGTAGCAGTTAACTTGAAGACCAATGTTTCAAAAGATTTGCAAACGTACGAAGCTAGTGCTGTTCTTGATAGCCCTACAGATTAGAATTGAAAATAGGTCGCAAGTGGACTGTATAGCGAGCGATGATTGAGATGCCAGCAGGAGGGGGGAGGCGCCATGAATTGGTTAGACATGTTATTGCAGGTAGTGTGGCTGATCCTCGGAAAGTGTCCCACTGTGCAAGAATAGCCACGAACCATTATGCAGCTTTTTGAGACTGCGTCTTAATCTTTGGCTAATAACTAAGCCAAGGAGCAGTTGAGGAACGATGTAATTTCTAAGCAGGATAATGATAAAATATAGCATCACTGCGGTATTTGAGATTCTCTTACAAAGCTGTGGAGCTAGCTAGCAGTATCTCAGACACATATTTCAAAATTTACCTGTACCTACATAAATCGAGACTATTAACCCTGAACAGGCTCCCCGCAACATGGAAGAGAGATAATCTAATTTCATTAAAATGTTACTGATTCAAAAGAATTAATTTAATTTTAAAATTCAAAGTTCGGTCAAATATTAAAACATGTGTGTCTCCCACTGTCGATTGCGTCAGAGGATGCGGTGCATTTATCTGTTTATTTATTTATTAATCTGTTATCTCTGAATTTTCTTTCACGCTGGAAGAAAACAGATGAAAATTGGTCTCGGTGACAGACGACGGCATGGTATGTGATACGATAAATATACATTTGAGTGCACTTCATGCAATGCCAACGTTGAAATTAAAGCACTGAAGATATCTGAAATTTTTCTAAGAACTCTCATTACATAATTCTGATTTTTAATTTCTTCCTACAGATAATTTCGTTACAGCATTTATTCTCCTAACATAATTTCATTCGTCGACGAAACAAGTTTTCGCAGAGCAAAATAATTTAATTGTACGTGTATATATTATGGCCTAGTAACTATACGGGTAGCTATAAATTAAACAGCAGATCACCGAATCCTCTTTCTGGCTTTTGGCAGTCATCAAATACGCATCTCATGAAGCTTAGCTTCTTACTGTGTTTGTTTCATTTTTCTCAGATTTTAATTTCCCGCTTGAATCATCTGAGGATACCTGATGATTTAGGCAAAACCGTACCTGAAACGTTTAGCGTAGGACAGTTATATCATTCTTTAGATCATAATAGCATAGAGTAATTTGGGAAAGTAGAAAAACTTATAAAGATATAAATAACAATAAATATGGCGAACTTTTTAACGTAGTAAAGGACTTTTCCCTAAATATATATATATATACACGATATATACACTAGTATGCTCCATGAGGTGTAAAACAATAATGGGCATTGGTGTATTCTGTCCCTGCCTTGTCTCAGTTACAGAGAAGTCTGGCTTTCCTCATGGTAGCGTGCTTGACCCGCTGCTGTTCGTTCTTTATACGAGTGACATACTCTCTTCGCTAGAGAACACGATGATCAACTTTGCCGACGATTCCACTCTGATAGCAGTGATACCTGCCCCAGAATACGTAATGAGGTCGCCCAGTCTCTGAATAAGGATCTGTCGCGCATTATAGTGCATGGTGCACAGCCCGGAGTGTGAAGTTGAAGCCAGTAAGACCAGGTTTGTGAATGTCAGTCGGTCTCGGGCACTTCTACTGCAGCATCCTCATCTGAAGATAGATGACACTTTGCTTCAAGAATCTAGCTCCTTGAAGATTCTCGGTGTTGTGTTTGATGAGAAACTCACTATTGAGTCGCATATTAGGCCACTGCTGCCACGTGCTCCCAGTAAGAATGAGCTCCTGCGCAAGGTGAATTCTGTGTTTGGTGACAGTGAGGTTGTCCGCAGATGCTTTTATGCTTGTTTACTACCTGTGTTGGAGTATTGCTCAACGGTCTGGTCTTCAGCTGCTGACAATCACTTGCGTCTGCTGGGTCGACTTGTTTGTTGTTAGTTTCGCAAACAGACTGTGAGCCGAAAATGATCTGGTGAATCTGTCCCATAGGTGAGAGGTGGCTGGATTCTGTAAGTTTTATAAGGTGTACAACAATGCGACACATTGGTTGTATTCTTCTGTCCCTGCCCTCAAGTTCTTTGGGAGGATTACACGTACTGTGGTTGACGCGCACTATTTCACTCTGGAGAGTGTTAGATGCAGAACTCGTCAGTTCAGTCGGTGCTTCGTGCCCTGGTCTGCTGGGGGTTTGAAATTCACTGCCGGAACCGGCTTTTGGTCTTGTTGGCGTCCAGGCTTTTAAGTCAGCTGTCAATGGCTCTTTGTTGGACTTTCTTTAGCAGCGTTTCGAGCTTCCCGGTGTTGTAAAGTGCTTCATTTGGGTTGCACTAACTATCCGTGGAGGCCTGGGCATAAAATTGTAATGGTAATCTACAATATAATAAAGACCAATGTGTATTTATCTGTGTGTTTATTTATTTATTTATCGGTTTATCAATTTTCTTTCACGCTTTAATAAAACATATAGGTGGAAATTAGCAGAGGTTGGAGGCTCTGGTCGTCCTCTCAAGCTCCATTGAAAACTGATAGGTAGAAAATAGGCCGGGTTGCAGAAGATGTCAAACGTATGTTAATTAGGGACAGTTGAATTTAAAAAAATGATGATATCGCAACCTTAGTCTGATTCGTGCGAATATTACCTTCTCCATACATCAAATCTATGGCAAAGTATCGGGCGGCCTTAAGTCTAAATGCACTTCTTGCATTGCCGAAGTTGAAATCGCAGCACTGAATGTATCTGAAGCTTCCATTAGCACTCTCATGCATCTTGATTCGTAGTTTCTTCCCATAGATGATTTCGTTGCATCAGCTTTTCCTCCAACTTTGATGCAATTGTCGACGAAACATCTTTCAATTGCCAAAAAAAAAACTATCGGAAAATAAGGCACAGTAGGATATCTATGATACCAAGTCGAATAACTTCTACACAAAGGCAAAAAGTCTAATATTAAATAGAAGTCGACAAAATTAAAATTTAACGTTTCGGGATGCAAATCCTATCTTCAGAAAACCTACAAACTAACAACCTATCAATAAAAATCTTTTATTATCAAATCTATTAGGGGAGCTAGATTTGATAATAAAAGAATTTTATTGAGAGGTTGTTAGTTTGTAGGTTTTCTGAAAATGGGATTTGTATCCCGAAGCGGTAAATTTTAATTTTGTTAAATCAATTTTTTTCTGGGTTGCTGAACTGACTGCAAAAATAATGAATTATTTTCATGTCAGAAAATAAGAGTCTTGATCCTCAGTAATTAGGGTAACTAGGATGCCGTGAACCCTCATCTGGATGATCTTTAAAATTGGGAATTGTATGAAGGAAAACAGGATTAATGAAGAAGGATCAACACAAATTATTCGCTGTCATTAAATGACAGCGCGGGCACACTAGTGATAATAATAGTGGCCCTCGTCGTCATCAAGGAACAATAAAATTCACTTACTGGAACTTGTGGAAATTCCACACAACAAACGCACAAGTTTTCAGTGATGTCTCACCCCTGTATCAACCCAATTTTCCCCTACCTAATACTGAAGGCATATGGAGAAATTCTACAGAACAAAAGAATTTTGATGCCCTCGCACCCGTATCATGCATACGAAGAGTAAAAAATGTTGCAAGTTAGGCAGTGAATATTGTACCTTAGACCTGCGAGCAGTATCAGCGTGCATTTCAACTGGACTCCTTCCACTATTAATCCCTTCCAAGGTGGTATCGTGGATGCCCTTAATTTCCTGTATCTAATACTGATGAAAGTATCACGGTCGCACTAACTAACTAACGGAGGGACAAGCAAAATTATAATAGGAGAACATCGACTTCACCGTACGCATTTCCAGCAACTACGACATGCAGGCGACGGACTACCGCTGCTTCTTTTCCCACAAGAATTTTGAGGCGAAGAAAAATTGATTTCAAGTCCGATCATCCGATCAGTTTTTTCAGTGTGATCGGCAATGAAGAAGCAAAATAACAAAGCAAAAAAAAATAAATTGAACTGCCTTTTCGATGATAATAATAAAGGCAGGACCGGGTGCTAAATAAATGAAGAAAAAACTGGGGCACAGCGAAAAATATGGAAGGTGCAGTACATCTGTGGCGTGTGAACTTATAGAAAAAAATTAATTTAAAGGACTCACCATCTCAACATAGAAAAAGCCAGATGAAAATAAACAGAAAAATTCTGGTTATAATGCTAAAAGTCTGCACTATCAACAACGTATGGTAGTACGAATCCTTGAGATAATAAAATGAGTCTGAAAAATTTTTGGTATCCATATTAATTTTATATTTTTATGTAAAAGAAAAGAGGAAAACTACTGGCGAATACAAATAGACATAAATATAACTTAATAGATAAATAATATCGATACAGGCATACCGTGTAGATTATTGTTGTCCAAACAGAGTAGACTCCAGATTTAAACTTCAGATGTCACCGCTTCAGCAGGCTTGATACACCAATCTCTTCAGGTATAGACACATTTCTGTTAAATTTCTACCCTTTTGCTGAATTTTTTACCTTGTTAGTTGGTAACCAGAAGAATGAAGCCAACGCTCATTCGTTGTCATCATTTTGAAGGCCAGACACCCTAGTATATACACCTAGTTCTCGTTACATATGCTGGTTACATCCCCCCCCCCCAAAAAAAAGGAATTAAGTGAACTTGCCTGTATGAATCTATTTACATTATATAAGGGAGTTTCATTCCCTGACGCATTTTATGCCAACCCCCCCCCACCCCCGTAAATGATAATTCAGACACTTTTTCATATATAATAGTGCAATAAAGCAGCGCTAAGGCACACCAGTAAAAGTATATTATAACAATCTATATGAAAAAAACAGTAATTAGGAAAAAAGATACAGACAACATTGTGGCACCGTCTCCCGTGCATATCGCGCAAAATTGCGTACGAGCGAATTTTTCGCAGAAATAGAAACAGTGGTCAAAATTATCCACTCTCACGTAAGCGAATTCGAACGTATACATGACGAACTCGTATATAATGATAACCAGAAGTATCAATCAGCACGACGGTATAATATTATAAGAATAGGATTATTACTGTTGCTGTCATAGCCCAGAGCAAGTACAGGCTGCACGTAGTGGTGAAATTTATCAAATCTCTCACGACAGCCCCAACAAACTTCCGGAAGATGAAGTTAGCTCGGCATGAAGCGTATCGTTGAATGAGGCGGACACTCTAATGGAGAGGCCATAGAGAGGCGTGTGGTTGGAAAGCGCCGTGAATTGCAAGGGGTCTGCGCAACTGAAGCAACCCCCGCATTCAAGAGCACCGTTCTATTCTCAGCAATTTCTAAAGGACTCGACAGATACTCCTCAACTTTGCCCGTCTTTTATATCCAAGACGATGGCAATCTTGTGGCCGCTCTTCCTGTCTTCATATCGATACGATAGGAGGAAGAATGTCTGCAGCACAGGAAAAAAGGAAATGCTTGCTGCGTAAAGAAAAAAAGAAGAAGAGCTCAGAGATCGAATGCAGATATCGTCTTTAAATGATCGGTGTAGGTGCGCACTTTAAGCGAAGTGCATTACTAAAAAAGTAATTGCTTTCGCCTTGAGTAGTAAATATTCACACCCAATAGAGGAGAAACGTTGCGCACATGATAATTAGTCAGTGAAATGACGCTTACTTCTATGCATAATGAACAATTCATAATGGGGAAAAGGTTCTGTTTGAATAGCCAATTTGATATTCACTTGTAAACGTTCTTGCTACGCTAGACATTAGAGATGAATAAGCAAAAATTAAGGCTGCCACAAGATGAATATAGTAATGGATACTTGCAACGTCACCATATATGATTAATAAACGTTAAAGAAATAATGTACGGTTGTTTGCAAAGTGCAAAGTAATTTAATAAAGGATAGTTTGCTAGTCATTATTATATACCTTATGCAACACAAGTGCTTTCATAAAAACCTCTTAAAGGTAACGAAATGAAAATGAGCTTCCGCGCATTGAAGGGTTTGTAACAACTCAAAAGGATTAGCAAAATTGCATATAGAATGAGTGCTTGACTTACTATGATAGAAAAGATTTATTCTGGCATCTACATAAAAAATGTAAGGAAGATATCGCGTTGAAAAGGAAGAAAGTAAATATCAAAAACAAGTAGGAAACTTTCAAGGAAACACTACAGAAAAAAAGTATTACGTATACTACATGCATAACCAAATGCAAGAAGATTCAGAGCTTTATTATTTACATTGAAAAATAAATCGGATCAAACAAATTTTTTTTAAGGGAAGCAAGCGTCAGGAAAATGCCATAAAAATCCCCAAACTATGAATCAAACAATGAAAAAGAGTTAAAAAGTTAGCGAAGATGATGATTGGTATTTCACCACTTGCTAGAAAACCAGAATTTTAAAAATAATTATATGTCGACAAAGCAAAACGCTTTTCAACAACTCAAAAAGATTGTGAAAAGGTAAACTATATTATGGGTGTCATTCAATATTAATGTGTTTATTTATGTATTTCTTTGCCAATTTTCTGTCACGCTTGAAGAATACAGGTACGCAAAAATTTGGAAACAGTTGCCATTTCGTCATGCTCAGTTAGAAACCACTAAAAGAGAAACATAGACAAGGTTGATGATGCTACAGTATGGTAACCTTATATGTTAATTCTGGTCTTGCCTTGCTAATGTTGAAACCAAGTCAATGTACAGGTTCGCGCAGCACTCTCATGCATCCAGATTTCGTCTTTTTTCCCTGATCAAATCCTTTATATTACTGTTCCAATTTTAAGCCCAAAATGAGTACAGGAGCAACGGAACAAGGAGATAAGATAGTCTTTAGAGAAAAGTAAAACTGCGAACACAGGAAAAGAACTCGAGGGTTTTGCTGCATCAATTATTTTTTCCTACTAAATTCTTCCTTTCACGAAACAGTTTTTTCCTTGAGTAAACCATTTTTTTACTTGTTTGATATCATGGAGTATCTATGAAACGGAAACAAAATTATTATTGTAAATGATACTTGACGGCCAGCTTAACAAAAGAATCCATTTTTTGCAGGACATTAAGAGAAGGGAAGGACTGCGCTGCTCCGTAGAATTAGGCAGAGAATGCCAGTTCATCTGTTCAGTTTCTTTAAGTTGGTAGCTGACGCTTAGCCTTTATGGGCAAATTAGTAACGAAATTACGATCACGGAAGAAGTATCGTAGATAATAGACTAAATGCACTACATAGTTGGTAAGTATACCATGCAACTAACTGTTTCACGAAGCACTGAGTGAGTTTACTTTTCAATATGCCTTGCTGTTAATCACGTAATATCCTGCAGTCTCCAGATGAAACTTTTTATTAATACACGCAGCTTCTCCAGCGCAATTTTATCCATAGCTTCGTCAGAGAAATTTAAATCGTTGCCTGGGACATGGTTCGAAACACGCTCATCAGACTCTCACACAGCCCAAGCACTAAAGTCCATGGGATTCAAATTGGGTGATGATGGGGGCCACATTTTTTTACTTCAAAACTTGAGGAAATTGGCTTTACGCCATTCCTGAATTTCACTTGGCGTATATCGGACCTCGAAGACGTCTTAAGTACCTATTGACACTTTCATGGATCTTGATTATTACTTTCATTCCTCATAAATTAGCTCATAGAACATTACTTCAACACGGTACATATTTTATCACTAAAACAAATGGCTAAGGTATTACTTAATGTATAGCAAAGAAGAAAATAAAAAAGCGTAGCAATTAGCACATTGAACTCTACAAGGAAAAAGTACGTAGCAGAATTACACGATTCAGGAGCATTTTTTTTTGTTATTATGTTTTATCAACATGTTTTTACTTTTAGAGAGAATTGACGAGAAGTCAATACTTACATTGCTCCGATAAACCCAACCCTAACCGGCAATAAAAAAAAATTAAAACGTACTAGCGTGCATCTATCAATACATCTGCATGTTTTTTTTTTTTCATACAGAGCAATGGAATGAATTATTGAAGTACTTCATACAGAAAAATCCAACCTCATCAATGCGACTTAAATATACATTAATATTAAATATAAAACCGGGCGCAAATATTGGATTACACTTGTATAATTTCATTAAGTGTACGTGTATATTTAGTGCTACATATGCATGATCTTATGTTTAATATGTTAAATGCAAATAATACCGTAACTAGAGAAGCACTCCGAGAGCGCAGACCACCACCAAGCAGCGTAATGCTGACGAAAAATATAAATTGATGCTAAATCCAAGATTGCTTTTTTAATATTACCAAGATTTAATAATTTGGTCCTCGTAATTATTCTAACAGCCCCTATCTATTGCACGAAAATTCATCCATACCTTGATTAATGTTTGACAAGCAGAGAGGCGACCACACAAACGGACTTCAGATCGTCACAAAAAATTAGGTCATTTGTTAAACGTGACATTGGTTTTCTAACAGATTCCGCAAGTTTCTTGAACATCCATCCATAAATCTTCTGAGTTATGTTACAAACAAAACGACAAACAAAAGGACAAGCAGTTAATCACAAAATTTGGTCCTTTGTTCTTCATAACATTTCTGACAGTTCTTTTAAGTTTCATACGATGAAGATCCGTTTATAACGCTTTGAATTATATTGATGGCACGCAGACAGAGAAGGAAATAGACAAACAAACAGACTAGAACGCCTCGTGGCGTAAGACCATCAACCGTTGTGAGCGCAAATTCTCGTTGTCATTTTTGATGCACGAGATTAGGGCACAGTCCCAATCCCTGAGTAGATCTTCAATAATAACATAGGCTAAAATAAATAGCCTCGTGGCGTATCACAATCTGCAGCGGAGGAGGAAAATTCAGTGCCGTCATATCTGATGGCCAGCTAGGCCTAGTTTTTTGGCATGGATCACAACTAGGTGAACCCACCAAACTCATTACAAAAGTTATGAACATTACTCAACTCTTCGACCGCCTTTTTTACTAGGAAAGACAGATATATATATATATATATATATATATATATATACAAATATATGTACTTGAATCTTCAACGACAACATCATCACCTCTCTCATTTCGTTGGCGGGTGATAACGAGCACCAATAATAACATAATCTCCTTAGCGGAGGTAATATTAACAATAATATCACTATTGGAAAAGAGGAAACATTGCTAAAACACAAAATAGTACAGTTAGCTCTAGTGCATTAAGAGCTAACTACGTAACTAATGTAATATTTTTATTTGTCGCATTTTCCATGCTCAGGGAATAACGTTGTTATTTAGACAAAGAAAATTAAATTAGCAGTTAAATGGTAACAAAGCGAAAGCCCTACGTTTATACGAGGATTTACAAACTTCGCACCTATATTTGCTAAAGTACAACCCCACAAAAGTTTTCCCTTTTCAATAAAAATGGAATACATGACTTGAATGCTGCATGCAAATAAAACCAACCTCATACGAGATTTTACAAAAAAGGAAAAGAGATTAAAAGCTATCAAGGAAAAAAAACGAGCGTATATTCAGTACTACGCTAGCGATGCATTACAAAATGTCGCTCACTCCAAACAAAAAAGCCGTGCAAATAAAGCGCGATATTTGCGCCCACTCGATTCGGACGCCGGAAACTCTGGCGGGCGAAGTTTTACACGCTGCAGAGCTCCATTGCAAGCGCTGCGTCGCCGGTACAGCCATCACCTGCTGCATATCTGAATAATAATTTAACACTTTGTCTTCTTTTTATTATGTTTTTCTTTAGTACGGGCCAAACTGTCGTAATGGCTGTCCAATTCCAACTATAAACGGGATTTTTTTGAAAGTACAGCTGCCAACGTATACTCTGTTTTTTTTTTTTTTTTTTTTAAATGGCTATATGTAAATAATGCCTCATAGATTTGTGAGTAATTTCTTCCTATTTTTACTTTGGAACACAATAAAAAAATTGAGAAGAAAGAGAAGTATTTTTAAGTTCAATTTGCTGAAATTAGTTAGTTGGGGCTTACTAGGTCGGTTGGTATGGTTTTCCGTCCCGATCTAAAGCATTAGACGGCAAAAATTCATCTACTGAAAGATCATTGAGCTGTTGGCTCATCAAATGTTTTGCATCGAGATACGGAAGACAT
>LQNS02277219.1:4990424-5012856 GCA_001587735.2 Parhyale hawaiensis
CCCAATTTAAATATTTTTTTCTTCGTTGTTACTTTTAAATTATGATGAGCAAATTGAAGAGAAGCGCCATGAAAGAAAACGGAGAGATGTTAATGAAAACAGCACCACGAGAAGAATGAAAGCAACGGATTTTCTTCGAAGTCATTATTTTTTTGCCGTCATTTACTGACGGCGGAGGCCAGTCGTAATAACAACAGTATATGCTGTCAGCAGTAGAGACTTTATTCGTTTAAATGTAGCTCTTCAAATTTCTTTTATCCAAGGATGTTCTGGATTAATTTTCCTTTTTTTTATGGAGCTCTTTATGCTTGACCCTCTGCTCCGGTTGTTACGAAAGCTGTCTGTTATTTTTTATCAATATTTTTTTTTCTTTGCTGGTGCAAATTTTTCTCCTGTCGAGATGCCGATGCCACTACTCATTTACCGTGCATTTTTTTTTTTTTTGCTTCAGATGAAGTTACTTCCATTGGCGTACAAAATCTGGTTGTATGTAAGTGATAACCATAGATATCCAAATCCAAAGTTAGTCATGGTGCCCTAGTTAAATTCTGAAAATCAATCTTTCATATTCGTACTGGAGCTTGACCAAACTTTAAACAAAGCCAAGATTACTGGTGAGTAAAATAATCAATATTTAATAATACAGTTTGTTTGTTGCTCTCTCCGTCCCCAGCTGAAGGATTACGTATGTAGATGCTGGAAGATTCATCTGTTGAATGACAGCAGGATTAGATACGGGGGAATTCGAGCCTCAGATGATTAACGTAGCAATGCTGCATTTTATGTAGCCCTCGTCTGCCACAGAGGTAGTCAGTTCTTGACGTTTTTCTCTTGGGCTTGCGAGAAGAAAGGCTCGATCTTCAATTTGCTTCCGTTCCCATCGTTCACAATCCATTCCAGGATTTTTTNATCCTGATGTGATCACTGCTGGTATCCATGGAACAAACATTTGAAGCAATATTCACGATTTTCTTGCAGGAGGGAAATTTTGCGGCCTCGAATTTACGTTGGTATTCAATAACAATTTTTTTCTGCTGAATTAACAGTTTAACCCTGTCGGTATAGTGCGTCTTTTGCTGTAAAATCTCCACCACAAGCAAGAACAATAAAAATTATTATTTACAAATGCACTGCCGAATACTTCAGTAAAGAATAATGGCGAAGTAAAACTTTCGCCTTCATTCTTGACGGTACCAACCACAAACTTACATTATGTATTCATGAGTCACAATGACGCCGTATGGGAATATGATAATAAAAAATTTGAGGCACAGATTTTTATTAACTATCAGCAAATATAAATTCCATCACTGCGGTTAAGGCATTGCATCTTCCAATACCTGCTTCACTTGCAGTGGTAACCACAGACAAAAATATGGTCATAAACGGGTAATTCTTTAGTATTTTTGAACGATACGTTTTAACAACAATGACGTCCTAACGGCCTCGAGCACTCGATCTAGCTGAGGTGCGCTTTGAAGATGTGCGTCAGTGTCTCCGTCCGTCTGCGGGGCAACTCCGTACTGCTTAAGCTTGAGAACTCAAAAAGTAAGTCGCCTGTTGCTCCCGATATGTGTTTTTCTTTTGCCCCATTACATTTTCTGTCGAACTGTCATTGTCGTGTTCTCAACTAGCCGTGCTGTCTAGTTTCTCCACCTAAATTTCTACGTCCGAGGAAGATTTTCGTTCGGGAGATAATTTTAGACAGAATGTTCTAGAACATTATTCACCTTTTACGAATGATGCTTGAGTCAAAGACTCGAAATGGAATAATTTCGCTGCCTGGAACTGACTGGAAGAAGATATAATGCGCGTTAGCGTAACTTGTGTGGGCCGCGCTCGACTTTTGTGATCATTGAAGTTGACATCAGCAGTGCATCTGTCATCACCAAGTTTTTAGCCCAAGTGTGAACAAGTGACCAACGAAGAATTATCCTCACAAATTATTACCCGGTAGTTTTGACGACCGCTTGCAATAATATATGAATATTTACTAACTGGAACATGCGGAAATTCCACAGAACAAAAGAAAAGTTCTTAAGTGACATCTAAGACCCTCATCGTCCTAATTTTGCCATATCTAATACTGAAGGAAACTGTGGAAATTCTACAGGAGAAAAGAATTGTTCTTCAATTATGATGCCCTCGGGCCCGTATCAAGCATACGAGGGATGAGAAATGTTCAAAAACAGGCGGTAAATTTTCTATTTAAGACCTACGAGCAGTAGCAGCTTAAATTCGAGCTTGACTCCTTCTCCTACTACTGTCCAGGTCGTATCAAGGATACGTTGAGGAAGCCCTAATTTTACCCCTATCTAATATTAATTAAAGCGTTACAGTCTTACTAACTAACATAGCGACACGTAGAATTCTAATATAGATTTTTGATTTGTTTTGGTTTGGCCGGAACAAGTGCAATATCCAACTGGAATTTTTTCAGCAGTACAGCTATTTATTTCACATGTACTTAAATGAACAATTGGAGTAGTTGTGGTAGTACATCCTAAAATCATGTAAAGACTGTCCACTTTAAAGACCGAATGTAAAGATTGTTTCAAAAGTAGAGCTAATGATTTAAGAATGGATTCAGTGTGACTCAAACCAGTGCACAGACAGTCCAACCTCAAGTATGGAATGGATTTTTTTATAATTACAGCTCTTTACTTCACCTATATTTGGATACTAATTTAAAGTTTTTTTGTTTCAGTACAGGTCAAGCTATCATTTTTACCGTCTAACTACAAAATGGATTAGATTCTTTTTAAAGTAGCCTAGTGATATAAATTTGGCCCAAAAACCGCTGTACGAAAATCATGCTACTGACAGGCTAAACGGGAGATAATCAGCAAACAAATCGTGCACACGAGTTACGCATCTGTCACGTAACCGTTACTTTCTTGTTGCATGATAAGTGCTAAAATTAACAAAAATGCTACGCTGCAGCTTTTAACAGACGGTCAACAATAATCAGCACAATGCCCTTACAAATAAACGTCATAAAAGTAAGTGCGACGAGTAGAATACAAAAAGTAATATGAAGCGTAAAGAAGCAACTCTGCAAACTTAATGCCGCGAGAACGAAGAAACTTCAGGAAATTTAAGAACTTTTCCACTAGAAGTCTTCTTTTCAGCCCAATATAAGAACAGTTCCTATACGAACGGCCGGAAATTTGACCACTATTTACATCTGACGGTATCTCTTTCAGTAACAAATAACGCACACTAACATCACCGAACACTATGGCGATTTTAACACTATTTACAACTATATAAATATATCTTTTCAGTACCTGAACCTAATACAGTAAAAGCAGCCTAAACTCCGGATATTTACAATATTTTCCTACTTTCAGCACCAGATGCAGTAAGAGCATAGGAAACTTGGAAGATTTACCCACTATTTGCATCTGAAGATGTCTCTTTCAGCACCTAATACAGCCGGCAACAGCATTGGATGGTGTTGGCAAGTTAAGGCCAAGGTTCTCGGTCGTTTCCTTGCGACTCGTTGAGCTGCTCGTATTTCAAGAGCTTGACGAGACAAATACGGCTGGAAGGCTGCCGCACTCTATGCTTGATAAGCAAGATAAGAATGTGCTGAAGCGGTTGGGCCCGAGCCCTGAGGAACATGCAACCAACCGACTCAGATTCGACCTAGGATTTGCAAGAGCTTATTCCCGGCGAAAAATGGATAAGATTTGAACAAGATGCTGCTAGACAAGCTACGGGCAAAGCTGGGTTGTGGAAGATGCTGTCAGACAAGCTACGGACAGAGCTGGAAGACGGAAGATGCTGCAAGACAAGTTAAGACAGGGCTGGGTAGGGGAAGATGCTGTCAGACAAGCTATGGTCAGAGCTGTGTAACGGAAGATGCTGAATGACAGGCTGCAGACCCAACTGGGTAGCGGATGATGCTGTCAGACAAGCTATGGTCAGAGCTGTGTAGCGGAAGATGCTGAATGACAGGCTGCAGACCCAGCTGGGTAGCGGATGATGCTGTCAGACGAGCTACGGTCAGAGCTGGGTATAGCGGTAGATGCTGTCACTGGTGAAAGATCTGCTCGATATGCAACTGTACCCAGTCAAAGAATACCCAACACAGTAAGCATGCATTCGTTGACTAACATAACCCTTTAACAGTCCATCCCGTGTATCCTGATAGGAATTACTTTCATGGGAATAACCTTGATGGGAACAGAATTGATGACAATTACTTTCATGGGAATTAACAATGAAGTCGAGCGAACATAGTACAGATAGAAAATTGCTTGCGACTCTGGTAGTAAAAAATATAGGCAAATAATTGGTATAGATGCCTCGTCATTACTCACGCTCAGGATTCAGCAAAATAAAATGTATTTGACTTACCAGCTTGATTTCTGCCATAAGATAACGAATGAAGTTCGGCTAACTACACTTCGACAAAACATTACCATATTATTTCAATGGTCCTCCCAGCTTCAGGCAGCAAAAATACCAATATTTCGATTTAGCAAGAAACTCCACCAACAAGTAGTTATACAGGACAGCGAGGCTCAGAAGTAGTCATAGTTACATTTAATATCAGGATCAGTAGAACTTTCAAGGCTATTTAATATTTTTCCAATCTAAAAATAGGACTGAACTAAGTCACGCCTTTATTATATTATCTATTTAAGTTTAACCAAGAGGACAACATGAAACCGACTACGCTTATATAACCAACTTCACCACATCCTGTAATTCCAATAGGCTAAAGCAAGTGTGCACAAGCTCATTGCTATGCAACTGTGGATGCTCCACAGAATAGAAGATTTACTTTTTCTGTGCTATGAAATCTGAACGTGCTGTAACTACTATAACGCTGTATACCGTTCTCACTCTCCTATAGTAATTTTGCTGAAGACTTTGATTTAGTTTTCTATCCTGCCAACACTTGTGGTACATACTTAATGCTAAATCTAAGAATAACGGTAGTTCACGTTCCTTTCAAATGAACGCTTAAATCGAGGACAGAATCATTAAAGCAAATCTGTTGAGTCATACCCGAATCATTCTCTGTATTACTACAGAGAGAAACCGGAAGATATACTGCCGTATTTGACGCCAGTACAGTAGAGCTCCTATAACGAAGACAGGCAACTTGTCTCAATTTTACGAGGAGTCCCATTTTGGAGATGACAAATATCACAGTATGTTTTTCCCCCAACAATGTTAAACATTTTCTTTGGCTATTACTATAATATATCGGAACGTCGAACAAGTGAATAGACGTAAATCCCCTAATTCGTCCCATCTTAATTTGTCGATATCACTGATTCGATGAAAATGTTGATACCTTAGTTTCCAATTTGCACTTTGATCCCTCAACTTGTTCACATCGAAAATTTAATGTTTCGTAATTGATGTACATGTGGAGGATACGCGAAGTTTAAGACTTAGAATAACAGTGCATTATATTCATTTCCAGCATAGGCTACCTATACAATGTTTCCTTAAATACGTAGGTATACTTTCTGCGAGTTTGTGTGATGTATTTTACTAACGTTCGATGGCAAGCTTACTGGCCCTTAATTTGTTTTACTTCAGTTATTTGTTCTCGTCAGATCGTATCCCGAACAATTTAACGCATTCACATTTACTGTATACATACAACAACTCGAGTTTTGCTACACATTTTGCTAGTCACTTTGTAAGGCGCCGGCTTTTGTTACAGTTCTCAACAGATGGCGCCAGTTACAGTCTTGATTTCTCAGAATTTTCCTCGTTTCTGGAGGGGTGCTTTTTTAAGAGATTTTTCTCTTTGTGGGCGTCTCCGATGTAATTAGGTATTGAAAACGGTGAGAGAAGACACTTTAGATAGATATTATGCCTGAGTTCATCACCAACTTAATTTAATGTACATAAAAAACGATAAAATATGAGATTATTACTGAAATCATCCTAGAATGAAATTAATTTTGCTAGATGAAATTATGCTAAGTTTTATGTAGTACATGGCATGCACAGACTATGCTTTTGAAAAAGTAAATAATAGTGTTGCCAGAAAGTGAGCACAAACTGTATAGGTAGCACAGTATTTATATTTATAAGCAGAACTAAAAATTCTAGCCTTATGTCAAAACCTGTATAAAACAAGACGGACCTACAATGATTATTGAGGATAATTTATATTTCACTGTACTTTAAAACTGCCATTAAATTATCTCACGATACAGTCCTTCAAGAACCTTAATTTGTTTATTCACTTTTATATCTCCAATTAAGTTTGTTAATACAGCTCTAGACATGAAGAAATATTTTAATCATGTATTTGAGAATTTTTCTTATAGATTCTGTAATGAAACCTCATCTTCATGGTAGTAAGTGAGCGTTTCTCACAGAAACTGTCGTTTATGGCACTGACGGCAAACTACCTTCATTCACCAACGTAAAGTTAAGAGATTTTGATAAACTAATGTGCTTTCTTTTTTGTGAATTCTTTATCCCATGTCTCAATAGTACTACTCGCGTTGTTCTTATTCAAACTTGCATCGCTATTTGCTCTTATCTCTGTTTCTTATGTTTTGCAGTTACTCTTGGTTTTTGCCTCCTCTAACTCTTCCCTTTTATCTTGATCGCCGTTCATCTTATTTTGCAGCACTACTGCTGGAAATTCCAAGGTAATAAATTAGATATTTTCCTTTTTACTTCATAAAACAGATACGGTGCACTCTTACACACTCGACCGACGCCAGCAATAAACATGTTCTGTTGATGAGTACATTCACTGGACTTGCTGTGTTTGTTTATTATCATTGTGTCGTTTTCTCCCTAACAGATAACAATTTATTTTCATAATTTTCTTCTGAGTGAAGAAGTGTGAAAAAAGACGAACTCAGTCAGCAGTATATTAAATTAAATTCATTAGGAAATTTGTTATAACACGATGGCATGGCCGTCGCTCTTTTGTTCGAATCATTAGTTTTTCTACAGGATACCAGTTTCGTGAAGATAGCCCCAGCTGTGCAAAATTTCATTCATGTCGCACAATGGCTGAAAAGCTGGAATGAGCTTTAGATCAAAACCGGATTATTAAACGTTATAACAGTAAATGTGTATACATCTGCATTGAACACTAATTCTTGCGTTATACGGTGCGATACTAGGATAAGTTTTCGAGGTATAGCAGGAAATTGTAAGAAAAGCCTGCTTCAGTAAAATTCGCATAAACCTTATCTATGCCTAGCTGATAGGGGTACGTCTGACTGGCGTCAGTGTCGCACCAGCACGCTGTATGTGATTTGTAAGAGCAGGTTATAGAATGGCGGCGGCGGTTGCCTGTTAAAGAAGTTGATCACCCAAGGTCAAAAGCTCTTAATCAAGGTTAGCCGGTACGCTCCAGGTTACTCTTCCGTAAACGTCCCTATCCCTACTGGATTTGACCGACAATATCCCTACCAGATTTGATCACCCTATCCCTACCGCATTTGAGCGTCTGAAACCCCCTTCTATCCTACCAGTGATTGACTGGCAGCTGAAAAAAAATATTACTGAAAGAAGTTATTCTGTCAGTCGCAAATGAAAAACAAAATATGCTGGTCTGCAGAACTGACGGCAAAATCGATCATTATTTTTATGTTCAGTTCCGCTGGCAGTTACAGCGCATCTTCCAACATCAAATTAGCAACAAAATCATCGTCAAAGCTAGAATAGGTGGCATCAAAAACTCTGCGTCATCAGCTTTGAAGGCCAGGTTTACGAACTTCTAACGCAGACCACGAAGAATGGATCACAAACCGGCATTGCGTCAGTATTTTCACAGGAAAATCTGTGATAACAATAACATCGCAGTCATAACATGTTCGTTTACCTACAAGTTTAGTAGACAGGACATACGCTATTTTGTAGAAGGCTCCAACAGCGTATTATTTCGTTCATGTCGCAAAGTGACCGGTTCAAAGCAGCGTGGGGTACAGCAGATAACTCGGAGGGCTTTCTAAGTAAGATCTTCATATGCAATATCTTGAGATTTTTTATCTTTAAAAACGCACTGAATATATAGTGGATACACTTTTTCGCATAAATACACAGTTGTTGATGCACTATCAAAATAATTAAAGTACCCGCGCTGCCAAAAAAAACAGCGAGGAATTTCTGACAATTCTTTGCTGATCATAGTTTCGTTACTGATATGCTTCATGACTAATGCCTACGCTCCAACGGCCAACTCCGACCCTAATAAGAAATGATTGATCACCGTTTCAATTCATTTGAGCGGGACCCTTCATTAAATGGTGGCAGAAAATCAGTACTTCATGCAAACCCACACTGTCTTTTTTTTTAACTCTTCAGAAGGCTTTTTAAATACAAATTCAACTTTCTAGTTGGAAACTTTGATATATACAATATAAACAGTGCGTTACCTTTGAATATACAAATAAAATTTTTTTACTAAATTTCTCAAAATGAATATCTAACTTTGAAATATCAATATTATCTAAATGTATGGCTATGTTGCCAATATAAACAGCACTTGTAAAATAAATATTTAGCCATTGGTTAAGTGTATCATACAATTTGCTTACTTACGAGTTTTGTCCTGTTACCTCAGAGTAGGCAACAAGATAATAAAAACGTCATAAAGAGGAAATAAATACAAATGAACAGTAATATTGTTATTAAACATCCAAAACCAAGAAATTATAACCAAAACAATTCAATAAACACTGAAATAAGTGTTCAGTAGTGGTAAACATAAGAAGTTTATTTTGAACATGGCAACCTCCATTTTTCATGATCGTTTAAGGCGATTATCAACAGACTTTGTCAGGTTTGATATTTCAGATGGTGCAATAGAATCTACTGCTGTTTTTACTGCATTCCACAGGCTTACTTTGCTCGAAAACTGCCGACCACTTTCATAGACCTTCCTTTTAATCATTGCCCTGAGGTTCTCAATGAGATTCAAATCGGGGCTATTCGCTTGCCAGGTTATAATCCTTTTTGATTTGAATCTTCCATCCGCAAGCCAGTTAACAGTGTACCGTGCTCGGTGTGAGGGAGCGTTATCGTGCTCAAATACCAAATTGGATCTGCGTGCGATAGTCTGCTCATCAAGCCATGGTATCAAGTTGGCTTCAAGAAACTGGCAGTACCTTTCTGCATTCAGCTTAGTGCCTTCTGCCACTTCAAATGGCCATTAAGGGATTCACCTACAATCCCGGCCCAAAACATTATACCTCCACCACCTTGTTGACGCTTAAGCCGTGTCTGTTAAGGTCGGTCATGGAGGACCCATCTAGACGCCCATCCATCTGGACCATCAAGAGTGGCTCTGCATTCGTCACTAAATATGACATTGGAGAAATCAGTTTTCATGTTCTCCCCAGCCCATTTCACCCTATTTTCTTTATGAGTTTTTGTTAGAAGTGGTCGTTTAATTGCCTTTTTCACTTTCCCTAGCTTCTGCAGAACCTCACATCTTGTCTTTCTGCTTAGTATTGGTGCTGAGGCGTCTCCAAATATCGCCTTGCCTTACTTGTAGAAAGTTGTTTTCTAACGATAGAAACCTTCAAATGTCGCATATCTCGAGCAGGCATTATCCTCGTAGGGCTATTTCCGGAGTTTTCCTATTGACTTTACCTTCAATTGCATAAGCCTTTATTATCTGGTGATCACGCTGTAATTCTTTGGAAACTTCGAGTGTTGTCTTACCAGAAGCCAACAACGAGGTCACTTTGATCTTTTCGTCACTTTTTAAACCGCATTTCGTGCCCATGTTGACTAGAGAGTGATGTTGCATAATCTGGGGTAACAGCAGAACCCCGTGCGATTAGCAAATGTTGCCAAAATGTGGGAAATTGTTCAGTTTTNTTCGCAACCATAAACAAAGTTATGGTTCCATTGACGAGCAACTAGAGCAGTCACAAGGACACGAGATGGGATTCAGCGCCCTCTCTCGACAAACATGACAAGCTCTTATTGAAAACAAACAAATAACTATACCCCTCTATAAACAGTGACAGTCTTTAATCACGCGGTTTTGGTGTAAATTTCAGCCTAACGTAACGTATAACCATAAACGAAACATTTTAGCCCCCATTAAATTCAAATTCTACTCCAATGAAACAACTTCACTTTGTAAATAAACAATGTGACGTCACAACCAAGACCGATAAGCGCACTCAAAATGAAGTTGCGACTTGTGGTCGTAAACACGACCAAAAACGAGTCTCCGTGCGACGACCACGTTTTTGGTAGTCACGTAGACATGAATTTGGTCGTTTCTGCAACTTGTGGTTGTATTCACGCACACAACTTCGCAACAAAGAATCGCCTCAGGTTATGGAATGGCGGCGGCGGTTGCCTGTTAAGGAAGTTGATCGCCGTAGGTCAACAGCTCTGGTGAGCTGAGGTGGTGTGGATTAAGCCTAGTTTGAGATATTGTGCAAACTTGTGCGAACGGCCATTGGAGTGAGGGCGTTAATGGATGCCGGCGAGCTGTGAGCTGAGATCTCTGGGAAAACTCAAGTTGCTGGGATTGGTTTTTTATCGGGTAGAGTGTGGAGACATAAAACTTTTCTGACCAATCGCAGCTTTTGATTTGCACTGTGTCGAAGGGGAATCCCAGAAGGATGGGACCGGCAGTGAAATATACGACTGCTAAAACTAGGAGGTGTGTAAGGGTGTGGTTGTTACGGAAGAGTCAATCGTAAGGAACGGGCAAGGGCTATGCTTCATGCTCTCAACGGAACAAATTCTTAAGGTAGAAGGTAGGTCATCAATAAAATCTAAAAAGATATAAAATAGGGAAAAGCTCCCCTCATGTACTTCCAACAAAAAAAAATAAATAATATATTTATCTGTGAATAACATAGTATGCTTTAAATGTCTGAGATCCATTGACCTAAAAACACTGAAATTCCATAAAACAAATTGAAATGTCACACATGAATCATTTTTGAAATAAAATAGATAGAAATAAAACCATATCTCATAACACAAATGTTCAATGTCTTCAGAATGAGGCGGGAGGAGGTATGCAACACGATGCAAGTTAGGGTTAAACCTCGTGCTACCAATGACGAAAATTTTTAAGATAAGACTTACGTCATAAATAACCCTAAAACTAGAATAAATACAAATTTTTTTTATTCGAACTCGTGCTCAGATAATAAAAAAAATAATAAAATTGTCAATTAGTTATACCGATGAGAGGATCGGAGTTCTAGACCGTTAGTGCTCCTGGCTATGGCGGTTGGTTCCGTTGGTATGTATACACGCCATTACAGAGAAAAAATGATGGTAAAATAATAACCAATAAATAAAATAATATGCATCCTATAACAATAAAAATAATAAAACAAACACCTACGAATAATCATTCAAAAACCCAAAACCGGTAATTATCTTAATCAAGGTTAGCCGGTACGCTGCAGGTTACTCTTCCGTAAACGTCCCTATCCCTACTGGATTTGACCGGCCCTATCCCTACCAGAATTGATCCCCCCTATTCTTACCGCATTTGAGCGTCCGTCTCCCTACCGCATTTGAGCGTCCCTCTCTCTCCCTACCGCATTTGAGCGTTTGAAACCCCCTTCCGCATTTGAGCGTCTGAAACCCCCTTCCGCATTTGAGCGTCTGAAACCCCCTTCCGCATTTGAGCGTCTGAAACCCCCTTCTATCCTACCAGTGATTGACTGGCAGCTGAAAAAAATTACTGAAACAAATTATAATGTCAGTCGCGAATAAAAAACAAAATATGCTGGTCTGCAGAACTGACGGCAAAACCGATCATTATTTTTATGTTCAGTTCCGCTGGCAGTTACAGCGCATCTTCCAACATCAAATTAGAAACAAAATCATCGTCAAACCTAGAATAGGTGGCATCAAAAACTCTGCGTCATCAGCTTCGAAGGCCAGGTCTACGAACTTCTAACGAAGACCACGAAGAATGGATCACAAACCGGCATTGCGTCAGTATTTTCACAGGAAAATTTGTGATAACAATAACATCGCAGTCATAACATGTTCGTTTACCTACAAGTTTAGTAGACAGGCCATACGCTATTTTGTAGAAGGCTCCAACAGCGTATTATTTTGTTCATGTCGGAAAGTGACCAGTTCAAAACAGCGTGGGGTACAGCAGATAACTCGGAGGGCTTTCTAAGTAAGATCTTCATATGCAATATCTTTAGAATTTTTTATCTCTAAAAACGCACTGAATATATAGTGGATACACTTTTTCGCATAAATACACAGTTGTTGATGCACTTTCAAAATAATTAAAGTACCCGCGCTGCCAAAAATAACAGCGAGGAATTTCTGACAATTCTTTGCTGATCATAGTTTCGTTACTAATATGCTTCTGACTAAAGCCTACGCTCCAACGGCCAACTCCAACCCTAATAAGAAATGATTGATCTCCGTTTCAATTCATTTGAGCGGGACCCTTCATTAAATGGTGGCAGAAAATCAGTACTTCATGCAAACCAACACTGTCCTATTTTTATTTTTTTTAACTCTTCAGAAGGCTTTTTAAATAAAAATTCAACTTTCTAGTTGGAAACTTTGATATATACAATATATACAGTGCGTTACCTTTGAATATGCAAATAGAATTTTTTTACTCAATTTCTCAAAATGAGTGTCTAACTTTGAAATATCAATATTATCTAAATGTATGGCTGTTGCCAATATAAACAGCACTTGTAAAATAAATATTTAGCCATTTGTTAAGTGTATCATACAATTTGCTTATTTACGAGTTTTGTCCTGTTACCTCAGAGTATGCAACAAGCTAATATAAACGTCATAAAGAGGAAATAAATACAAATGAGCAGTAATATTGTTATTAAACGTCCAAAACCAAGAAATTATAACCAAAACAATTCAATAAACACTGAAATAAGTGTTCAGTAGTGGTAAACATAATAAGTTAATTTTGAACATGGCAACCTGCATTTTTCATGATCTTTTAAGGCGATTATCAACAGACTTTGTCAGGTTTGATATTTCAGAAGGTGCAATAGAATCTGCTGTTTTTTTACTGTATTCCACAGGCTTACTTTGCTCGAAAACTGCCTACCACTTTCATAGACCTTCCTTTTAATCATTGCCCAGAGGTTCTCAATGAGATTCAAATCGGGGCTATTCGCTTGCCAGGTTATAATCCTTTTTGATTTGAATCTTCCATCCGCAAGCCAGTTAGCAGTGTACCGTGCTCGGTGTGAGGGAGCGTTATCGTGCTGAAATACCAAATTGGATCTGCGTGCGATAGTCTGCTCATCAAGCCATGGAATCAAGTTGGCTTCAAGAAACTGGCAGTACCTTTCTGCATTCAGTTTAGTGCCTTCTGCCACTTCAAATGGCCATTAAGGGATTCACCTACAATCCCGGCCCAAAACATTATACCTCCACCACCTTGTTGATGCTCAAGCCGTGTCTGTTGAGGTCGGTCATGGAGGACCCATCCAGACGCCCATCCATCTGGACCATCATGAGTGGCTCTGCATACGTCACTAAATATGACATTGGAGAAATCAGTTTTCATGTTCTCCTCAGCCCATTTCACCCTATTTTCTTTGTGAGTTTTTGTTAAAAGCGGTCGTTTAATTGCCTTTTTCACTTTCCCTAGCTTCTGCAGAACCTCACTTCTTGTCTTTCTGCTTAGTATTGGTGCTGAGGCGTCTCCAAATATCGCCTTACTTGTAGAAAGTTGTTTTCTAGCGATAGAAACCTTCAAATGTCGCATATCTCGCGCAGGCATTATCCTCGTAGGGCTATGTCCGGAGTTTTCCTATTGACTTTACCTTCAATTGCATAAGACTTTATTGTTTGGTGACAATGCTGTAATTCCTTGGAAACTTCGAGTGTTATCTTACCAGAGGCCAACAACGAGGTCACTTTGATCTTTCTTCACTTTTTAAACCGCATTTCTTGCCCATGTTGACTAGAGAGTGATGTTGCATAATCTGGGGCAACAGCAGAACCCCGTGCGATAAGCAAATGTTGCCAAAACGTGGGAAATTGTTCCGTTTTCTTTTTCTCTAGATGTTTTTATAGTTACAACATACCTGTGCACTAATTTACTATTCTATACTATACTATTCTACACTATACTACATACACACACACACAGAAAAAAATAATACGATTGAATTCTGCAGCTTTTCTTAAGCGAGACTGGTAATTGGTGAATGAGTTCAAAACACAATAGTCGTTACTAAATTGTTTGACCCTCCGTGAGAGGCGAAAGTCATACAGACAGAACAGCAAACACTAACAAAAAGAGACTACACAGCATGCCAGGAGCAGCATAGCGCCTCCAATCTCCACGATCTGCAGCTTTGTTTCGACTATTTGCCTGAGCATTGCTCAGGGTAGCAATTAATTTTAATTGTTCCCGGCTGATCTCCATCATACGCAAGGCAAAAACTCTCAAGCCTCCAACTCAACCTCAGTTAGAAAATAAAAGAATCGGCAATTTTGAGCGAAATAAAGGGTAGATCCTCACCGGTAAAGCCACGGAACAGAATTAAGGAGAAGTAATTTTTTTTCTAAGCCACGTTATTGCAATATGAAAGGGAATCATCACTGATGATATTTCTAGTAGAAATATTGAACTGCAAAATTTACAGCTGGAACTATTTCTGTAAGTGTTAAAATTTATGAGCAATATGAACAATTCGGGAAATCAGGAAAAAAATTCTGTATGAATAAGACTAGGAGAGCAATGTATGAACGTCATGAATACGAGATGAACAATTTATCATCGATTACGGATGAAAAATAACAGTATTGCTACAGGAGCAAATTCTGCCACTTCACAAAATTAATAAACGCGATAATCGATGTACTGCAACAGTATCCCTACCGATGTCGATATACGCGCTGACAAACAAACAGGAACTCAATCCCAGTACCTGATAATGAATAAAGGCTTAGCAATTAAGAATCCAGCGATTCAGAGTTCTGCTTTGCAACAAGCCAATGCAGATATTGCAATGCAGTTCCTGAGCCTCAATAACGCCTTACATAAACAACACTACTGTATACCGGACGACCAATTCAAACTGCTAAATAGGTTGCACTTTGTATCAAGCGATGAATCTTTTCCAATTAACAAAGGGCTCAGAAACAAGAAGAAAACTGTTGCTCGCAATGCAAGCAATGTATCTAGCATCAAGAAACACCAATCTGTTTATGCTCACGGTGGATGACAGTTGGTGGGTGATAGGACAAGACAACGATCTGAAGTTGATCGGAATCTATTTCACTTTGCGCCGGTTTATTGCTATTTAAAGTTAGCCAGCAGATGGAATATTTTGACCAGTAAACTAAATCCCATAAAGACGACAAATAAGACACAGTTAGGCTGCTGATGCTGCAACTCAACACAAAACTGCCACACAACATAACAACCAATTAGATGCTAAGAGGACAGGCAGTTCTCGGATACACACGTAGGCACCTAGGTCTCGCTGTCGCTAATTCAGCTACACACGTAGGCACCTAGGTCTCGCTGTCGCTAATTCACCTACCGATTTAGTTTCCGTGCAGCAAGCTGAAAAAAAACGTGTATAAAAGAGAAGTAGTATCGAAGAACCCCCTTGAAGGTAAAAAGGTACCAGGGGCCGGATGCTCAAACGCCTTGTAAAGTTACAAGCATTGTAACAGTACAGCTGCAGGCAAGAATGCAAATATGTAACTGCTGAAGTTTTAGATTGTTACTCCTCAATTTAACATCTGATGTTGTCTATTATTTAGGCATGCATAGATTAGAGGTTCGAACCACTTTGATCATAATTTTGTGAACATCAGTGTAAGAAACTGAAAAATCTGAGCCGCGATACCAGTACTTCTTCGAGGAACTGTACAGTTTACGTCGCCGTAACTTTACAAGGCGTTTGTGCATCCGGCCGCAGCCTGTTAGGGAACTACTGATTTTTTTCGAATACTTCATTTAAATCCCTTCGTGTTAACTGGTCATATGCTCACACTATTGTTTCGTCTTGAGGATATCGCCAATAAAAATCACATAAACTAATGATGACTTCAAATATCAACTATTTAAAAATTTATCTAATTAGCTATCAAGCACATTAGTTTAACTAATCAAGCTAAACAGGGGTTAGTGCCACAGAAAGTTTTCCTTTACAATGCACGAATACATAAAGAGGCTATTTACCACTTTTTTTAAAAACAAAATACGCAACATTTTATGAAACTCTTCCTTGCAATAAGAAGAACACCAATTACTGAAATGGAAATGCATAATTTGTTGGATTGGCAGCACTGAACACATTTCACCAAGTAATACAAAACAAGTGATCTAAAGAGTAATGAACAACTAAGGAAAAGAGTAGATGCATCTTTAGACATATCATCTTCACTGATTACGATGAAAGAACATCCATGACAAATATTAAAGACACTGTTGAGGATTTACTGCGAATACGTACAGGTCATGTATGTACCACGTACACGGTACATGTCTTCTGTTCCGCAGTTTAGGTCTCACCTGCACAAATTACTAGGCTGTTTCTGCTTCTGATGCTCCCAGCAAAGGTGTGTATGGTGCAGCGCTAACATAAATAGATTTTCTGTATTCATTTATGTTATTGTGCTTTCAATTTTTCTATATAGTTACGTTAATTGGAATATTGTTCCATGAATTGTCTTAGCTAAATTGTATTGAAGTATACGTGGAATACTGACAGTTCGTAAGATCGAAAATACATTAGAACTTTATATTTACGTAGGCATTTCTTTTTGCGCCGGAGAGTTTTTTCTAAGCTTGTCTGGCCAAGTTTGATATTTGGTCGATCATGTCAAGCAGCTACCTGACTTGAGGCGGACAATGTTCCCTGCTAATTGAAGATATTCTGTTTCTATGAAGAACGACTTTATTTGTTCCCTTGTTCACGCCGAACATCACACAACGTTGTTGGGGTTCTGGGTTCCCAACAACATGCAATATACAGGAAGAAAATAATAGATGCGCCTATATATAACACCCACCCACCTACACCTTTACACGCGCGTTCCTATTCTTCACGCATAGCAATACATTCTAGGGCTTAAAAGGGAGGCAGTGATACGCCGTTCCTGAAAGAGCATATGATTGGAAATCGCTGAATCAATAACAACTTTACAATTGTTTCCTGTAGGGCAAGCGCCCCGGCAGAAATTACGGCAGCAAAAATTATTTTCCACTTCTTTTGTAACAGGAATGTGTATCACAAAAAGAAAGGAGAAGCTAAGTTTTCAGTTTGCCTCTAGTAGAGAAAGTTGCGCTACTAACGACACTGCAGTAATAATTAACCTCCCAATTTATTTCTATTAGCGAACATGCAACGATAGAAATTACAGCATCAGTAGCTGACTTTGGCTAGTAACTAAATAAAGAGCCAGAAAGCTAGGATCTATTGCGGCGCGTTTTGCCGCCCTAAGACAACGATGTCGTGTGTTTTACTATCTAACGCTCACAGCACCAACGACATCCTGTAAACAAGCGCAAGAGAATGTCAAGAAACGGTAGACTGGCCAGTGTCACGCGCAAGGCTTAAATTGTTACGCTGAGCTCACGCACTGCAGAACCTGAGTTGAGCCGCGCTGGCATGCGGCGCCCGCCGTGTAATCTTTGTTGATATAGCCACTGCACCGCGCTTTGTTCACCTGGAGTGTGACGGGAAGAAGCTATTGAGGATAGCCTGCATCGATTACCAGATGCTATAATGCTAATAACAATTGAGTTAACTGGTAAAAAGTCCAGGGGGGAGTTGACGCTTCAGCATCGCTTATCGCAGGACCAGATTCCATAATATGATCAAGTGAACTAGTGTTGTGACAGCAGCATAATATTGTCCGTGCTGCAATAAAAATGTTTCCAGCTGGTGTACAGGAACTGGAAAAGGATGTCATTTAAATATTGTCAGTTGTAGTTACTTAATTTAAAATATAATAAACACTGGTGTGTATTTATCCTCTGTTGGTTTTTATTTATCAGTCCATATTTTGTCAAGCACGAAGTAAACAGATCGGTAAAAAATAGACCAGGTTGGAAACTGTGGCCATCCGGTCACCCTTCTTTGTTAAAAAACCAATAGGTGAAAGATTAACAAGGTTGCAGGTGAGAGCCACGTTTTAGGAACTTAATAGTGGAATGCCCTTCTTGGTCCACCACCCCTGAAATCCAAGCTATGAAGATATCTACAGTTTCTCTCAGCACTCTTCTCCGTCCCGATTAGTCCTCTTCTAACATCCAAACATCAGCTGCTCTGGGGTGACACTTGAATTAACGGAACAAAAGGAGGGATATGCTTCTGTTCACAGCAGAATAATGTAGAACCCGAGCATTTCATTTCAGCCATTATTATTTTTTTTTCCAATTTGATTTCTTCCTTCGGTGAAAGAGCTTTCTGCTTGAATGAAAATTTTCGACTAATATGATATCATGACGTGTATGTACTAGCTCGCCGAAATTAACATTAGGGATGCTTGGGTGCGAGCTAAAAGTGAACATATTTTGTTTTTACGTGTCACTGAACGTGAGAAAATCTTATGTTGGTCAGCCAGAGTGGGCAGCTGGGAGATAAGAAAATTAATAACGAAAGTAGCAAACTTAGACGTATCAATACAAATTCTTTGCGGTCATTCTTGACGGCTGGGTAAACTAGTTCCGCATATAATATAGCTTCGTACAGTAATAGCAAAAGATAAGACTGGCCAGGTTGTGCCGAAACGTCTGTTGATTTTCAAAATAATTCCTTACGCCCGTGGAAGTTCTGTATTGTCGGAGTTTCACTGTCACTTTGTATGTCTGTCACCAAGAAAACTCAAAAAGTTATGGATGGATCTTCACGAAATTTACTGGGATTGTGAGGTCTATTAGGAGAAACAGATGATTAACTTTTGGCGACGACCATTAACTGTTTGTTTGTTTGATTACCTGTCTACTTTTTTTGGTAACATAATTCAAAAAGTAATGAACTGATCATCCTGAAATTTATTGGAAATGTTAAGAATGTTACGATGAGCAAATGACCAATTTTTTTGAAAAAAATTTGCTCATCTATTTGTCTCTATGTTTGTTTTTTTCTTATCTGTAGTATAACTTAAGGATTTATGAATGGATCTTTATGAAATTTGCATGAACTGTTGGAGAATCTTAGAACTACTGTAACAAATAACAATATTTTAGAGATGATCTAATCGTACATGTGCGTTCCTGTCTCTCGTTTGTGTTTTCCGTTTGTCAGAGCATGACAACAAACGTTATAGACGGATCATCAAAAAACTTACAGGAATTGCTAGGAACATTATAATAAATCGTTTATCAAATGTTATTAGCGTTTAGAAAGACATCCTAGGCGCAGAGCCAATTCATATATTTTTGTTAATTTTGCGTTGTTTGGCGGAGTGATGTACTTTCTGAGTGCTTCTCTAGCTGTCCTGAGCGCTTAGGCTGATGCTTAAGATCATTTAGAAGCTAACATGCTTACGAGACGATAATTACACTTCATCCAATCTAATTATACTTCACATGGCAATCTATGTACACCTCAGTCACTCTAATTACACTTCATTCGCCAAACTAAATTTACCTCATTCAATCGGCTTCATACCCATAACTACGCTGCAAACAGACTCCATGGTTCATTCTTTATCTTCCTACTGAAAGTCTTAACAAGCAAGCGAAAGTGTTAGTGAACCACAGCCTTAATAGCAGGTTGCAAAAATACGCGGAGTAAATTTTTTTTTCTTTTTGCAGTTTCATTGCGTGTAAGGCCATTTCCCAGTCTTGATTAAATGCTTAAAGTGTATTTTCTACAAGTGCACATTGTGATCGGACATTAGCATTGCCACATAGTGGAAATATAGTGAATATTTGAACTGTGATGCAAGCAGAGGAACGAATGTAGCCTATGACGAGCAAAGCTTATATCAAAACATGGCAATGCAATGGCAAGAGCATAGAATAATATGTCAGAAAAAGAGGTTAAAACAATCTATGGTACCATACGAGAGCCTTAATAAGTTTGCCGGAAATTGTCCAGAGGATAACATTATCCATTGTCAGCTATGTGGAAGGAATCACAATTGTACCTGAAAATTTAACATATAAAATAAATAAAGAACTTGAATTTCGCCTATATAAGTTACATTGGTGAGGGTTTTCTGTATTATTCGTGTACTTAACAAATCGACTTCGCTCTGCTTCAGTGGGCAATGTTTTGAACAAAAAAAAAAAAAAAAGTTGAAGGCGATAAGATACTTAAATATTTGAGCAAATACCGTAGACTTCATGTTTTTCCCAACTGTAAGGAATGCTTTATCAATAATATATTATTTCATGGTAATTATGGTATACGACTCAATAAATGTAAAATTACTTTTGCTAAACAGCATAATATAGCAGTTCCTTTCCATCGTTGTTGAAAAAACCTCATCTTTGAACCAAAAAAAAAAAATAATTTTATTGGTAATCAAAATTGTAAAGGGTGGGCCATAAAGTAAGGTACCGTTTTAAATATATATATAATATCAAAACTAAAAATGGTAAAGCGATTTGGTTTTTTGCAAGTGAAATAAGAAATTTTTAATTTTTTTATTATTGTATCTCTTCTACCGGTAATGCAACACATTGCTGTTAAAATCCATAAAAATTAATATCCCTCTCCTAAAATGAATCTTTACTCAGTGCAACAATTAACGAACAAGAATCGTAGAACTTTACTTCCGAAGTATTGTTCGGTTACTGCAGTTCAGAGGCTAAGCAGAAACATTGTTGGTATTGGAAGAGGTCCTTCAAAGAAGTGCATAAGATTACTGGTATTGAAATTTCGAGAAAGCGAGACAACAGCAGACCCACAACATAGTGGCAGACCACGGACCGCACGAAATGATGTTTCAGTCCAACTTGTTGCAACGAGTGCTGCTGATCGGCTAAAAAACGTCGACTACGATACGTTCAACGCAACTGGAAATATCACGTACTTCACTGCGACGGATTTTGGCAAAATATCCACAGTATCATTCATATAAATTCAAATAACACAAAAAATTCAACCTATGGATTACCAAAAGCGGTTAGATATTTTTCAATAGGTTTTTTGCAGCCGGCAGAAAATGAAGAGTTTGTGAAGAATCTAATCCAGACAGTTGAAACGAATTTTCACCTCGATGGTTTTGTTAATCAATAAAAAAAATATTCGATTTTGGGCGCCTGGAAATCCAAAGCTAATTAATGAACGTCCATTTCACGCAGCTAAAGTATTGTGTGGTATCACGTCTTCGAGAGTTATTGGATCGTATTTCTTTGAAAATGCTAAGGTAATGCAGTTTCTGTTAATGGAGACCTCATAGACAGATGATTAAGAATATTTTTTACCTGAAATTGAAGACAGCAACACAGAAAATACGTCTTTCCAACTAGATGGAGCTATAGCGCGTAGACCAGGAGCAACAATTCAAATCTTGAAAATAATTTTCCCAAACAGAGTGAGTTCTCGTTTTGGCAACATATTGTGGCCACCCCGATCTCCAGATTTAAGCGCTCCTGACTTCTTTCTCTGGGGAAAGGCAAGAGTCTACATTGATATGCCTGAAGCCTTGTTGCAGCTGAAAAGAAACATCAGCCTGGAGATCAACAACATTTCAACGGCGACGAAAGATAAAGTTTTGAACAGCACCGTTGCAAGAGCTCGCAATTGCTTGGCCAATAATGGAGGTCATTTAAAGGATATTGTTTGCCATACGGTACTTAAATGTGTTGCATCATTCTAATACAAGACTAAAGTCTCCTCTTTCATACGAAAAAAAAACAAATTGGTTTCCCTTTTTAGTTTTAATGATATGTTTTTTGGAAAGATACCTTCCTTGACCTATAAGACGATTTGTATTTTTATTCCAAATGATATGCATCTGATTATCTATTTTTATTTGTATTGCCATTTTTAGTTTTATTGTTATGTTTTTTAGAAAGATACTCTCCTGTACCTTTGAGACGATTTGTATCTTTATTCCAAATGATATGCATCTGCATATTAAATTTTAATAGTATTCTAATATTCAAAACTTTCTATTAGCGGCATTCGGATACCCAAGCTCAACTGCCTTTTATAAGAAAGGCAGATGTTGATAACTTGGATACTCGGTTTCAGTATCATAAATACCGAGTACCAATCTATTGTAGTTACTCGAAACGATTAAAGCTACACGCAGGTAGCACTAGCCCACTCTCAGCGTCGTGTTTCATTTCTCCACCATAATATTCAAACTTTACTTAACCCTTTAGCGGGCAAAGTCCCGGACGGGATTCAGTCAACAAGACTTATTTCCCTTTACTACCTCTAAAATTAAAGTTCTATTGATACTTTCTAACATGTCATCCATCAAAAACCAATCGTCGATCTGCATATTATTACACTTGATAACGCGTCACGCTTTCAGTAAGTAGGAAAGTTATATG
>LQNS02277219.1:5030340-5047946 GCA_001587735.2 Parhyale hawaiensis
TGCGTAAAGTATTGCATTACTCAGACAAAAAAAAAAAAAAAAAAAAATAAGGGTGAACTTTGCTTTCAGTTCTCTAAACTTTAGCTCTCTATTTCGAAATTATTTAGGAAGTTAATCCATCAACCTTCCTGTACAGCGCCAAATACCTACCACTAAAACTTTTAGCCCATTTTAATCCCGTATATTCAGTGCTAATACTTAACGTCTAACAACGTGAATTAACAAAGTAAGGGAAGCGTCCAATAAAGAAAAGACTGAACGTGTTAAGACCGTTTCAGGCAAATGTCTTCAGTTCCTCACGCGTTGCACAATTCGTGCCCGGATGCTTATAGTGAGTCTTTGCAGCCAGCGGAAAGCTCTACAATTTCTGTGTTTCAATTCGTATCAAGTTGAAAGACAGGCCCAAAGTGACACAAGGAACACTTGCCAGTAGCCAGCTAACGTGACCGCTAACATTTTATCAAACCTTTGGAGAGACGTGCAGCTGTGTTTGAAAAACGCAAATAAGCTTACGAACACTTTGTACTAACTACAGGGGCCGAAAGACTAGAGTGTGAACTCGCCTTTAATGTTATGTCATTTCGGTCTGCATCGTTCAATGTCTTTTACTAAAAATAGAACACTGTAAACAAAGCTGCCAAACAATCCGTATTAGTAGTGCAGTATGGATGACTTAATATTTTTTCTTATAAATATGTTTTTTTTCCTGCAGTACGTTGAATTTACTTGACTTGCTGAAAAGTTCCAGTATCACGCAATTTGCCTCATTGAAACTTACCCCAAAAGAGCAATGCACCTACAAGGTCGGAGATCCCGTCGAGTGTTAAAACATCAATAGCGTTGGAGGTATAGATGAATATATTTCCCTTTTGATGGACAATGTGCAGTATGTGACTTGCACCAGATCAGGAAGCAAAGAGCCAACGGGAGGACTCACGCAAAACTAGCACCAAAAAGTAGCGTCATCAATGACGTCACATCGACAAACTGTATGGCTGAGCAGCCTTTGGTTATTTTAAATAATTTCTCCCGAAAAATCGTCGGATATTACGAATTTCATCCATTAAGTACATAAATAAAGGAAGAGAACAGAAACTAATTGATCAGAAGAAACAATTAAATCAATGAAAAATTGCGGGGAAGGCAGTGGAATCTCTCACAGCACCAGAGATAAAATCTAGACCGGTATGGCATTCTGATTTAACTTCTTCTTTAACGTGAAGCCTTATTTACACTTCATATTCAGTTCACAGTGATCTTAACAAAAAATATTTAGATATATATATAACACCGTTTTTTCCACTAGATTCATTCAGTTTCCGCTACTGACTGGGCAGCTACTTAATAAGCTGGATCCATACACAAAACACAATAAAACGGTTGTCGTCAAGTACAGAAAGTTTGAGCAATAACTGTTCCAATAGTTTCTTTCGCGTCAAAAATACAACACTGCTTATATTTTTGGTTGGGATTAAGAACTCAGCGTACGAATGCCTGTGGTCCGACCCTCGTTTGTTTGTTTGTTTGTCTACCTCATTTTTCTTAATGTCATAACTTAAAAAAGTTATGGATGGATTTTTATAAAATATACATGCGTTGTTAGGCATATTACGTAGAGTAAATAATCATATTTTGTAGATGCTCTGTTGGTTCATTCGTCCGTTTGTTACCATTTTTAATTTCATGCTTGTTAACACAATAGCTCAAAAAGTTATAATTGGATATTTCGAAATATACATGAGATGTTAATAATGTTGGAAGACATAAATGATTAAACTTTGGTGATAATCGGTAGGTCTGTTTGTGAGTTTGATTAATATTTGTCAGAATGTTTGTTAGCAGCATACATCAAAAAGTTTTGAACGGATCTTCACGAACATAACTAAAACTGTTAATGCAGTTGAAAGGCCCAAGCGATAAGATATTGGTGTTCATACAAAGAAAATCATAGTTTCAGAACAAATTTGAATTTTTCGTTACTGTTGCCTTGCTTGGTGGAGGTATGCTCTCTCAGAATGCTCTATTAGTTGGATAGTCGTTGAAAGAGTGCGGGATTTGAGAGCTGCATCACAGCAAAGATAATTTCAGAAGATTTAACTTGCCCACAGGCTCACTCCTGAACGCTGGTTTCGCTATTTGCAATCGCGTTCCTATTCCAAATGCTGATGCCAGAGCGGTTACTCATGAAACGAATCGGCACGATCAAGCTTGACGCCGTCCCAGGGGAAATCAGTTTGACATTAATGCCTGAAATTCGACCCAATGCAACGAAACCAAAGTTCATGACTGATGTTCGCGAGAAGTCCAAGCTTATAAAATTAGCTTACCAGATGCATGCTTACTGAAAGTGCCAGATAAACCTGCTGTAAGCGGCTACGTGAACTGTGGGGATTTGAGCAACAATCGGTGGGGCGACCAGTGCCTGACGTCGTAGTGGAGACGTGTTCTACCCGCCCGTGCGTAACGTCGCCTGGACCTCGTCCGAAGTATCATCAAAGGCCAAAGATGGTAATGTCCTGGTCGATGACCCCTCAACTGCACGGTACCTATAGATTCAACTGAAGCAGGCAACACCTGGATACGTGTGGGGCCTCTAGACATCGAAATCCCGGCAAAACTCATTTTACTGAACGTGTTGAACGAATCATTGTCAGCTGTATGATTTTAAGCACAGTCTACGTCCTGCAGTTTTTTAGGAGAGTTAAACATTCTTTCATTTTTTTCATTTTCATGAAGAAAATGAAAGAGTGAAACCATAATTCGAAGAAGACCTATTAGCAGAACAGCCTTTGGACTTTCCTTGTTTACTGTAAGCCACTAATAGGTTTAACTCTCGAACGAAACAGCAGGGATGCGATTTTTCCCCCTATTTTTAGAGAACTCCAAATCTTTGCGAGGAACAGCAATGGTGCTGTACTTATAGAATGCGCAGCATCTCCGCAGCCGATTGATCAAGTGCTTCGATTTCTAATGCGTGGCTGGTAAGAGGTCGATATCACCTACGTCTTTTCGCATGCACGCTCGAGCATCGGAGGATCCGGCCACGCAGGAAGGACTCTGGAACTGGCTATCGGAGTTGGATACTCTTACACTTGACATTGGTCACGTTGATAGCTAGTATTGAGTTAAAGCAAATAAAACTCTTATAAATAAAAATAACAATTCAAGCAAGATGAAAGTTAAAAGCAAATAATCAATCACTAAGGCACTGAATGCAGAGTGGACTTAGCGATGAACCTCTACATAATAGCAACGAGAGGGTGCCAACTGTAGCCGTTTTCTAGACTCTCAACTGTTTACAGAGTTTCAATGGCTTACACCAGCTGCATTGCTGACATTGTTTACACCGTAGCAGCTGCACTGTTCACACTGTTAACACTGCACGGCACGGCTTGAACTGGTTACTTTGTTGCCCTTTTGTACATTGAGTGATATAATTCACAGGGGCTACAGAGTTCAAGCCGTTAAAATTGTACTGCACGGTTTGGGTAGACTGTAATGCTAACATTGCTTACATTGTAACTTGTGTGTTTATTTCAGTGGCCTGCACTGTTCACGCTGTTTGCATTGTGTTGTATGGTTTGCATAGGCTTATTTACTGACATTGTTTAGTTGGCTTATAAGGCACAAAAAATACCGATGGGTATTTTTTGTGCACTGTTTGCGAATGTTACATTGGCTGCGCATTAACATTAACAGCCGCAACGGAAGCAAACGGCAAGGCATTACAAAAACTGTGCCGTTTCCTAAGCACTGTGATAGTGCAAGATATCTGGAAAACTATTTCCCAGTGAGGAAAATTTAGACAAATATAAACAACTGCAGAATTATTTCCCAGTGAGGGAAATTTAGACAAATACCCACAACTGGAGAATTATTTCCCAGTGAGAAAAATTTAGACAAACATCCCCAACTAAAGGAATAGTTCGTAATGAGAAAAATTTAGACAAATATCTACAACTGGAGAAATAGTTTCCAGTGAGAGAAGCTTTGACCAATATCCACCACTGGCGAACTAGTTTCCAGTCAGAAAAATTTAGACAAACATTCCCAACTGAAGAAATAGTTCCTTGTGAGAAAAATTTAGACAAATATCCACAACTATCCGAATGTTGTCTCTTATACGCATCGACTGTTCTCTGAATACTTTCCGACTGGGTGTGCCCTTCAATTAACTGCCTCACTGTACGATGGGACGTATTCGTCACCAGGTTGGCGACAGGGTCATTGTTACTCGGAGTAATTAGTGACAGTTTAAAAATCGCAGTAAATTTTATGGCTAGATGTAATCTGGGTAAACACTCTGTATGTATCTAAGTACATGCAACCATAATTTCCTCTCATTAGTTTCTGATATATCCAAATTCAGCTTGAATTTCTCGCAAAAACTTAGCTACAAAAAATATTCACAAAATGGTATTAACCATGGGCTTTTTTACGATGAAATGCAATAGATTCGTACAACTGAAGGAAAAGAAATGCAATAGATTCGTACAACTGAAGGAAAAATTTTATTTTCTGAATGTAAAACTCCTCTAACAATTGCAATAAATGTTTTATTCGATAAAAATTATAAGAACTACCTGAATTAATGATACTCGTAGGTATTACCTTAATTAATAATAATCGTTCTAATTTCCTAAATGGAAAAAATCGTAATAATTATCGGTACCCTAACTGACAATAATCGTAAGAACTGCTTTACGAGAAAAAATCGTAAGAATTACCTCAAATGAAAACCATCGCAAGAATTATCTTTATTGAGAACAATGGTCAGAGTTACCTCAGTTGAAAACAGTATAAGAATTGCCAAGAATTATCTTAATTGATGAGAATCGTAAAAATTACCTGAATTTACAAAAATAGCAGCAATTACTCAAGCTGACAGTAATCCTGCTCATAATATTCATTTGCCGGTGAAAATGACCGGTACAGCGCACCTCTAAATTACATGACTAACTTGACAGTTGCGCAAACCTCACAACTTCCATCAAGGAAATTAATGTTTTCTTTACGAGGGTTAGAGAACGTGAGTTATTTGCACCTTAATTTACTCCTCTACTTGAGGAGAAGATGCTAAATTTTAATAGTGACCAAGAGGAACCGAAGTTGTGAAAAACGGGAGCCCTCAATGTCCATAGTAAAATAATTATTAAAAAAAAAACATTTAAGGCAAAAATGTCCCGATCGGGCTATTACAGCAAAGCTATTCCTAATAAAACAATTTTAGTTGCGCTTTGAAAGATTGAACCGTGAAGCAAGTCGAGGAGCAATCATTTAAGGCAGTAAAAATATAACCCCATAAAGCAAGCGATCTCTTGCAGAACATATTTCAAGTAATATTATTGCTACGCCAAATCAGAGATTTAGTTACTCCTTCTAAGATTGCCAAATCCGACATCCCCATAAGCCATTTTCTTCATATTTCAAACGATGTTATTCGGAAGAACATTGAATGAAAAGTAAAAAATATAACACTCAAGCGTCTCCATAGAATTGGTTACGTCTTTACAATCCAAGAAGACTGTTGCGACACTTCCTAAATACTTTATTCATTCTAAAATTCATGTTTAGTTTGGGCGGAAAATTGTTAATTCACATTTCACTAACCTTTCTTTATGCCCTGCTTATTAGGCACAGATTTGGAAAAAAAAATACTCTTCCGATTTAAGAGAACTAAATACTAGATCTACACATTTTCGTTTTTTGCTCTTCAACCATTCCGCGCCGATCGGGACAATACGTCCCAGTAAATTTCAACCGAACGAACTAAAGAGAAATAAATTTTTCCAGATTTACCAATAAAAATGTCACCCCAAATGTCACCCTCGTTTATTAATATTTGTATATTGCTCACAAAGTCTCAAATGATCATGAGCCCGGTGGCGGAAACTGCAACTTTCGGGATAACTGAGAGTCAATAATTCCTGCGTAATTTATTAAGCATTAATGTTCGTAACACAAGCACTATTTCAGAAACTGGAAGGTCGTTCATAAAGTCGTTGATGAAAAAGCTCGGTGCTAAAATACGTTATATTTTCAAATAGCTAAATAAGAAATTAAATCCGACCTGAACCGCAGTGTTGAAAAAAAATCACAATTCGTTGAGAAGGAAAGCTTGAGAAAGCAAATTTGGAAGAACATACACAAAGCAAATGACCTTTCATGTCCAGAACGAAGTAAGTATAGGAACATACCTTTGGAAGATAGAGGTGCAGCGATTTAGAACATATCCATTTAGGAACTCGTGTCGATTTTGTATTGGTAACGTGGAGTTAACATTTATTAACTTGATATTGCATTAGTTAATTAGATTTGCAGAACCGAAACCACAAATGTCTGAAGGTATGGCAAGAGTCACAGGTGAGCTACGCAGAGCACCGGCACACAACCTTTCCTCGCAACTGGTCGAAGCGACACTGAAATTCTGAGCGGAGCTTCCATTGTGGCGAAGCTGCTGGGGCCTTGAAATTTGGAGAAACTGTCGCGGGCACCAAACGCGGACCAGGGGACCCCGGAGCTGTCGCGAATAAGGCAAAATTGCTGTTATTTGCTTATGTAATAGCAAAATATAAGTGCGAAATGCTCAGATGTTCATCCATTTTTACACGCACTTGGGAAACTGCGATGAATTTTTTAGCGCGGAAGGGAAATGGCGCATCAAGGCACTCGTGGGTTATTGGGAATAATGGAAAATTGTGTTTTTTTTTCTCTAATGAAAGAACAGAGTAAAGATAGAAGTGAGTGTGAAGTTGCAGTAATTTCGAATATTTGATAAAATAAAGTCGTGCACTGTCCCGAAAAAATGAAAATTACTATGGTCTTCATTTGAATAATTATGATAACAAAATTTATATTGGAAAAAGTTGAGACACTGAGGAAATTTTACTTCTTCGGGAATTTGCGATAGCTGCTCTCTCAGGCTGCTTCCGAATAACGGGAACAGTTGCGGCCCGATTGGTGATTTAGGACCTCCGGCCTTTTCTTATCTTTGTGGCTGGACTTCAAGGTGCCGCAATTATGCCCACCTCTTTGATTACTTCAAGTTTCGGCAGCATGCTCGAAACTTGGATTAAGAAGACCGAGAGCTGTCCATTACCAACCAAAACTGGCTAGTTTTTTTTTTTTCAGTACAATAGCAGAAGTAGCCCCGAAAAGTATACAGGCATCGAAACAAGCTTACTTACAATAATTACAGCAGTAAGCAAAAAATAAACGAAATGCACATCACAATACTGTCATTATCAGAGTGCAGTAACTCTGCAGAAACGTTGCTATTGGTCATGAGCGTAACTGGGATTTGTTACTTCATAAAACGTAATTCCAGTATCTTCAACCACAGATTACGCCATAGACAGTAGGTTGGTCAATGCAACTCCGATAAAATATCTACTTCTTGACATAGGAATTTAAACAAAAAAAAAATGTTTCCACTGCGGCAGGGCTGCAGTTTCCTGCAACGCCTGTTCGTCAAAACAGGCAATTAGGGGCAGCAAATCATTGAATTTCAGGACGCCGAAATGACCTAAAAATAATGACCAAAGTTCATGTTAGCCCCAATCGATTGCCTGTGCTAAAAAATATATATTATTGCTAACAGAAAAAAAGGAAGAAACATTTCATAGAATGTGACTGAGGCCCCTATGTTAATTGGACGACATATCATAGATATTTACTGAGTCACCCGTAGGAATCATTTCAGGCCCCTATGTTAATTGGCAAACATTTCATAGAAATTCACTAAATAAACCGTATAGGAATCACCTGCAAATACTGTGGTATCATGCGTAGAGTGTATGTCTACGCTACAGTATATCACCAATGCAGACGAACTCTCTTCTGATATAATTACTAGATTTACATGGGAGCTAGAAATTTCTGAAATAGATCACTGAATTCAAAGGCCATTTTCACCTGTTTGTCGCCGATGCATTGTCATACGAGTAATGTTAGAACTTCCAGTAAAGACGATAATAACAGCAAACTTGAACGCCTAATGGGGGAAAACCATCACCCGCGATGGGGGTGGGGTGAGGTTGGAGGAGCTGGAAGAGCTGAGCCAGCAGTTTTGGGATTTTTCACCTTTAGGTCAACCCACCTGACTGCTTTCACGAGACTGTGATGATAGCTTAATTCCTTGGTGGAAAGATCTGCAACTAGAGCACTATGAAAGCGCATACCTCCGTCAAGCGAGGCAACGGTAGCAAAAAAAATCAAATTGGCTCTGAAACCATAATTTCCTTTGTATAAACTGCAAAATGTGGTCATCCTTGCCTTTTGATAATAATAACAACGTGTGCAATTTTCTTGAAGATCCATTCATAACTTTTTGAGTTATACTAACAAACGTTATGACAAACATGAGTCAAACATACAAACGAACAAGCCGATCTGCACCAAAATTTTATCATTTATGTCTTGAAACATTACTAACAACTCCAATAAATTTCATAAAGATCCACTCATTGTTTTTTGTTAATTTGCTAACAAACGGATCATTACCAAAATTTGGTCATTTAACTTTGTTATATATCTAACAACTCAAATTAATTTTATCAAAATACATCAATAACTTTTTGAGTTATGGCGTTGAGAAGAATGAGGCAGACAAACCAACAAACAGATGGACATATCTTCATCAAGAGTAAATCATCTGTTCTTCCTAACATACCTAATAATCCCTGTAAATTTCTTCCAGATCGGTTCATAACTTTTTGAGTTATGTTGGTGACAGACAGACAAACACGACGAAAACATAACCTCCTTGGCGGAGGTAAATATTGACACGAAACGAAAACATTATCACCTCTCTCACTTAGTTCACGGGTGATAAAAACACAACCTATGTAGAGAGTGACAGGTTGTGGAGGATAGAAAAAAATAAATTTCAATATTGAATGCATAAAATACAGGCCGACGAATGCAAAACTTAAAAACACGATATACTATATCGATAAATATACGCCATTTTCAATAGCCCATCTCAAGAAGAAAATCTGTGATTAGTATTTCAGGAATGTGAGTGTCAGCGTGTGTGGGTATAATACCGGGAACACTCTATTCAGTCGCAAGCTCAACCTGACGAGCGGATAGTCAGCTAGGTCGTAGTTCATGATAGCGCATCTATGCTGCCGATTTTTACTAAGCATCGAGACGACGCGCGAGCTGTAGATTCGCTCATCAAGTTGAGCATGCAGTTCTGTATCGTGATCTGCCACGACTCACCCAGCGCTAAAAGAAGGCACAAACCTCTTATTTTTACAAAATAATACATTAAAAGCGTCTTCTGTTTGCCTCAATAGTTTATGATCTCACCTGGGAATATAACCCGAAAGCGTTTGCGATTGCAAGAGGTTTGAGCTCCTGTGGCAGAATCCTGGCTTGCAATATTGAAAAGTAGAGGACCGAAAGTCTTAATGGCCTGCCAAGTACTTTCTTAAATTAGGACACCGTGCGTGTGCTTGAGAGCCCCGATGCTGACCAGCATGTTTCAGCATTGAAGGCCTTGTAACAAAACGTATGCGATGCGCAAGACAAAGAGCGTCATCCTTTGGCCATGCCGAGATGACAATCCAAAAAACAGTTTTAGTGTGAAGATCTTAAAGTATGTTCGTTTCGTCACATTTTGACACTAAAGGGAAATGAAAACCATTTTATATTATGAAAGTTTCAATCTGCTCAGAGAGCAATTTGAATTCGTTATTCTGAAAAAGATTCAAGTTTCAAAGCTTATTGTAACAAAGATCGCTGCGGTATCATATTGGGCTCTCCGGAGAAACCGTGCTGATTTCCAGTAGTTCATCTTTCGATTTATTTCAGAAAATCACAGTGTCTGGAAAAAGGAATTGACTACACCTCCATTTAGAGCACAGTTCAAATTATCTTTTCGTGGAAGAAAAATTGAGATACTATGACCTGTGTTATTTCTCAAACTCTCTAGAATGTAAGATAATAAATTCATTTTCGGTATTGAGTGATTTTCTGTTTCTATAAAGGGAAAAAATGCCTCACAAGCAACCAATGAAATACGCGTGGTTTGCAGTGATGCTTTATTATCCGAAAGACTGTACGGGAGTGGTTTGTAAGGTTTCGAGCTGGACATTGTATCATTATTGAAAAGAAATATCAGACAGACCATCGTTTACAGCTGATAACCAAAAATGTCATTAATTGAAAATGACCCATACTGTGCAACCCAAAAATTGGCAGAAAGCACCAACCTTTCAAAATCAACTGTTCATGAACTGGTAAAACTTGGCTTCGCAAATCCCTCCGATGTTTAGGTGCCACATGACTTTCAGGAGAAAACTTCTGGATGATACTTTCATCAGTTCATAAACAAAATGAAAATGCACCTTTTTTGAATGCAATTTGTGACCGAAGATGAGAAAATGATTGATTAGCCAAATGTTCTAAGAACACGATCCTGGAGTAAGCGACATGAACCTCCTATAGCTACCACAGGAGCGGGTTCATACTATAAGACAGTACTGCTTTGTGTGTTGTGGGTTTGGACAGGAATTCTGTACTATGAGTTTCTCCGAAATTACCATACCATTAATTCTAAAAAAAAGTGTTCACAACTGCGCAAGTTAAAAGGAGCAATTTTAAGAAAGCGTCCAAAATTGACAAACAGGAAAGGTGTTGGTTTTCGTCAAGATATTGCAAGACCACTGGTTTCTTTGGAACCGTAACAAGAGTTGCTGCAGCCAGACTGGGCTTTGTTACCCCACCTTCCATGTTCACCGGAAATTAATCTACAGTTTCTCATTTATTCAAGTCCTTGCAAAATAGTCTTAACAGTACAAATTTCAATTTTGCGGGTGACCTAAGAATATATCATAATGATTTTTTTTTTTTTGCTATGAAATTCTGGTGAGAGAGAATTTTCAAGTTAAAGAAAGATTAAGGAACTTTGTATTAAGCAACAAAATTGTTAATATTTAGTTTGTCAAAACGTAATGGATTTCATTGAATTTTATTGACCTCTTTCTTTCCCAATACATACAAATGATGCCTTGTTCGATTTATTTACGCTTTCTCATAGTTTTATTTCAACAAAAATGAATAATCTGTTCTAGCTGTGACTTCAAGGGTTGGTGAAACGTGTCTGATTTCCTCTTGAGGTGCTAAAAAGCAATTTGCTGATATTCACATGTAGGCTGCTGGGCGTTTCGTTGCTTCAAGTTCTTACATTCACATAAACATGAACCCACATGGTCAACTGGCTCACAGTGTTTTCGGTTGGAAACTTGCATAATCGGTCCAAATTCTCAGCTTAAATAGGTTCTCTATTATCTTTTCAAATCCCCATACAATGCTGCCCTAACTGAAACTTCGGTACAATCGTTAGCTACCGTAGAGAAGACTACAGTAACTAGTGTATTACTTGCTCGTGATACTGAAGACTGTGAAAACTTCACCGAGGGCTTTGATCTTCAATCTTGAATGCTTATATAGCAGGTACCATTTATAAAACTGCATTTAAGTTACTGTAAAAGGTGTTTAATTACCACTGAATAAGCTAATGCACCTCCTGATTAATCAGGGAAAAACTGACGTTCCTTCAGCTATAGGGTTTTTTGAATGCAGTCGCAGCTATTCTCAATCTATATGGCGTCCAATTAAATATTATGCATGAAGGACGCCTTACCTTAAGTACTGTATTTTCCCACTGCAGTTAGTTATCTAGCAACCACAAGTCCGAGAGAGTTAATTTTTTTCACATTTTCAAACGTATTTTCTTGCAACGACTGCAAAATTCGTCAAAATATGGTCATCCCAGTTGTTGGTTGGCTTACTTAGTTATATAATGTTGAAGACTCGAAATGACAGCTCTCATAGTTAATGACATTATTTTATAGTAGCAGTATACAGAGATTCGATGAAATGTAAGTCATTACAATGTTTGGGGATCCTTGATAACTGTACCTACCAAAAACCAGATTCATCAAATACGAGCCTTTACAATGGTTAGTTATGCAACTTTACAATGAAAAATTATAGACTGTGCAATGATTCATTTCACAGCTGCATCCTACGCAATACTTCCTTCGACTCAATCCTGACATCATCCTAATAAACTCTCACGGAGTAGTAAAACACAAAGTAATGAAAATCTTCAACTACCATGTGCATTAAATAAATTATGATAATTCAATACACAATGGAACCGCCATTGTCATTCGCAAGGACATACAATACAGACTCATTGATGAATTTAAAACAGACATGATAGGAGCCACAATGGAAACTGAACAAGGCAGCATACACAAACTCAAAGCTTACATTCCACCTCGACAGAACTACATGCACTACGGGGACTTTTATTCGCATTTCACCAAACCAGACACGGTATACATCATAGGGGATTTAAATGCAAGACACACACGACTTGGACACGGGGACAGAAACACTAGGGGGAAGACACTCGCAACACTTATGGACAGAGGACACGCACAACATCTCGGCCCACATTTCCCGACACTCATCACACACCGATCCACTACATCTCCAAACATAATAATAGGAAACCATAAAGTACTTCATAACTTCCACTGTAAAGCTGGCACTCTAACTCCAAGTGATCACCTACCTCTCATATGCACACTATCTGCTACACCAATCCAGATTCCAACAAAACCAAGATCCTCAATGAAAAGAGTAGACTTGAGCAACTAAGAACTACTTAAAAATGTACCTATAATCAAGGAAACTGCAAAAACAAAAGAGGAAATTAATAACTTAATAGCAACATGGACAGAACAAGTACAGACAACAAGTACACGAACAATACCCACAACATACTACACCACATTATCACACCCGAAAATCAACAATGCACTAAAACTCCTCGGCATACAATACCGGGCACAAAGACATGACATAGCAACAACAGGACCATCAGCAGACAAACATCATCGACTGTGCACTTTAAGACAATGCATTCAGAAAGAACATCAGCAATTGACTGAACAAACTTGGGATAACATAATACAAAAGATGCACACACAAAAAGACAAAGAAATTTTGGATATCAGCAAAGAAACTAATGGGCAACAGCACAAAAAACAGAGCCACTTATCTGAAAGGGCATAACAATGAGCGGCTTCACAATGACAAAGGCAAGGAAACCATATTCAGAAACCCCTGGATCAAAATATTTCAAGAAAACAGAGATTTCAATCAAGCACATGAAGATATAGTTTCATGATATCTACAATAATTACGACCTATCACTCAACCCCATTACCACAGTGACACCGACCGCTTCATGCAAGATTGTCCGCTTATCAAACTTGAAGAAGTCAAAGAACAATAACAATTTTCAGAGTTAAAGCTCCAAGCCCATTCAATATCAGAAACCCACAAATAGCCAAACTTTCAGATAATATGCTACAAAATCTCTGCATAATCCTGAACCATTGCCTGTCCTTGGGTTATTTCCTTAACAGCTGAAAAAGGCAATTATCATATTTCTAAACAAACTAAACAAAAGTTCATTATCCCATGTAAACAATCGGCCAATATCCTTAATAGATCTGCAATTAAAACTCTTTGAAAAACGCCAGCTTTCAGCGCATGCTACAGTCAGACTCACTCCACAACATCAGACAGCATGGCTTCAGAAAGAAACACGGTACCAATACAGCATTAGCATTGTTCTATGATATGGTCGCCACATTCAGCTGTTTAAAACTTATTGCTATCCAATATATGGTGGCTCAGTTTGGGCCAAATTCACCAAACAGGCCATCAGTAAGTTGAGTGTTGCGTACAATGACATGTTCCGACGGTTGGTGGGTGTGCCCAGATACACAGGTGCTAGTGATGTGTTTGCGTCGTATGACTTACAGTGTCTCAATATTCTTGCTCGTAAATGTGCATATAGCCTGCACATGAGAGTAGAAAAGTGTGCTAACTCAATGCTCCAAGGGATATGCTCTAATCCAAGTTATCAGAGTTCGGCGCTCAAACAGCGGTGGGTTAGGATTCTGTATGTAGGCAACGACCTCCATGATCGGAATGACCTGTAGCTGATTTGCCTATTACCTGCTACTTCTCTCAGCTTCCATTTCATGGCTCGAAGGCGTGAGCTGATATATCTCTGTCTTCTTACTTTACTATTTCCTTTTGATTGCTCGAGGTACGGTAGGACTATATGTGAGCCTGTTGGTATACTGGGGTCTGAGCTCTGCTTGCAACTTGTATTATTATTATTGTTACAAGTCCCTTGGCCAGGCCAGCTAAAATAAAACACTGTGTCTCAATCACACTGTACAAGGATAATCTGTTAAATTCTCTGTACCAATGCAGTCAAGAGTTCTTTCTCTCACCTGTGTGAAATTGAGCTGCTCAATGCCATCCGTGTCTGCAGGTGTAGGCTGAGTGTATCTATTTATTCTCATTGTACGTGGCCACCAATAATTGTAACTGGGCCTAATTACTAGGTTGGATTTTGGCTACTTTGTTTATGCTTGTAAGCTTGTAAGCATATTTTGTGAACCAATTGTGTTCTGAATAAAAGCCACAGCCCGTGTGATTTATGTTCGGAACGAGGTCGCCCTTGTTACCCCCAAAACGCGCATAGAGATCGAGCAGCACCCGAGCCTCAAGGATGCCCAACTCAAAAAGGCGACCTGCAGCGGCCATGTGTGGACGAAACGTAACGGTATAGTTCCACCGAAGGTTTTTAATTACCTCCGCCAAGGAAGTTATGTTTTCGTCGTGTTTGTCTGTCTGATTGTTTGTCTATCTGTCTGTCACCAAGATAACTCAAAAAGCTATCAACCGATTTTGACGAAATTTACAGAAATTGTTAAGCATGTTAAGAAACATTGATGATTAATTTTTGGTGAAGATATGTCCATCCGTTTGTTTGTTTGTTTGTCTCATTTTTTTCAATGTCATCTATTTTCTAAATGTCATCACTCAAAATATTATGGTTGGATTTTAATGAAACTAACACGAGTTGTTAGATATATATCAAAGAGTAAATGACCAAATTTTGGTAATGATCCGTTTGTTCGTTCGTTTGTCACTGTTTTTAATTCTATGCTTGTTAGCACAATAACTGAAAAAATAAAGAATGGATCTTTATGAAATTCATAGGGGTTGTTAGTAATGTTGGAAGACATAAATGATTAAATTTTGGTGCAGATCTGTTGGTTCGTTTGTATGTTTGACTCATGTTTGTCAAAACGTTATTAGCAGTATAACTCAAAAAGTTATGAGCGGATCTTCCAGAAAATTGCGCAAACTGTTATTACTATCAAAAGGCACAAATAAATTGATTTTGGAGTTTATACAAAGAAAATTTTGGTTTCAGAGCCAATTTGAATTTTTTGCTACTGTAGCCTCGCTTGGCGTAAGTATGCGCTCTCAGAGTGCTCTAGTTGTGTATATTAAGCGAAGAAAAGTTAGTGCAGATATATGGAAGTAGCAACAAAGAAGCACCCAGGGTTGAGAAGCGTTTTCAAATCTATAAAGGTGAAAAGAATTGGGCAAAAAAATCTAAATCTGCTGAATTTAAAATTTTATTATACGATTTGACCTCAAGGCTGAACTGCTTAGTTTATGTGATAATCGTCATTCATTTAAAAGAAATGCTTAAAAATTGGAGTTTGCTGCAAATTCAATTTTTACTGCAATTTCTCAGTGCATAAAATTAGGAACTAGAGCACTCTGAGAGCGCATACCTTCGCCAAGTGAGCCAACGGTAGCAAAAATTCAAATTCGCTCTGAAACCATAATTTTCGTTGCATAAACTCGAAAATCAATTTATTTGTGCCTTTTGATAGTAATAACAGCTTGTTCAATTTTTTTGAAGATCCGTTCATAACTTTTTGAGTTATACTGTTAACAAACGTTATAACAAATATGAGTCAAACATACAAACGAACGTACCGATCTGCACCAAAATTTGATCATTTATGTATTTTATCCTTACTAACAACTCCTATAAAATTCATAAAGATCCAATCAATTTTTTTTTTATTTATTGTGCTAACAAGCATAAAATTAAAAACAGTGACAAACGAACGAACGAACAAACGAATCATTACCAAAATTTGGTAAACTACTCTTTTTTATATACCTAACAACTCATGTTAATTTCATCAAAATCCATTCATAACTTTTTGAGTTATGGCATCGAGAAAAATGATGCAGACAAACAAACAAACGGATCGACACATCTTCACCAAAAGTTAATCATCTGTTCCTCCTAACAAACCTAACAATCCCTTTAAATTTCATTTAAATCGGTTCAAAACTTTTTGAGTTATCCTGGTGACAGACAAACAGGCAGACAGGCAGACAAACACGACGAAAACATAACCTCCTTGGCGGAGGTAATCAACGTACAAAACGCCATTAATGTCATGGATTCTATATCGTTCATTGGACAACATATACTGTAAGCATTTCAATCTGGCCGGGTAAAGCTAAGTAACGAGGGCTAAACCAACTGTGAGCGCTGTACGCTGTTTCATAATCTCTTAAAACACAGTCACAGTGTGAAAATGGCAAGCAGAGTGCTGGGATTCATCACCAGAAACTTTGAATGCAAGTCCAAGGACATCATCGTTACCTTGTACAAGGCATTAGTGAGGCCACACTTAGAATTTGCTGTTCAATTCTGGTTGCAACATCTCTCTAAAGATATCGATAACATGGAAAGATTTCATCGCAGAGCAACGAAACTGATACCTTAGGTGAGAAACAAGTCGTGTGAACATCGCCTAAAAGAACTGGGTCTGATCTCTCTCGAGCAAAGAAGACTCTGGGGTAACTAATAGAAACATTCAAGTACTTGAATGGCTGCAATGACTTGCCTACAACGAGACTCTTTGAAAGAGACCTTAATGATCGCTTCCGAAACAATGATCAAAAACTCAAGCATAAAGCTGGAAGAACATCATTAAGTCAGCAGTTACTTCCCTATTTCATAGTCAGCATTTGGAATAGACTCCCTTCCGATGTTGTTGGTGCAGAGTCGGTCATCTCGTTTAATAATCGCCTTGACATACATTGGGAGAGACATCCTAAACAGCTAAGAACTCCTTATCCACGAGTTGCAAGCACTTAACGGCCAAAGCTTCCCAGGCCCTCATAAGCCGACTTCTTCTCACTTCTGCTTCATCTATAATTTTAAGCTCCGCATATCAGCTACTATAGATCATGCTAGCGTGCATTCGTTATCATCTATTTAGCTCTGATTCTACTCCCCCTTTTTTTCTTTCTTTTTTATTTCGTCTTCAATTTTTTCCTCCTCTTGTTTCCCCAACTTTCTACATCCTACTAGCACAATGACATTAGCTCATAGAGGGCCAGAATGTAAGTTCCGGTGTCTCTTTGGGAATGGGCCTCTTGATTCGTCAAGTGCCGCCTATATAATCTAATCTAAATGAATGAACAGACTCGTTCTTAGTGTAACAGTGTGGATGTGTGATGATACCAATATGTACCAGATTTCGTTGCCCAGTTGTGCTGACAATGTACCACCAGCGATGGGCATGAAATTGAGAGAAAGACAGTTTTAAGAGACCTCGGAGTGAGAATGCAAGACGATGCTACGTTCGAAGAACATATTGCTAGAGTTATCG
>LQNS02277219.1:5069512-5080675 GCA_001587735.2 Parhyale hawaiensis
TAGAAGAAATAATTGTCTACTGCCCGTGAAAACTTATGTTTCGTCAGTTTCGTTGACAATTGCATCAAAGTGGGAAGAATAGCTCATGCAACGAAATCATCTGTTGGAAGAAACTACAAATCAAGAAGCATGAGAGTGCCAACGGAAACTTCAGATATCTTCAGTGCTACGATTTAAACTTCGGCAATGCAAGAAGTGCATTCAGACATAAGGTCGCCATATACTTTGCCGTAGATTCGATGTATGGAGAAGCTAATACTCGTACAAATCAGACTAAGCCTGCGATGTCTTTATTGTTGGAATTTCAACTGTCTCTGCTTAAGATACGTTTGCCATCTTCTGCAACATGGCCTATTTTCTGCCTATCACTTTCAATGGAGCTTGAGAGGACAACCAGAGCCTCCAACCTGTTCTAAATTCCGCCTATCTATTTCGTTAAGAGCGTGACACCGAACATATAAATATATTTATAAACACACGACGATCATTCTTAGTATTAGATTAGATTAGATAGCTTGTGCATCGGACATTACGGCTACCGGGTATTATTCAAGAAAGCCTATCGATGTTCATTATTCGTTTCTTGCGAGTGTCTTTCTTATCTTTATCATTAGAAGCATCGACGCTGAGGGTAGCGAAGAACCCAGCTTTGTCACGTTACATTGCTACGTAACCCAGAGTTACGACATTGATTAAGTCCAAATGCTAATTTGCGCAGATGCATTAGTAGGTTAGTTTGTTTACAAACAGCTGCCAGTAAAAGCTTTCTTAGCAGCTGGCAAAAATAAGTTATTTGTAAGTTGTACAATTACCTCAGAGGAAGAGAAACTACTTTATGTTGGAAATGTAGCCCTGTATTGATACATGCCGAGGCTTACTTGGTGATTATCTTTTTTAGAATAAAACACGACATTCAACGGAGTAAAAAAACTTATTAGATATGAATAATTTATCTAGACCTTAGCACAGGTCGTACGACTGTATATTGATCGGACGGTTGTCACGCATCGGTCCGAAGATATTTCGCTAAAAGAAGTGCTGGCTAGTTCTCTAACTTTGTGAATTCTGCTGTTCTGCGAGGAAAAAAGTAAGTCTTATGACTTAGGAGGATTTAATTAATCTAAACTAGCAAAATATCAGCCGATTCGAAATATTTTAAGCAAACAATTGATATTACCAGATGTTCTTCCACGCTCTTTTGTGGACATCGGCTGATTTTTCTTGAATTTTTTATTTGAAAATTGTTACCTAAATTTACTTCTATTGTTTTCAGTTCTGAAACGATAAATAAATGTGCATAGAGCAATAAATTAATTTACATCAACGATAAAAAAAGGACACGTAGTTCAAAAAATATATTAAGGTTACTTCTACCTGATGCTCTTCGCGCTGCAGACATGAAATAAAAATTAATTTACATCAACGATAAAAAATTACAAGTAGCTCAAAAATATATTAAGGTTGCATCTACCTGATGCCTTTCACGCTGCAGACATGAAATTACGTGAGGAAGAATATTCAGAATATGGGAACTAAAGCTCACAATAAATTTACGAAGAAAGTTTCAAAATTACATTTGACATTCTAAAGGAATTTTCCCTCTGTAGCTTGCCGGTCAATTGGGGTGTTCATTCTATTTCTTCAGATGAAATCATAGGTATAAATATCATTAAATCTAATGCTTCTTAGCAAACTGTACACCATTGCTGTCTTCATAAGCAGACGTGGGATAAACCAATTTTTTCTCTAGTTTAGATCCCAGTAGATGCGAGACACCAGACGGACTACGAGGCCTATTCCTAGAAGGGTGATGACGCATGGGTCTAGGTTCCGTCTTGGAAGAATTCAATATTTGTCAGTACACAGCGAAGGCGGATAGTGCCCAACGAGGTTAAAAGGAACAACTACTGTGTATAAGACACGGTTGATTTGCTAATTCAATCGAATAAGTACACCATGCTAGCTTTCACTTGCCCAGATGTTGAAACCTGAGCGTTCGTTTCACAAGTAGCTTCAAGAGTTAATCGTCAGCCAATTACGCATTAATTTTTCACTGTTTCAGGCGTAGTTTGCTTGCAGTTAACGCGTGAAATTCGATCCAACGTATTCAGTCAAATGAGTAGGAATAATGTATTTCATATAAAACTAATCGGTGTATAATCGGTCCAGAATGTCTCTACTTAATAGACCGAATCTAATTCGCCAATGCCACCTAGCCCAAAACATTTAGAAAATAACACCGCAAAGTACCAGATTATCGGGTGAGAATATTTTAAGCTTAAAAAAGCATAGCTCTCTGTTTTTGTGGCAGACTAATCAGCTCGTAAAAGGCATCCAGACTAAAGAAAAAGGTCACGAAAGATCGATCATGACCAGGCTTACTGCTGGCCAGGTGCGAGAAGGTGGGGGAGAACATCGTGTGTAGTGGGACATGGTGTCTACAAGACCCTGTTTCATGAGATACAGCCACTTCAGTTGATATTATCAGCGAGACTAGACATGACGCTTTGCATTTCATCAAAATCAGAGGAATTGCAGCAAACGCGATGAACAAAAATGAAAAATGTTAAGTAAGTTTGGTAAACAGAAATGTATGTAAAAATCCATGTACAGAAACATCTGCAAAATTCCACAAAATATTATTTTACGATTAAGATTAGGCGAAAGTTACAAATCAAACACTATTTATTTTCTATGTCTCTTATTGCGCAGACTTTTCTTAGAAGTCCAGATCTGTTATTCTTACAAGTCGTTAACCCTCTCCGTTACCAAATTTTTTTAGCCGCTTAAGCGCTGAGGCGAGACAAACTTGTACAGCCCAGTAAAAATTCTTATAACTTCCTCAATATAAAATTTTTTTTCAGAGTCTCAGAGTCATTTGTTTAAAATTATTAGTTTGCCTATTTAATTGAAAAATAATAGCTAAGAATAGTTTTATTGTCAATTAAATTTGAATAGAAGAAAATATCACCGGACAGTACAGGGTGAATGCTCCGGCAGCACATCTGCAGCAGTTGTCATACTTTCACGGTAACTGCAGAAGCAGCAGATATCTACACAGTGGCACTGCACTGATACTTGCAGCAGAGAACAGTTAGAATGGGGAAGACTTCAATTAACCCTCCTCTTCTTCCTAATATGCTTAAGCTAATCATTTATACACCAAACTAGGACTTAAGTTATGGTTCATTTATGACGGCAAATCACCGTACTTCTAAAGCAGCAACAGTGCTACTGTCAATTCTTCTGCTCCTATACAAACTGTATGCTGTAAACTTATATCATGATCTTTTACTTCAAACTGTTGAACGAATTATCGCTTCCATTTTTTCATTTCTAGCCTTGATGTTGTCTTTTAGTAATCATTTCCAAAGTTGTTTTTCGCAAAGAAATCTACGAATGCACATCATTCAAACAGTGAGGAGCGTGTATGCCACATTGTCTTAGTCCTTGCTTGCTCGTGGGCGACTAATAATATGCATTGCTGCTGCTGCTGTGATGCTGTGATGCAGCCTGACGTCGGTCCAGAAGCGCGCATTCACGGAAATGCTATCACTGATTTTTTTTAAATATTGATATTTATCACGATTGTTGGCTTTAATGTGTGGGTATCTTGAAATTTTATTAATATTAATGAGAAATTAGGAAAAGTCAAGCAAGTTTTGGCACTGAAAATCACTGAGCGTAGAATAGAGAACGAAAATCGATGGGACGGTACAATTTTTTCTTGCCTTGGAGCAGATAGGGTTAATGTCTAACTTTGGCAATAATTTCCACGCTATCCATTTCTGAACGTTGTTGCTATCAATACATAATCATGCAAAGATTAGTGTTATTAGCTCTAAAACGGACTCTATCCTAATTACAACCTTATCATTAGTGAGCTTCTTACGAGGACTCAGCAATCCTTATTAATGCTCAAAGTCCCAAATTCGGAGCATAATCAATCGTGAAATAACTAAAAACTACACAAAAAAAACACTGGTGGGTATTTTTCGGCCATTATAAAAAGTATTGTATATAAATAATGGAAACGATTTCGTACAGGCAACTCTCTAGCAATGTTGTTAAGTCGATATGTCGATCAACATAACTTTCGATAAAAATGACCATCAACTGAAACTCTCCAGTCTATGCACATTATTTCGCTCGCAATGAGACAAAAATATTATACATATTAGATAACTTTCCGGATAAAACGTTAATCTACAGGTTCTTTCAGCACATTATTTAACTTTCCACGGAAAGAAATATTTTTCCAAAGTTCATAAGGCAGGAATTAATTTTTATTGATATTATTTACACAATATAATGCTCTTCACTTGATGTAACTCAGAAAGGTAGCTTCTTAGACAAAATTTCAAGCTACTGAAACTTGCCTCATCATACGTCACTTTTTAGTAAACAATACCATGTCTCAACGCAGCTTGTCAGACAAATGCTAATTTTTTATGACTTCCTTAGCAACATTTCTCTTTGCTATAAACAAACTTTTATCTCAACATAGCCGCACTCGTGAAGTGCAAATTCCTATAGAAAATGGTGGTGATGTAACAGCAACGAAGTATTCTTGTATAGTTTCGAGGTTTGGGGAGCCAGGTTGTTCAACAAAATGCCGCTTCACATTCGAAATGTTACCGGTATATATAGGCTGCGAAATTTAAAATTTTACTGGACGTATACCTACTGAAAATGCCAGATAAACTAGCTGTAGGCGGCTACGTATACTGTGGGGATAACTCGCTACTAGCCATCCCGCTGGTCACGGACTGTAGCATCACCTCTGCACGAGATGGGTAGCGTGACCTGGACCTCGTCCGAAGAATCATCAAGTAATCAAGTAAGTAGCCTAGCAGGTATGCGTTGATTGATTGGTACTCTCCGCACTTTTCACAAGATGAAACTACATCTTAGTATAGCTCGTCCCAAAAAGTTATTGTATTCATAAATACTCGCGATGCATTATTTTACTCTGCACTAATTCCGAAGAAACAAAAAAAAACTTTCTTTCAAACTTTCTAAATGCAACCCTTCTATCAACACAAGCTAAAAGTATCTCTCTACATCGTTCGTCAAAATGATGCAAAGACAAGTAATATTGCCAAACATTTCTTCCCGAGCAAAGTTTTATTAGGTTCCTTTAGAAGTTAGCTGTCGAGCATTAGAATAACTTTGCTGGTATTAAGGGCGCGCCGTGCAGCAAAAGACCAAACTTTTGTGAGTGTTCACAGTCCCAGAGACGTAGAAACATTAGGGTATACCATATGTCAAGTAGGGCATCGCTCAGTACAAAGAAATCATATATTGCTATGAGTGTTCGCTGACTGTCCTAGAAGCGAATAAATAGGGCACTCCATACGTTAAGAAAGGCATTGATCAGTGCTCAGAAAACCGCGAGTCTCTGTGAGTAGTCACTGGCCCAGCCATGAAAACCATAAATATTAGGGTACTCCATACGTCAAGTAGAGCATTGCTTAGTGCAAACGAAATCGTAAGTTTTTGTGCCGATGATGTCTCACAAAACGTAAAAATGCTAGTTGACCTATGCATCCAATCAGGCTTTTCTTAGCACGTCTAGAAACAGATGGGTTACTCCATAAGTCCAGGTATACAGGATGTTGCTCGAAGCAAAAAAAGTCGTTAATTTGGGAGTGTTCACATTTTTAGGAATGTAGAAAATATATATCACACCATACGACAACTAATGAAAACATTGTTCAAGGCAAAAAATCGCATCTGTCTTTCGTCACTTGAATGTACAGCAACACATAGGTCACGCTATGCGTATGGTATTGCATTACTCAGGCAAAAAAAAAAAATTAAGGGTGAACTTTGCTTTCAGTTCTCTAACCTTTAGCTCTCTATTCTGAAATTATTTATTAGGAAGTTAATCCATCAACCTTCCAGCACAGCGCCAAATGCCACCAAAACTTTTACCCCTATTTAGATCCCGTATATTCAGTGCTAATGCTTAACGTCTAACAACGTGAATTAACAAAGCAAGGGAAGCCTCCAATAAAGAAAAGACTGAACGTATTAAGACCGCTTCAGGCAAATGTCTTCGGTTCCACACGCGTTGCACAATTGGTGTCCTGGTGCTTAGTGGGTCTTTGCGGACAGCGGAAAGCTCTACAGCTTCTGTGTTTCAATTCGTTCCAATTCAATTCGTTTCAAATTGCAAAAGAGGCCCAAAGTAACTCAAAGAACACTTGCCAGTGGCCAGCCAACGTGACAGCTAACATTTTATCAAACTTTTGGAAAGACATGCAGCTGTGTTTGAAAAACGCAAATAAGCTTGCGAACACTTTGTACTAACTACAGGGGCCGAAAGACTAGAGTGTGAACTCGCCTTTAATGTTATTCCATTACGGTCTGCATCGTTCAATGTCTTGTACTAAAAATAGAACACTGGAAACAAAGCGGCCAAACAATCCGTATATTAGTAGTGCAGTATGGATGACTTAATATTTTTTTACAAATAGGTTATTTTTCCTGCAGTACGTTGAATTTACTTGACTTACTGAAAAGTTCCAGTATCACGCGATTTGCCTCATTGAAACTTACCCCAAAAGAGCAACGCACCTACAAGGTCGGAGAACCCGTCGAGCGTTAAAACATCAATAGCGTAGGAGGTATAGATGAATATATTTCCCTTTTGATGGATAACGTGCAGTACGTGACTTGCACCAGATCAGGAAGCAAAGAGCGTAACGGGAGGACTCACGCAAAACTAGCACCAAAAAGTAGCGTCATCAATGACGTCACATCGACAAACGGTATGACTGAGCAGCCTTTGGTTATTTTAAATAATTTCTCCCGAAAAATCGTCGGATATTACGAATTTCATCCATTAAGTACATAAATAAAGGAAGAGAACATAAAGTAATTGATCAGAAGAAACAGTTATATCAATGAAAAATTGCGGGGGAGGCAGTGGAATCTCTCACAGCACCAGAGGCAAAATCTAGACCGGTATGGCATCCTGATTTAACTTCTTCTTTAGCGTGAAGCCTTATTTACACTTCATATTCAGGTCACAGTGCTCTTAGCAAAAAATATTTAAATATATATATATAAAACACCGTTTTTTCCACTAGATTCATTCAGTTTCCGCTCCTGACTGGGCAGCTACTTAAGCTGGATCAATACACAAAACACAGTAAAATGGTTGTCGTCAAATACAGAAAATTTGAGCAATAACTGTTCCTATACTTTCTCTCGCGTCAAAAATATAACACTGCTTATATTTTTGGTTGTGATTAAGAACTCAGCGTACGAAGGCGTGAAGTCCGACTTTCAAATACTTCAACTCGTCGAGATGACGTCATTCGACTACATACGGTCAAGGCTATGCATTATTTTAGTCCCATTGAGTCCTCCCGCTACACTCGTTACTTTCTGCACCAAAACATTCAATGAAGGGTTGAAATCTATCCTCTTTATACCGTTTGTGCCCTCGAACGTCCAATGCATCACACTGAAATTTTCTTCAAGATTGTGTTCGTGGAGCCAAGTTGAGAAATGTAACAAATGTATTCCCGATTTTAAAAGCCGAATATTTACACTGCTCCTTAGTAAAAATGTTTGTGTCTTCACAACACAACCTCATGGCATTTTATTTTTCCCCGGAATTTTGGAATTCTAAATATTTTAGACCTAATTTGTGAAGCAATTTAAGGCTTAGGAAACGTTTTTCCATAATTTCGGATGTTTCCAAAAATTTCCTGTGGCGTATTCAGTCAGTACTCTTTCGCATAAACTATATTTGTAATTATTACTACCTCCGCAAAGGAGGTTTTATTGTCATTGGGTTTGTAGGCAACCACAAAGTGGCGTAGTATTCCTAGGTAGTAATGTGAAATGACCTGGTGCAACTGTAGATGGTTCCAGTGATGAAAGGTTATATCGGCACCAGAATGTCATTTAAATGTCTTTTAACGACTGTCCTGGTATCTTTATATCATAGTTAATTAGGTATTTTTAGTTCATGGCTACTAGTATGATTTTATACTGTAGTATTACTGTGGTTTTAATCAGTTTTTTTTAGTATTGCTATGATTTTTTTAACCTTCCTTCCCTTGCGGCTATAGGGATGAGTTCTGCCGAATACTCTACATACATCAATGTCTGAGGTTATTACTTCGAATCCGCCATTGGTGGGAAAAAAAACTCAATTGTATGTGATATTAAAGTGCAATACATGTAGTATCTATGTGCCAATTTTTTCCATAAAATTTTAATACTCTTGGAAATTCTGATGAATTTTCAATTATTTTTGTGCCCGAAGGTGTTATATATATCGCCTACTGAAGATATATGATTGTGAATTTAGATTCCCTGCTCTGCAACGCATTCCTTAGGCTACGACGAAAAAATTAATCTTTGTCTGAGGTCTCTGTGATTATTAGAACTCATTTTATTAACACTTACGTAAATCGGCCTCCAGGCCCAATTGCGAGAGGCCTGATTTCAGAGTCCCGTCAATGTAGAATGTGGTCTATGTATAGGCATTAAAATACTGCAATTAGGTACGTGTAGAGCAGATGCAATTTGCCGTAATAGGTGTACGATCATTACAGAGCACGAGTTTGTTTTCATATCCGCCTTGATCTCTTTTTTTTTACAGTGCCACACGTATCGTCCGTTAGCAGTGAGTGTTTCAGCTTCCGCATATGCTATACTTCGTTGCAGTTACGCAAGAAATGTAGCGTACATTGGACTTTTAAGAGCTGACATGTTCATCTTGGGACGAACATTTGGCCAAATTTTGGCGATGGTAAAAAAATCTAGGATTCAGGACCGACTTGAATTTTTGATGAATATTTCTTGAATATTTCTTTCATCCTTATACAACCTCCGACTATAGGTTGAATAGTCGTTGAAACAGTGCCGGAATTGAGAGCTGCATTACAGCAGAGATAATTTCACAAGATTTAACTTGCCCACAGGCTCAGTCCTGAACGTTGGTTTCGCTATTTTCAATCGCATATCAAGTGCTGATGCCAGTGCGGTTACTCATGAAACGAATCGGCAGGATCAAGCTTGACACTTTCCCAGGGGTAATCAGTTTGGCATTAATGCCTGAAATTCGATCCAATGCAACGAAACCCAAGTTCATGACTGATGTTCGCGAGGAGTCCAAGCTGATGAGGTTAGCTTACCTCGATGGTAATGTCCCGGTCGATGACCCCTCAACTGCACGGTACCTACAGATTCAACTGAAGCCGGTAAAACCTGAATACGTGTGGGGCCTCCAGAGATAGAAGTCCTGGCAAAACTCATTTTACTGAACGTGTTGAACGAATCATTGTCAGCTGTAGGATTTTAAGCCCAGTCAACCTCCTGCAGTTTCTTAGGAGAGTTCAACATTCTTTCATTTTTATTTTGGTGAAGAAAATTAAAGAATGAAACCATAATTCAGAGAAGACCTGTAAGCAGAACAACCTTGGGGCTTTCCTCATCTACTGTACGCCACTAATTGGTTCAACTCTCGATCGCAACAGCAGGGATGCGATTTTCCCCCTATTTTCAGAGAACACCAAATCTTAGCGAGAAACGGCAATGGTGCTGTACTTAAAGAATACGCATCATCTCCTCAGCCGATTGATCTAGCGCTTCGATTTCTAATGCGTGGCTGGTAAGAGGTCGATATCACCTACGTCTTTTCGCATGCACGCTTGAGCATCGGAGGATCCGGCGACGCAAGAGGGACTCTCAAACTGGCTTTCGGAGCTGGATACTCTTACACTTGACATTGGTAACGTTGATAGTTATTGAGTTACAGTAAAAAAATTATAATCAATAAAAAAGTAATAATTCAAACAAAATGAAAGTTAAAAGACAATAATCAATCACTAAGGCACTGAATGCAGAGTGGACTAAGCAATGAACTTCTACACAATAGCAACGAGAGGGTGCCAACTGTAGCCGTTTTCTAGAATCTCAACTGTTTACAGAGTTTCAATGGCTTACACCCGCTGCATTGGTGACATTGTTTACATCGTAGCAGCTGCACTGTCCACATTGTTAACACTGTGCTGCACGGCTTGAACTGGTTACTTTGTTGCCCTTTTGTACATTGAGTGATATAATTCACAAGGGCTACAGAGTATACGCCGTTAACATTGTATTGCACGGTTTGCGTAGACTGTGATGCTAACATTCCTCAAGAAAACCCAACAGCCCGCTGCATAACACAACATTCGACAATAAAAGTCTAATGCCGGAGTAGCACTTAGAATAAGTTCATGTTCAGCTTGCCAACAGACATTCAGCGGGAGCGTCGTCGCTACTACTTAGTGAACATCGGTAGCCAAGCTACCCCTGGCAAATACTTGAGTTGAATGACGTTCCAGCTGAACATCCGCCCTTAAGCTGAACGCGCGATTGTATAGCTAGGCCCCAGCTTGAGAGGCCCTGAGCCATCAATAGACGCTAGTGAACACACGAGTAGAGCCCCATGTTCCCAATACAGCACCACTTGCACTTCCCGTCAGCATGCTGCCATTACGGACGCGATATCTTAACCTTTCACCAGCAGCACAGTCTGCGTGCGAACTAAACCACATTGTGGTGACGTAACATGACACGTTAACATACGTTTCCCTGTCACAACACTTTACTATAATGGCGCTGTAGTGTTGTACGAGTGCGGTGACATCATGGGAGCTCTCCGTCAATTTTGTACACGGAAATTGAAGCCAAGTTGGCCTCTCAAAAAATGACTGCTACAGCACTCATATTTAAATGCAACAAAAATCAACATTGAACGAAACCTACTAGAGTCAAAATATAAACGAGACATATTTTGCATGAATACGAAATCACTAAAATTATGTCATTAAAGAAGTAAGTAAAGACAGCAAAGACTATTTCAGGAGACTGGGTACATATCAACGGATCGACAAGATTATACGATTACTAACAGCCGCAAAGGAAGAAAACGGCAAGGCATTACAAAAACTGTCCCGTTTCTCTAAGCACTGTGATAGTGCAAGATATCTGGAAAACTGTTTCCCAATGAGGAAAATTTAGACAAATATCCACAACTGGAGAACTATTTCCCAGAGAGGAAAATTTAAACAAATATCCACAACAGGAGAACTAGTTCCCAGTGAGGAAAATCTAAAAAAATATCCACAACTGGAGAACTATTTCCCAGAG
>LQNS02277219.1:5091152-5108250 GCA_001587735.2 Parhyale hawaiensis
CTGTGATAGCACATGGCAGACCGTCGGCTGCACGGCACATTAGGACTCCCAGGCTGTAATTAACTCCTTCATAAACAACGACTCTGTCTGCTAACATCGCCATTACTCGAGGGCATAACTGAATTTATCCTTACAGGACCTTTCCCTTGGAGTTAGCACAAGGCTTTGGATCGCCTACTACATGCGTCCGTTGCGCCATGCGCTTCTCTATACGTCGGCACATCCGGGGTTGTTCTATGTTGGTCGCTTGCTAATTATGCGTATGTTTTCTGCCTTAATCCACATTTCGTGTTAAGCTATTAGTTATTATTCATACATGTTATAGCTGCTGTTTGCAGTTCTGTCACTTACAGTTACTGTTCTCACGTACATTTCGTGGTTTGTTATCCGTCATACTAAAACAATTAAGTTGCGTTTCAGTTTACTATTCCTTCTCACTTTTAGTTATTAGTCATAGAAGCTGCATTTACAGTGTCCTGTTGTCTCCACTTATTCATATAATCCCACACACAAAAAAATATAATTCCACATTGATTTCTGCTCTATAGCTGCATGAAACTGAACCCGTAAAGTATTAATTAATGAAGTAAAAGGTACATGTGCTTAAAGCTCAAGGAATACTTGGAGGACGATGGTTATTCATAAGAGACACGGGATGGACCATCGATTTCAATGATTCGGATTTGTTGGGTCTATAATTAATGATAATGGAATTTAATAGTGGAGCGTATGCAGTAATGCAAATTGTGGCACCGTCTTATATTATGAGATGAGTAAAAAAGTCACTGGTTTATTATCCACAATAAAACAAGTACAAATGGAATCGATCTCATCGTGCATGACAGCACCAAGGAGGGAGGATGGGGGAGGGGGGTCTAGAAGAAACTTGAGATCCCCCATTCTCCAATATTGAGCCAAGTCCCCCCTAGCCCCAATATTGTTACCATTTAGCCGCCATATATGCCTGTATATATTGTAAAGCCCCTCTACATCTTACAGTTTTAGTCCCCGTTCAGTCCAATGTGTGGTGACAAAAAGTTTGATGTTTGTGCACAGAAACCTAAAATAGACAGGGTTAGCTACGGCTCTGAAGCTCTAATTTGATCTCGATGTTATTAGAACGAAATTAATAGAATAAAATAAAATACACAAGGCACATCATATCACTATAGTTATATTTGGTATTAGGATCGGTTATTACCATCATTGCAGAATACACTGCCTAGCGGGTCATTGTATGGCCACTGTTTGGTAGCAGACTGCGCTAGTGTTGCTTGTGCATGTTAGATATTATAAATTATATTTTTATATTGGATAGCTGGCAGTAGACGGACCAGCAGACCTTTTCCCGGATAGCAGTCTCGATTTACGCTCCGACCATACATGAACTACTGCCATTAAGTCAGATACCTGAAGGGAATAAAATAAAATAACGAGAATGAACTCGGCCACGGAGTTGTCGTGCAGACAGAAATAATTGCTGCAGATTCAAAGAGTTCGGAGACGTTAAGTTGGTTGAGGGCATGATGTATAATAGATTACGGTGTCTTAGAATCATTGGCCGTTACGAGTTTGGGACTGCTAGAGGAGGAGTCCGTAACTGTAGAGAATGCTGCTCCCAGTATTTATCAAGGCGATTTTTTTAAACGCATTAAGCGCATTGACTGACTGTGCACCGACAACTTCAGAGAGTGAGGGGGAGTCTGTTACAAATGTTCACTGTGAAGTACGAGAAGAACTACTGGCTGATAGTAGTCCATCGATCTTTATGCTTGAGTTTTTAGCCGTTTTAGCTTTAGCCCATTGTGAGCCCGTCGTTAGAGCCGTTCAGGTACTTGAATGTTTCTAATAATAGACTCGTGAGTCGTCTTTGTTCGAGAGAAATGAGTCCCACTTTTTGTAGGCGACATTCATATGGCTTGTTTCGCAGCTGATGTGCCAATTTTGTTGCTCTGCGTTGGATTCTTTCCATTTTATCGATATCTTTTCACTTGTATGGGAACCAGAATTGAACTGCATATTCTAAATGCTGGTGTACTAGTGATTTGCGCAAAAGAATGATCATGTTCTAAGATTTGTCCTCAAAATTCCTGATAACGAACCCCAGGACACTGCTCGCCATTTTTACATTTATGGTAACTTGATGACTGTGAAGCAGATTGTTTGTAATAGTTATTCGCATGTCACGCTGTCGGGTGACAACTGCCAGTTAATTCTCGTTTATTTTCAATTGGGCAGGTGGGTTCTCAGGCTCCTGCCATTCCTGTAGCACTGTACATATTTGACATTAAAGCTCATCTGTCAAGATGGGTAAAATACCAAAAAGCAGTCGAGCTCTTGTTGGAGCTCAAATCTATTCGTGGCAAGATGGCATAGCTTAATATCATCTGTAACTTTGCTGATTTTAAAGCGGATGTTAACGTCAAGATTGTTGACGTAAACAATGTACAAAAGCATGCTACATTGTGAAACCCCAGATGAGATCGACGTCCAGTCGCTCGTCTCTCTACGCAGCTGCACTCGCTGCTGCCGATCAGTAGACCACGCTCATATATAGATGATAGCCAGGACCATAACAATGTTTTCTTATTTTTATCTCCTGATATGGAGTCTGAGAGCGCATATCTTCCTCCTGGCTTGCGGCAGTCAATATACATTTTATGAAGCTTCACGCTGGCACTAGTTGACGACATATTCATCAGTCGGTGAAATCTATCATTACAGGCCATAACTAAGGACCCAATACCATTTTGCTTAAACTTCTAAAAAAGCGATTTGCAGCACTCGGGATAGCAAAAGCTCCGAAATAGCTGACATATGACCTCTCCCGACCAATGACCAAAAATTCTTGATTAGCGAGTTGCTTACTGCGTGGAGCTTTCGTGCTTCATCATCTGTAGTCAGGCACCACTAAAATCATTGGTGATTTTATGACACAAGTAAGAGAAGCTGCTCTCATAAGTTAGATTAACTTCTTTGAAACGGGAGATTTTATCGGAGTACACATTACTTTTCTTAGGTTTAATGTACATGCAGACAGTTTAACAGTATTATATTCAATGTACAGTTCACTAGCATCGTTCTCTTAAATTGAGAACAGTTTTTGCAGCTAACTGGAATAGGGAGAGGGAAGGACCATGTCATTAGTAGCATAATTGAGCACATAAGCTGTATACCATTCACAAGTCACCCAACTCCAGCTGCGTTCAGTTAGGTGTGGATACTGTCAACGAAGTTGATAAAGAAAATTATTGAGAGTAAGCCTCACTGTCGTATGCCGTTAGTCATGCCAAATGCTCATGATATTGCCGTTCTCCAGTTTATAGAACATTTCTGAATTTTAAACCACAACTTTAGCTTCTCAATAATATAGGAGGGGAGTTATTTGTTTCTCAAGTATGCACTTAAATAGAAAGTAATGGTCAGGCCAGACAAATGCAGCCTTAGTATCAAGAAAGCACAAGTACATAGGAGGTCCATTATTACTGATATGATTCATATTCTGTTTGAACGTATATGTATTCATTTCCATTCCATGCTGGACTTTGAGGCCAAACTGGTTGTCTGCAGTCATTATGTCTGGTGACATTCGTCTCTCAAGCACTATTACTCGCACTTCAAAAACAGACATAGCCATCACTATAGGGCGATAATTGCTCTCGTCTATCACACATTTTGCTTTGTCTTTTACAATTGTTGATGTTATAACCTATATCAAGTTTCCTCAGAGGAAACCCAAAAGAAAGCACCCGTTGTGAAAAATTGCAAAGAACGTTAACAGCCTACGATGGCTATATTTATAGACTTCAGCTGGGATATTGTCAGCGCCGGACGCTTTGTTATTCTTCAGCCATCATTGTGCCAGACAAATTTAGATTTTTAACACGATGTATTGTTCATCAGAGGATGTGAGATTATCGAGGATGCCATCAACGCAACCTTCATGATTATCATCTGCAAACAGTTCATAATACCGGTATAATGGGCTTCCGCTATATTACTCTCCTTCCTGACTCCATTCACTGACAGCAACGGTCTGGCTTTTCGATTTCAGGCTTTTTATTTCGAAAAACCAATGGATTTACTTTGCTTTACCTAGCTAGACAGCTTTTGCGCACCAATCTCAACATTTAACGCAATTATTTGATCACAGTGCGGCACAGATTGTGCAGTCTATTATTTCCCTGCCGTTATGACCGGTGCACGGCCTACGTGCATCCCTCCAGGAGTTATATACATAGCAGTCTAGTGGCTGTATGTAGCTCACGGACATTTTCATTCCCCGTGGAACATTTTTCTTTGTTTTTTTCGTACATCACCAAATGTTAGATGCTCAGCCTCAAGGAGGGCAAGTTGTATGTCTGAAAAGAGTTTTCGTAGCACCACCTCGATGGCTGCATCAATTTCAATGACAGTGTCTTCCTGATATGAGTGAAACAAATTTCTATCACATAACCGTTGCTTAACATGGTCACTGTTGTCATACTTTTGTTGGAACTGTCATATTCGCACAGTAATAATAAGACCGAAAAATTAAATAGGTACCAATGATTCTTGCAACAAAAAGAAGCTGCAGAAAATGCGAAACTAACGGTCCTAGGTACTGTCAATAATTTATAAGAGTATTATTTCCCACTGTGCATATTTTATCCTTTGAAGTATTTTATAAGTATAACGGTATTCATTTGTCATTCTTTTACTAGGATTAAAAATATTCGTATTTCGAAAATTTTGGTGTACAATGATATATTTTGGAGTTGTAACTATATTCTAACAACTATCACTGTAACCTGATTCTTTAGTTGATATTTCATTAGGTAGTCGAAGCGTATCGATTGTTGTATTTAAATTTATGAGCCCAAATAAAATCTTTTTTTATGTTATCATTTTGATTATCCACTCTCTCGATTTATTTTGAATAATTGTCTGTTGGAACAAGCATGTAACGAAAGTTAAATTTGTCTGAAGTGAAGTTACAGCAAGGAAGCATCCAATAAATATATAGAACGAATACCGTCTTTTGAAATCAGTCCTTGACATTGCAGTTGTTCATTAATGATTTCAGCTGGTGTTTTTCTAAGCCACTACCCATGTGGACTTAAATTTCTACCGCTATGAATTTAATTACCACGCTACTGAGGTCTGGTTACAAGTGGTTCGCCAGCCTTGACTGAATTTGATAGAGTACGATTCTCAGATTTAAAGAATTATTTTTGAATTGTTTTCACTAACTTTTGTTGCCTTCAGTGCTCAAGCATTTCTGCAATATCAAGAAAAATTACATCTTCTTGGTGCGATAGCACGTAGCTATTACATATGACAGATATCATGAGCGTAATGAATGTATTCGGTGGGTAGGTATGGTAGACACTGAAGTATTGCCTACAAGAGTACGAGCGTTACTTAAGGGTTTGGTGTAAATATAGGATATGAAGTATTACATACAGCATATGAGTGTGACAAATGTATTTGGTGGTTATCGTACATACTTTGCTGTAAAAACCGTGGCATACGTAATCTCTTTAGCACAATTCGTGGCCCCTGAGAAACTCTGCATTGAATTGATGTCACGAAAAAAGTTACAACTAATCTGTACAGAGTACATTTTACTGCTCGCTGAAACTAAGCGAAAGCGAGACTGTCCAGGCAACAGTACTGTGTGTATGTTCGCAATGTTTGTTCGGGAGCTCAATCAAGCTTGTACTCAGAGTCCTTGGCAGCCAAAAGGCTTGGCTAGTGTCTGTCATACTCTCGTCGTGTGAGGTTGCGCTATACTGCGAGCTGTGCGTTCTTGCGAGGACTTTAGTTTTTAGATTCACAACGAGACAGGTAATTTTTTTACAAACAGTTGAGAAGTGACTGCAAAGCAGCCAGCCGCTATGAAAAGTTATAGGCATTAAATTTTGTCCTATGTCTAAAGGAAGCGTCTCCAGCTAATAGCCCAGAAATTAGGTATTTGAAGGTTGCTGGAGATACGGAACAATGGACGTAGTAAAAACTCGCAGTAAATAAACAGTATATGGGTAGCGCAGCCCACTACTTCATTACCTCCGCCAAGGAGATTAAGTTTTTGCCGTGTTCGTCTCTTTGTCACCAAGATTACTCAAAAAGTTATGAACGGAGTGCTATGCATGTTAACAGTAACAGATGATCAACTTTTGGCGAAAATCCGTTCATCTATTTCTTTGTCTATTTTTTTATGAGTGCCGTAACTTAAAAAGTTATGAACAGATTTTCATGAAATTCACATGAATTGTTAGGTATATTACAAAGAGTAAATGATCAAATAATAATACTAATAATGCTTAATGAGACAAAAAAGCGTAAAACAAGTGGATACAATTGGTAAAAGAGCATAAGTAGAACATGAATTTGTAGATATATGTCGTCAAGCCCATGGGTAGCTGCAAGCTAATCGCGATTATCCGTTTATTCGTTCGTGCGTTTGTCGCTGTGTTTGTTTTTATGCTTGTTAGCACAATAACAGAAAAATTATGAATGGATCTTTATGAAATTTACAGGACATATCAGTAATGCTAAAATATATAAATAATTAAATTTTGGCGATGATCGGTTAGCAAGTTTGTGTATTTCGCTTCCGTTTGTAGTAATGATCCGACCTTCAGAAAAATTACAAAAGCTGTTAATACTATTGAAAGGCATGAATGATTTGATTTTGGTGCTGATACAAAGAAAATCATGGTTTCAGATCCAGTTTGAATTTTTCGTTACCGTTTCCTTGCTTGGGGAGATATGCGCTCTCATAGTGAGAAGGCTCTCTAGTTTGTTTATGAACTGCGGTGCATATCATATTATAAGCCTTATTAATGGTTGAGAAGCGTACTATCTAGCATTGTTCAACTATTATAGCAAGAACCAGTATTGTAAAAACTTCGGGACCGCTCAGCCCGGGACCCACCAAGACCGGGATAAATGAAATACATAGAGGTCTGGGAACCAAACTCACTGGAACCGTTACTTACCGAGTCTGACCGGACAGATACACACGCAGAGACCCGATGAAAATTAGACATTCTCGCAGTTACTTGGCGGGCCGCAGGAATCATGTGTTCGTCCTTTGGAAGCTGTAATAGAGAGGAGCGCGGTAAACCGCTATCACTTTGGTGGCAAGCGGACCAGCAGCAGCTGCGGTGCTGTCAGTGTTTGGATGATCTTGTTAGACGGCTAACTATTCAGGGAAAAATCGGTGCCGGTACCACATGTACCACCTAAGATACAGGTATAATATGTGTGCCTATAAGATAGGTTAGGCACCTATTCAAGATGAACCGAACCTATCATAACTTAGTCTCACCTATTCATGGTTCTACCAAGCTCATTTGGTTGTCAGTACTAATTATAAAACTAAAATTTCCTTGTACTAAATAGAGTACACACTAAAAATTGTCTGGTAAAAAAGCCTTAGTATCTCAAACCGAAACAATTACTTTTCCAGTGCTAAGGATATAATCTAATTATGTGCGTTGTGTTAGAAAGAACTTTTATGATTGTTCTTCACAAGCAAATGTATTTGGGTAAACCAGATGGCTGCATTGCCTAGAAATTTCTCAGGGTCTATGTCTAACACGGAACATTGGTAATTCTTTAAAAACGCATCATCATGCAGCGGTAGCTTTTTAAATATTTGGAAGCGCGTTCACAAATTTTGACTGGACGAGATTATCTTGCGAAAAACACACTAACTGCAATCATCGCCAACAAGAGCCCATCATAATACTTTTGAAGCTTTTTAATAATGTCAGCTCTTTTGAAAAATTCTTAGCTAGTCTTCACCCCTTAGCGTATGTACATATACTACCCTAGTTACTCGTCCACCAGTTCCTAGTGTTTGTATGTTATTTTTAACAGACTGTAAAGATTTCTCGAAAACATTAGTACGTTAAAGATTAATGTAAATTGGGTGGACCGCGCTACAGCATCGTGGTTCACGGTGTTCTATTTATTATATATATAGTTTTAAAACTCCGTTGTTTCCAACAAGAATCTCAGTAAAAGTTCCACACTACAAGAGCTGTTAGATATGACAATGATCTAACAAAATCTCAGTCCAGTACACTAATGTCATAATGAATTTATGTATCACTTTTAGTATTTTTTACATTTTTAGTATTATGGTATATCTATTTTTTCAGGCATTAGCATCAAGGAAAATATTCAGACATTTGACAATCGTGTTAGGCAAAACTAAGCTATTGGACAAAAATTAACATGTATTCAACATTCATCACATATAGCACTAAACTATTGAACCTCAGCAATATTGACAGACATTCAACAAGCATGTCAGGTAACACTAAGCTGTTGAACACAAATCTGTCCGCTAAGGGTGAAATGACAGAGAAGTACGACCTCTGGCCCCTAGTTGAATTTCAGTTCCCCTAACTTCCTCTAAAAGTATTTACGCTTTCTCGCCATATCTCCTGATTGCTTCCACTCTATTCAAAACTTCTAGCCAGGAGCTAGCCGTATTCCTGCAGTGAAATGTGAGAGTCACAGCAATATATACGGCACAAATGTTCAGCCGTGCGCCGAACTATGGCTACCTAAACGACGATCTTTAACTTGAGAACCTTGAGAAGTTGCGAGATATGCCGTGACCTGCGAAAACACGGCTAAGTTTTAATTGCTTCCCTCTTCTTCAGGCTCTTGTAAACTTTATTAGAGTACAAAAGGCTTCAGTCGAGTAAGATCATTCGGATGAAAATTGTTAGAAAGGAAATCTGCAGAGCGTGGCTAAAGGGCATTAGAGCTTTCGCTTGCCGAACGAACTACGCAAGTAAAATAAGATGTAACGTGAGCTTGCATGCAAGTTTTGAGAAGATATCTTCAGCAATGGATATTATTTAGGAAAACTGCCTGCTCGATTCAAGCTCAACTTTCATTGCCATATGTTCCTCTTGCTAGTGATCTGAAGTTCTGAACAAGAAAGTGGAGAATTTTGGGTTTATGAGGGGGACTGGCATCAGAGCAATGCATGTACATTACGAGAAATTCACAGATGCGGGCAGACAATCTTAAAGGCAGGAACGATATATTTTGATGCACGTATACGAGGCAAAAATAACCGAGAACGTCTTTCTTATGCTCTCTAATTTACTATCTACGTACTTCACTCAACTTACTCGCAAACCTGACTTTCCTGTCGAGCTCAGCTACTTATCTGGACTCTATCAGCATTTCGACTCGTAGAGCAAGTCAGAATAGCCAAGGAAAGTCGAACTAAAAAAAATCCTAAACGATTTCAACACGACAATGATAATGGCGAATGCAAGTATTACCTGATACACTAAGAAGTAAATCCGCGCTGTATACTCATTTTCATAATATTTTAAAGAACTTTAGGAAGATAAACTCTTTTATTTTCAAAGGGGGATTTCCTGTTCGTCAAAAACTATTAAGCTGATGACATATCTTTAATTGTAGGTACATCTAAGAAAGATAGTCGCTACCGTATCTACTGATAGTCAACATTTAACTGTGGCAGCCAAGTTTACTTTTTTATGGTATGTAATTTAAATATGATCACGTTCAATATGGTGAAATTGTACTATAATATTTCTAAGTGCGAGAAAACTCTGAATAACAAAATTTTACGAATATGTTTAATTCATTAACATTAAATACTTCAACGAAATCCTGGGTTTCTTCTCCGCCTGATGTTGCTGCTCGAATAATATCTGTTACTACTAATGCTGTTGAAAGTCATGTTGTATAGACATGTACAAATATATATATATATATATATTACATATATTCGTCTTGATACGCAAGATCAGTCATTACTTGATAACATGGTCTCTATGTTGCTTAGCATATATTTTTTATGTCAGCAATGAATGCCGTGGATCTAATTCAGCGATGCAAAGTAGTCAAAATAAGAAGTTATAATTGTTGAAAATACCTTAAAGCTAGCAACTAAAATGAAGTCTACTATATCAAAGAAAAAACCAGCTAAGTGATGAAATAAACTATAGCAAACCATGAAATAAGCTCATATATGAGTGGATCCGAACTACTAGCAAGAAAAAAAAAGAAGACTAATGCAAATTAAAAATTTTCCCAGCAATTAGTACAAACCACTCGTGAGTATTTTTCTAAAAAAGAACACTAGAAACTCGATCAGCACCGATAAAGAATTGCCGCAAACGATTTGTGCAAATTATCATTTATTTGAGGTCCCCGGCGGATCCAAGAAGTAAGAAAATCACGCCTGAGTTCAACTGTGTTGCACCGCCACTGCATGGCCTCGGTATTCATTTTGCCGTCTCCAGCCAATTCATGAGTTGAGACAAAGAATCTAAACTTAGGCTGACGTGTTATCCCAACTTGTTAACTCGTCTCGTGGAATTGACAAATTTCTCCGACGATGTGCCAGAAAATGCAAGGCGGAGAACAAACTGAGGAGGTTGGAAGTTTCGGCAGCAATCTTTTTGTGGCGGAGACATGGCGAAAATGCAGACTTTCCCTAGGTATTCAAACTCTGGGTTTTAATGTGAATAAATGGCACCAAAAAATATAAAACGAGAAAGAATATAGAACGAAGATGACGCTGACAATGGTGAATGCATCGGAAGTTATCTTTTTAAGACGGAGATATGAAGAAAATTCAGGCGCTATAGCATATGTATTCAAGCTACTGAGTTTAATATACTAATAGTGGCAGTAAAGAATACACTCACTAAATACATATATTAACGATTTAAACAAGAACGTTATGAATATAGGATTCAAGATATTTATGGAGCAGATACTGCAATAATTTAGAAGTTAGTTTAATACTCGAATTCTAGGTTATACGAGTAATACTGCGAAGAAGTGCTATCGACGAATACATGGGATTAACCATAAAGCTAACATGTAAATGAAAATATAGGACTCATCGGAGGCAATCGTCTTGTGAGTCTTAATACAAAAAAATCGTATCAAAGTATACGTGACTACAACGCCCCGTGGCGTAAAACCATCACTGGCAAAAAATGCTCAGTCAGGAGTTATAACTTCAACGTCGTCATTTATGATGGCCAGCGAATTCTAGTATTTCAGTATTTTTCAAATTTAAGTTAATCCACCTGACTGCCTGAAAAAGATTGTGATGATGGCTCAACTCCTGCCTCTTTTTGGGTTGATAATAATACGGTAATTAATAAGAATTTACAAACTAAATACTGGATAAATGGAAGTAGTCTTTTTGTATTGTTCATTAGGCATAATTTAGAATTAGGGTAGTGAAGCTATAGATGCTAATGGTATCATAAATAGATGAAAATGGTGAAGTAAGCGAGGCAGCACACGAGATATTGGAAGTTTTAAATATATTTTTGTGTGTTTGTGTGTAGACATGTCATCTCTCATGGCTTTGACATAATTTGAAGGCTCCATATTTTTAACCTGCAGATATTCACTAAAAGTATGTTATCTGTTTCCGTCGCAAATGACAACACCACACATTCTGCAACACAACAATGTCTAATTTGTTTCATATTAAGCTCTTGTTTCTAAGGCACTATTCCAATCTATGTCCAAGAAAAGCGATGATATATTTCTTTCTGAAACTGTTTTTTGCGATATATTTACTGCACAGCAATAAAAATCAACAAAAAAGAAATCGTACAACTGCGATTATTTTTAATTCTCTTAGAAACCTCAAGAAACCGTTGCTCTATTAAGCAGTCCCAAACAAAACTGGGGATTTCGAAAATAATTTATTTACTAGCACGACCCGTGAAAATTCCACGGTTAGTTACCTCCGCCAAGGAGGTTATGTTTTCGTCGTGTTTGTCTTTCTGTCTGTTTGTCACCAAGATAACTCAAAGAGTTCTGAACTGATTTGGACGAAATTGATAGGGATTGTTAGGTATGTTAGGAGGGACAGATGATTAACTTTTGGTGAAGATGTGTCCATCCGTTTGTTTGTTTGTTTGTTTGCCTGCCTCATTGTTCTCAATGCCATAACTCAAAAAGTTACAGATGAATTTTTTATGAAATGAACACGAGTTGTTAGGTATATAACAAAAAATAAATGACTAAATTTTGGTAATGATCCGTTTGTTTGTTCGTTCTTTTGTCACTGTTTTTAAGTTTGTGATTGATTGAATTGAATTCTGGTGATGATCGATTGGCCCGTTCGTGTGTTTGACTTATGTTTGTCATAATGTTTGTTAGCAGCACAACTCGAAAAGTTATGAACAGATCTTCACGAAAATTACAGAAATTTTTAATTCTTTGGAAGGCATAAATGATTAAATTTTGGTGTTGATACAAAGAAAATCATATTGTCCTAACCAATTGGAATTTTTCGTTACTGTTGCCTTGCTTGGCGGAGGTATGCGCTCTCAGAGTGCTCCCTAGTTCTCCTGTGTATTTGTACGCCTTTTGTAAGCACTGTTTCCCAAAGGTTACAGATAATTTAGCTCTTCTTAATCTAACGCTTCAATTTTTGTCGGCAAATCCGATTTTTCCATTTTCTTGCACTGTTACTTGACCCGTAGATGTTGATCAGTAGCCCATAATTTTTCTGCTGTGTTTTATGTGATAACTGTACAACAAAGTACAACAGCTTCGTCCAGTTTCTTCAGCCACAGCAGCGTAATCCTCTGTTCTCAAAGAATCATAGTGCTTCCATAGTCGACGCACATGCACCTAAAAAAAATAAATAAATGGTACTTTGCAGCCGAGATGTCCAACACTACATGCTCAGAGCTCCCGAAGCGTATCCTGGCTATGCATCTGGCCCTATTAGGAATGTCATCCGCTATCACCAGAGCGAACATAATTCGAGGCGAAAAAAAAATTTAAAAGCGGTGAGATGATCTTCACGTCTTTGCTTCAAAACTGACTGAAAATTTTTCTAGAAGCGACAAGAAGTACCAATTGTTAATCTTCCTTCCAGCAAATTCCGAGCTTCTGGCAAGTTTAAATTATCCCTATCTAACGCTGAAAAGCGTAACGTACAGAAACACGAGCTGATGGACGTAAAGATGGAGCCCAAAGCAAAATTATAATATAGACTTTATATATATGCATATGTACGCGCCTAACCATAAGCTTAGAACTAGTTGGGAAACTCATATATTTCGAAACAGGCTATTAGATGGCTTAGAATATTCAATACGGCCTGTTAAGTGGCCTTCTGGTTCGATACAGGTTCCAAAATCCTGGCCACCTAACGGCCTCAATGTTCAAAAAGTGAAAACAAAAACACTCTAAACTCCGTGGATTAATAAAAATTTGGTCTCATTTTGAAGGAAAATAAGTTTATGTTCCATACGCTCGCCAACTTCTCAACAGTAAAACGGGAAAAAATTTTTTGTGCTCCCACCATCCACCCTATTTAGTACCAGCCCTCTTACAATGAGCTCTTACCCCGCCAACCTTGTAGGTTAGGTAATCCAGGACTGGTTCCCGTAATGAAATATGAAGTTTAAGACATAGTGAACCCGTATAAAGACCTATATTTGATATAGGATATTAGCAGAACCAGTCCTGGCCTCTCACCTGAAAATTCTCGGAGGGGGTGTACCTCTATCAGTAAATAAAATACTATGAATATATTGCACTGATAGACTTCAAAACCTTTCTAACTAACTTTTACTCAATGGGAAAGCCCAAGGATGAAAAAAATAAACAATTTCTGTCTAATCATATCAATTGGAAAGTCATATTTTGAGCAATGAGGTGCTTACAAGCCGTTCAAAAATTTCAGACCAGTAACTCAAAATAGAAACCCTCTTTACGATAAAGCTAAAATGCACATTCTTGCTGATAACCTTATCAATAATCTTTGCAGCATCCTCGAAATGAGGGTTTCTAATCAGAGACTGCAGGAAGATTATTCCAAGCGCTGAAATAGCAGCACTTTTCTGCTGGTATACCTTAAAAGCCATCCTTAAGGTTCTGTATCGGATTCAAATGTGGATAACAGGCTAAGTGACGGAAAAGAAATACATTTCCTGAACGACGTATCACCACACACGGGCCCCTTTGTCGTAATAGATGCTCTCCGCAACATGCCAACATAACTAGTAGCTTTCATATTCAGCCTGTTGTACGGCCTGTTAAGTGGCAGTGTGGTTATTAGAATTTGGCTGTGTTACTCAATGTAGCTCAGCGTTACTGTCTCAAAGTTACTCTACGTCGAGGTGAATGAGATAGGTTCTCATTGTAGTTCCAAAAAATATAAACACAGCTGTTTGTTCGTTTTTCTGTTTATTACTATCAATGATGATAATTATAGCCCCTTAAAAATTACCTGACAGGTCCATGGAGATAACTCGTCTGTGAGTATTTACGTTAAATAACTCCAGTCGTAGCTTTTCTGTATAACATTAATAGAGAGCTTGAGAAGTAAATAAACCGATCGCGTCAGAAAGCGCAATCGGAATATCTAAGCACTCAAATTAAAGTTCTCAGTTTTACTGGTGATGAATGTGAAAGAGAAGTGAAGTAATAATACTTGTGACACATTTAAAAAAAAACACAGCTTCATGGGAGAAAATGTAATTATAGACTCAATGCATACCTATGTGACGGGAGTCGCCAACTGCCAGCACGGACCACGTAACGCGTCTGGCAACCCACATTTTCCGCGGGGTTACGAACTAGGTAACACCAGGGTTACCCACCCGTGTCTCATTAACGGAAGACCGATCAATGCAACCCGATTTTCAGAGACAGGGTAACACTGGCTCAACAACACGACTCCGGAGTTCCATTGCACCAATGGAGGAAAAGGCACCTCGCACCATGACGAAACATTCGCCTCTGTGAAGCCTAGACAACGTTTCAGAGTCCAACTTTTTGTTGTGCTAGTAACGTTGGAAGTCATCTGGACCATCTAGGATAATTTTCCTCATCATACAACCCAAACTGTCTTCCACCTTTCAACGTCCCATTGTTGGTGCTCCTTGGCAAACTCTAGATGCCCTACTTTGTCATTGTAGACGCTTTTGGGTCATTCCACGCTAATGTCAACCTGAGGCTAAAAATCAAAGATTCGTCAAAGGAAGCTTTTATATATACCAAATTAAAGCAAAAGACCTCTACTCTGATAATTTGAAGAAAAAACTTAAAAAATATCAAACCACCTTTTTTACAAGAGGTTGTAAATCATGACGCATTTTGGTGAATATGTGTACTTTGAAAAAGCTAACTTTCATAACCTAGCAACACTAAGAGTAAACTCGCAAGTTTACATAATAATAACCTATAATTTTGCTATGTAAGTACCATGTTCACGGAACTACAAAGTCCCTCATTAACGTCTCATAAGTAATTGAATAAGTCCACATTGTATGTTACGACCGTAACGGAAATATGGCATTTGTTTACATATGCAAGAGCATATTTGAAGCAGCTCAATATAACGTCCTATCTATCGTAAGGCCTCCTAGGGCGTACGTGCACCCTTTGTCATTTTTCTCTGAACGCTTATTTTCTATTAGTTACTTTACGGTCTCAACAGTTTTAGGCATTATAGTGGTAACTCCTTCCGAAAATTACGCCCGCAACGGACTTATTTTGCTTATTAACGAGCGCTTCTAGCAAAGCTTGCACCTCTCCAGAAGAGGAACCTTTTGGTTTCCATTCTGCAACATTATCTCCAGCCGACACAACCCGAAAATCTTCTCCCCCACAGTCAGACGTATTGGTAGCGTCGGTTGCGGCAAGCTGTGCCCTTTTTTTTCAATTGGTTGTCACACTATTACCATCGATCTTGGAGAAATGGATATTTTATTGTAAGGGCTATGTTACATGTAGTTAAGGTACATATAGCGGCCAAACTAATATGTGACAGTAAAAATTGGAAAAAATGAAAACCAGCATTTTGCTGCTAATGATGAAAATCTTGCGCATTTTTATTTCATTTCGTTGTCACACTGATACTATGGTCTTTGGGAAATTGCTATATCTTTGTAAGAGCAGTGTTACATGTTGTAATGGTACATATAATAGCCAAAGCAGTATGTAACAGTAGAAGCTGGAAAAAATAAAAATAAAAACCACCATTTTGCTGCCAGTCTGCCAATGGGGAAACTCTTACGTAGTTATACTTCAATCCGTTCTCACACTATTATTATCGATCTTTGGTAAACGGCTATTTTATTGTAAGAGCAAAGTTAACATGTAGACGTAGTTTCGGTACACATAACGGCCAAAGCAATATGCAGTAGTAAAAACTAAAAAATATGTATATAGCAGCGTTTTGCTACCAAGCAGCCAATGGGAAAAATCATAGACACTTTTATATCAAGTCGTTGTCACACTGTAACTATCGATCTTTGAGAAACTGTTATTTTATTGTAAGAGTAATGTTACATGTAGTTACGTCAATACATATAACGGTCAAAGAAATACGTGGCAGTAAAAACTGGAAAAAATAAAAAACAGTATTTTGCTGCCAATGGGCAAATTGTGCACAATTCCAAGGGCTAGTCGTAAGTTGCAACATAATTATTGTAGGCGAAAGGTGATATTACCATCGTAAACAGCATCAATTTTACTCTTAGAAACGATACTAAACATAACATTTAATGCACAATAATTGTTTGCTATGTTCGAATCGCGCACGATTCACAACTACAAAAATGATCCATTTGTGAGAGACTAAGGGATTCGGGTGGCATTTCATTATCGGCAGAATTGATAACGGCTCCATTATCGATCAAGTCCGTAGCTGTTGTTCACTTGCCATTTCCACTGCAGAGTCAACAAAAAACACTTAAGACCCAAGTATAATTTAAAACTCTTCACAGAGCTTTCCACTTTAGGCTTGAGGCAGAGAACACCGAAATTAACAGCGATGGACGTCCGTCGATCGCCGCCGGGAATCATATTTACCTCCGCCTAGGAGGTTATGTTTTCGGCTTGTTTGTCTTTCGGTCTATTTGTCTCTTTGTTTGTCTGTCTGTCGGTCACCATGATAACTCAAAAATTTATGAACCGATTTGGATGAAATTTACAGGGATTGTTAGGTATGTTAGGAAGAACAGATGATTAACTTTTGGTGAAGATATGTCCATCCGTTTGTTTGTTTGTCTGCGTCATTTTTCTTGATGTCATAACTCAAAAAGTTATGGAT
>LQNS02277219.1:5129667-5143413 GCA_001587735.2 Parhyale hawaiensis
AAACACCTCCGTGCGGTTACCAACACCTCCATGCGGTTACCAACACCTCCGTGCGGTTACCAACACCTCCGTGCGGTTACCAACACCTCCGTGCGGTTACCAATACCTCCGTGCGGTTACCAACACCTACGTGCGGTTACCGACATCTCCGTGCGGTTACCGACATCCTCTTGCGGTTACAAACACTTCCTTGCGGTTACCAACACCTCCGAGCGGTTACCAACACCTCCGTGCGGTTACCAACACCTACGTGCGGTTACCAACACCTACGTGCGGTTACCAACACCTCCGTGCGGTTACCAACACCTCCGTGCGGTTACCAATACCTCCGTGCTGTTACCAACACCTACGTGCGGTTACCGACATCTCCGTGCGGTTACCGACATCCCCTTGCGGTTACAAACACTTCCGTGCGGTTACCAACACCTCCGTGCGGTTACCGACATCCCCATGCGGTTACCAACACCTCCGAACGGTTACCAACACCTTCGTGCGGGTATCGGTTCGTGGGCCCGTTACCGGCTTGGTCGCGAGCTATGTCCATGTCGTCCATGCGGCGCTGTTGTGCTCCTTCCCATATGTCTATGTGACCCTCTTTTGAAGCAAAAGGTTATTAGTCTACAGCCATTTATTGTCTCAACCTTAGTTAGGTTTTGGAACATTTCCTCTCGTGTTAATTGTTTTCCCCTTTCCGCACTCGTAGTGAACTTTGAGTTTTTTTTTTCCTTGATTTACTGTTTTGCACCTCATTGATGTAGGGGTTTCGCACCTCTGCCGGCATTCAGTGCATCTTTTACTCTCTTGGAACACTTTTGACAGTAGCTAAATAGGCGTAAACTTATTAATATTATAGGATAGTTTGTCATTTGTGATTTGTGGTTTTGACATTGAAGTGCGTTAGCTCTGTAGTCCACAGTGTAGCTGACTTGCCCACTGTTAGCTTGAGCGTGGGCAGCCCAGCGATTGTGAGGATCCCTAGCTGTGCACTGGCGGCGTGTCTCTGGTTTGACGGGCTGTGTGCCGCGTCCGTACAATAATATTACAGCCCTTCGAGTTGTTTCCCTGAGGCCTACCCCTTTCAGGAGTAACATCGTGGACCCTGGACAGAAATATACAAAAAGCTAGCTAGGTTGAGTGTAGTGTGGCCTCTCCCCCCACTACAACATAGGGACATTTTCAAATCATTCTCTGAAGATGATTTAGGGAAAATCGAAAGGTCGCCTTCTTCTCAACAATCTTCTTCGTCGTTGGCAAAGTTTAAACTTTTATTATTAAGACCCATAAAGACCCATCAATTGCAGAGACATTTTTAATTTTATATACTGTAATGCATGTCAGGCGCGGCAATCAGGAATAACCGCAAGATTATATTCTAGCACCTTTTCGATGATCACACCCGTGGCCAATATTTTATGTTGATAATTAATTTTGCAACAACTGTACCAATCAATATGCTCTGAATAATAAATACTACCGTGTCTTAGGCGTGCATAAGATGAGCTATACCATAGCAACCCAGCTCCCAATATAGTTTTTATTGTATTTCAGCTTCATAACTTTGAGTACCGAGGTCTGAAGTCTGGCTTTCGTAAGCTGAGTTCGCAAAAAATTTTGCTTAGGATTAATTCCATGCTATTCATTTGTTTCAAGAGGACACAAAATAAATAAATAAATAAATACTTTGATCTTTATCGTTTTATTTTGGTAAACTAGAGTGGTGGAAATAAGTATAACACACCCTCTAAATATACTAATAACTTTTTAATTATGCCACATTTTCCATGAAAATTTGTGTCTTGCTTCTATATGGCATGAGAATCACTGTGTACAATTAGCTTCATGATAAATTTCTAAAAAAAGTTATGAACAACAGTACAGTTTTAAGGGTGCAAATAAGAATAAAACACTTTTGAATATCTGTATTTATAAGAAAATGATCTAACATTTAGGATTTGCAGGTATTCCATTTAGAATGCAATTCTAAAACACACCTGTTGTGTATTGAACCATTGAGATGTTTGGGAATTTCAATAGGAATTTCATTCCAATATTCTTTTAATCAAGTTTTTAGGGATTCTTTATCTGCAAATTGATATTCATTATGGTAAACTTGCAGTGACTAAATTCCCCATACATTTTCTATTAGGTTCATATCTGGAAACTTGGCCGGCCAGTCTAAAACTTGAATGTTCTTCATTCCAAACTAGTCTTTTGTTAGCTTTGAGGTGTGGATGACTGCATTGTCCAACCGAGAAGTTGCATTATTGTCATGCAATTCATGCAGAAATGGAACAAGAAGCAGAAAAGGCTCCTTAGATCATTACTGATCCTCCTCTAAATGGTCTTTTTGAAAACAGTTGCTTTTCTTTCCTCAAGTCATGCCAGTATCACTGAGATCCGTCAGGCCCCTCCAAATTAACCTTCTTTTCCTCGAAAAAATATTTCATTGTGCCAATTCTGCTCCGTCTATGTAAGTTTTGCCTTCACCCATTCAACACGCAACCTCTTGTGCTGAGCAGTGGAAGTAAAAGCTGTTTTACTGCTTCGATACCCGAAACTTGGGGAGTCGTGCAACAGTTGACGAACTTGTCTTGAAGGGATCGGTAGGTTATGAGATTGTTGCTGTTCTTTTAAGAAGGACTGAGCCTTAGATGCCTCCTGAAAAAGTCGACGTCTGGCAGCATTGGTAATTTTTAGCTGACGGTCGGGCGTTTTTTTTTTTTTTTTTTTTGTTCCATAGGATTGAGGGTCCTTCATAAAGTTATTCGCAACAGTGCGGACCTGGATATTTTTTTGTTATGAAGCTAGCGCATTTTCCATCCTGGTTGTAAGCAAAATTTTACCTTTCTAGACTTCGGTAAGGGGGACATGCCGTGGCATTCTGCTAAGGCTGTATTTATCACTTCATTACTGTTTACATTTGGTTTGGTGAATCGTGATGGCAATAATAAGGGTTGCTTACGAACTTAATGTGAACTTATTCTTTCCTTCGCAGATACACCAATTTTTCAAAAAGTTTTTTATACTAATTTCCACCTTTAAAACTGTACTTTTGGTAATAATCTTTTTCTAGAAATTTATCATGAAACTGACTATATACACTGACCCTCATGTCATATAAAAGTAACACTCAAATTTTCATGGGGAAAATGTGGCATAAATAGTAAATTATTAGCATTTTTAGGGCCGCCGTATACTTATTTACCACTTTAGGACCGATTGTTTGAAACAGACGTGATCGAATTTTGAAAGCTTTTCTAGAATTAAGATCACTCTGAAACACACTTATAGTTTTATTATTTTCTGATCATTTAGAGCAGCAATGAGTTCATATCATCTAGAAGGAGATAAAAACTTAGAAGTTTTTGACTGCTGGTAGAGATAAATTTTTTCACATTATTTTCTTGTACAAAGACTCCTTACTTTAGACGTAAGTTCTCTAATACTTTGTAAGAAAGTAGTCCCACTTTATCTGAAACATACTTATAGTTCCAAATTTAATATTTGATAGCCAATGCGATGTGTATCAGACTCGTTAGTTAAATCTGTATTGAAGATACTGTATTTGCAATGACAAACAAAGTGACATGATATGTAATAGATTGAAAGCTTAGAAGCATATTTTTAGTATTTAACTAGAGCCATCAGCAACTTTGCCTCTTCTGTAATATTTGCGCAGCATAAACTTTTTCTAACATATAAGGGTGATAATTAGAGCTAGGACATTGGAGCTGTTAAAAAAGAGCCGTTGTAGCGGTTAAAAGTAGTGAAAGAAAAGGGTATCAGGAGCCCCTATGGGAGCGTTTGGAGCAGTTACCCGAGCATTTAGAGCACTTATAGGAGCGTTTGTAGTAGTTGCCGGGGCATTTAGAGCACCTATAGGAGCGTTTGGAGTAGTTACCAGAGCATTTAGAGCACTTTTAGGAGCGTTTGGAGTATCTACCGGAACATTTAGAGCACTTATAGGAGCGTTTGGAATAGTTGCTGGAGCGTTTGGGGGCAGTTATCGGAACGATTCGTGCACCAAAGTATTATTTACACACCTCTCAGAGTGAGAATTTAAATGAGATTTTGCTTCTGAAAGTATTTTACAGGTGAAAATGAGAAATGAGAAGATTATAAAAAAATATCAAAATTTGTAAAAGATAAAGCAGAATAACATTTGGCCTTAGTCCAGTGCAATGTCAACAGTCAAAAAAAGTTGTACCTAACTACGAGGCACTGAATGCACTGAACCGGTATTGCACCCTCATGTACTGCTGTAGCACCTAGGGTAACTATACTTACCCTAAATGCGGTCACAACCAGTTTAGAAGAACCAAATTAAATTGTAAAATTACAGAAACCACAGTTCAAAACTTACAACTATTTTAGTGATCATGCACGTCTCATTCATCTGCCAATTATGTTATTTTATTCATTAGTGTGTCATGGTATGGGGCAACTCAAAAGAATATTACCCCACCATAAAGAAGTTCCCTACTTGAACCGTTTTACCACATTCAAACTGATAGCAGTCTTGTCAATGTGTATTGAATTTTGCGCCGTTGTCGTAAATTTATGCTTGAATGAAACTCGTTACCATTCAGTACACTAACTACACTTGAAAGTACGTTTGACACCTGCTAAGAATGCTCCATTTATTTGTGATAGCTCCAACTTCGTGAGCAGTTAGAGTCAAATGGAGTACTAAGGAGCACTTTGGAACCTTCATAGCGTCTGGAGCATTATGGAGCATTAAGAGCGTTTGTAGCATTTTACGTATAAATGCTCCAATGTCCGAGCTCATATGATAATGATACAATCAAGCTCTCATCTTTGGTAATTGACTCACAGCATATTAACATTTTGCTGCTTCCAGTATCGATAATCCACCTCATATTTTCTGTAAGTGACTTAGAACTTAACGGCGGTTTTTCTTGTTACGATTTCCAAACTCAGCTTTCCTGCAACAAACTCAAAAACTAAAGGCATTTTTTGCATTCCTTACAGTGATAGCAAATTTCCCTTCGTGTGTAACTGACTCACAGCCTAGACGCATTTCTTTAATTCCTTGTAGTGATAGTCAAACTCACCTCTTCCGTAACTAACTCAAAGAATAAAGGCATTTTTATTCCTTACAGTGATAGACAAACTCACCTCTTCCGTAACTAACTCAAAGAATAAAGGCATTTTTATTCCTTACAGTGATAGTCAAACTCACCTCTTCACTCTAGGACCAATAGAATAAAAGCTCACGTTAATAGTCCCACCGATGATTACTACCGTTGCTTAAGTATCAATGAAGAACTCTCTGCTCTGCACGTGCACACCACTCCACTCTGCAACAACAAGCCAGCGGCCACCAATCATTGGGTTTATAAGGGCAACTCTCGAAGCAATCAGCATTCATCAGAGAAGAGGGCAGCATTATCCTATGGTCGAGTGTTTTAGCATTAGTTCTCTCTATCCTGATGAACATCCATTACAGGCGACCTTAATAAATCCTAGCCGAGCTAATCGCCAATTAGTGAAGCAAACCCCTAAGCTAACCTCTGAAGCCAATCCAGGAAAAAGCCTTGGTGCTTAATGAAATGATTCAGGGCGCTGCGCGCTCCCTTTTTCTGAGCCGATTTTTTTCACGAAGGAGAAGTTGGAATTATATAATTGTTGAAAGGGAGACTTTGGCCCATCTGACCAGACAACCTCAGTGTGAGTTGAAGTGCAGTAGCCGATTCGCTGAGAAAACGGTTATCTAAAAATGAACACGCATTCCCGTGTACCGACTGGGAATAACGTGCCTTGGAGTGCTCGTGCAGCACACTAATGCACGCTATTTCCCACCGAGAGCACGGGAAGGCGGGTCGGTTTTGGCGCAATACATTTCTCATACAGTGTAGTAGACTACTCGCAGTATATATAGTCTGTCTTCCGAGTACTTTGCAGACTTTTCACAGTTACCATAGCAAGCGCATCTAGAGTTTCGGTCCTTAGGGCAAGTACCCGGTGTGTAGCGTCCCTTCTCTTGCGGTGATACGGAGAAGAAAGATAAGCAGCAGTGACTCACATAAGCGGTAACGATGTTGAAGCCTAAAAGTTATTTGCTAGTCCAATTAGACTTTCTGCCTTGCAATTTAGATTCTATATACTTCCTTAGTGAAAATTGGAGAAAAAAAATCATTATGACGATATTTGAAGGAATAATTACACCATCTGATGATACGCATGTCGCTGTGATCTCAAGACAACCGCAGGGAATTTGAACTGCGTCGGTATTGTCGCCGAAGCTCATAACAAAGATCGGCTCATAGCATTATGAAGCATCCATACAATATTGTACTTTCGGAACCAGTGGAAAGTTCGAGCTCCGGTGTAGCACTGCCCTGGCTGATATTAGGGGCTCGATTGATTGTTCTGTCAAAGTCGATCTAATCCAAGCCCATCCGACTTGACTTTTTTCTCTGGAACTACGAAAAAAAACATTGGCTCCGTTACTTTGAATCGTATTGTAGGTGCTAAAAGCAACACAATTATACTAAACCGATTAAGAATTCCATTCTTCGAAGTAAGACTGAGTTCTTGGAAGTCTCACTAGTAATCGATTGAAGGTCAATGCCTAAAATTGCATGAAGCCAAAACACTTGCCTGAAGTTCCGGACTAGTCAAACCTCGAAGGATCAATTTCACCAGTCAATCGAGAGGCCCTAAGACTCGTACAGTATTTTGATTTCTCTCTCTCTCTCTCTTTTCACTCAGCCTTACCAATAAACTGCTCATTTAATTTGGATAGCTTGAAACTTTTTCATATGAGGTCCAGATAGTGTTGTGCGCGTCACCCAATAGGTGCAGAGTCTTGTTTTATTTTGGTTGCTTTCAGATACGTTTTATTTTTTTATATTTCATACTATATTAGTGTAGGCGTCAGGGCTGGGCGTGGCCTGTGGCAACGATTTTTTATTTCCCGAAACTGGTGCAGAAGTTGTTCGATGCACGCATCGCTGTGAGAATTTCTGTGTCTCCATCTGTTCCTCACCGCATATTGAAGTCCTTTTCTGTTTTGAACCGTCCACTGAGGACGTGGTACTAAATATTGGGCCCAGCCGTTTTATTGCAGCTGTTTCAGCGCAGGCCAGTGGGACGCAGGCTTACATAGTTAGTGACGGGTCCGATGTTAATATCGCACGGCTTCTCACCATCTTTATATACATTCCTTAAACTAATCCGATTACCTATCCTAACCTAATCCCACGTAACCTACCTCACCTTGTTTATGCACCTATCTTAACCGGTAACCGGAACAAAGCCCCGGGCGGCAACAAGCCCCGGTGGAAAAAAGCCATCAGGAAAAAAGCTCCGGTAAGGAAAAAGCCCCGCTTTCTCCTGAAGCTATATTTGAGAGCTCTATTCATTTGTTTGAATGCAGCATATTTGAGTAAACTAAATTATATTGCACAAAGCTAAATTTAACCCAATATTTGCATGAGCGAACGTGGGTTGCAGGAACCCCTGAAATAGGTAATGTGAGGTTAAGTTTTATTTAGCTAGGTTAGCTTATGTTAGGTGAGCGTAGCTAGGGTGAAGTTGGGCTAGGTTAGGTTAGGTTAGGTAAGTATAGCTAAGGTGAAATCATATAAGGTAAGATCAAGTTAAGTGAGATCAGGTTAGATGAGAGCAGCTTTGGCTAGGTTAGGTCTGGTTAGTTTGGGTTAGTGAGGACTGCGATGTTGGCATACACTACATCTATGTATAAGAGCCCAATTTTTACATTTTGAATTTGTTCTAACTCCAAAAATCGGGAATCTTAGGTTATTTTTTCAAAGAAGCTAAGAGCGTAACGGGAGAACTCACGGGAAACTAGCATCAAAAAGTGACGTCATTAATCACGTCAACATCGACGAACGCGCCGGCTGAGCAGCCTATGACTATTCTAATCAATTTCGTCGGAAAAATCGTCACCAAGTGTGAATTTCATCCCTTGAACAAATAAATAAAAGAAGAGAATATATACTAATTGCACACGATTACAAATTATAAATAAAGCATGCGGTGTGGAAGCTTTCAAAGCACTAGAGGAATAATCTAGTCTGGTACGGCCCCCTGATTCATCTTCTTTGAAGTAAAGCCTCATTTACACTTTGTATTTAGTTACAGAGCTCTTCCAAAACATATTTAAACATATCGCCATATATGTTGAACTTAATTCATTCAATCTCCCGCTCCTGACTGGCCAGCTACTTGAGTTGCAGCCGTGCACAAAGCACAGTATGATTGTCTCAAATTCAGAAATTTGAGCAATAAATATTCGTATGGTTTCTCTCGCGTCGAGAATATAACACTGAATATATTTTTGCTTAGGAATACAAACCTAACCTATGAAGGCCTGAGATCCGACCCCTGAAATATGTACTTCGACTCGCCGGTGTGACGTTATTTAGCTTCATGCGGTGCGGTCACGGGTAAGTTTTATTTTAGTCCCATTGAGTCCTCCCGTTACAATCTCTGCTTGCTGGGCCTATCAAGTAAAAACTGCTTATGTACGAAAAGTATGGTAATTACCCAAGGATTCAAACCATTAGGAAATGTTAGGTGGGCGAGGCCTACTTTTCTCATACTTAATCGCTGCTAGAAAAAAATGTTAGTCTAGTTAGCTGAGGTTAAGTAAGAATAGGTCGGGTTAGGTGACAAAAGTTACGAACTAGTAAGTTAGGTTACAAGAAGCTAGGTAATGTATGTTAGAATAGGTTGGGTTTAGTTAGATGTTGTTAGATTAGGCTGCGTTCAATTAGAAAAAGCGAGACTAGGTTAGGAGCTAGTTTCGTTAAGTAAATGCAGTACAGTATAAATTACCTTATTTTAATATAACTTTCTTCAAAATACCGAAATACGGGCAATAAATGTACATTAGGAGATAGGCGGGGGCTTTTTTCCTTGTGGCTTTTTTCCACCGGGGTTTTATCCTACCGGGGCTTTTTTCCTATACTCGGGAGCTATCGGACTGAGTATAGTATTATAAATAGGTAAAAAGTTAGCTTAAGATGTGCATTGTCGAGCAAAAATGAAGAACTCGAACTCAAAGAATCACCAATCATGAGAACAGCTACTATAGGTCAAGTTAGCTTGGAATACGTTTCATTAAGTCAGTTTATGATAGTTCAAGATGTGTTTAGCAGGACGCTACAACTACTTGGTGACCAGCAGCAGCTCCAGCGTCCACTGGATCGGGAGGCTGCCGACCGCTAGCCTGAATTTGCAGCACTAGCATCGGCCTCAACCAATCAGAGGCCGAGTCCGGCGTTCCTCGCCGCTGGGCGAGTCTATGACAAGACCTTTCGTTCCCCAACCAAACTGCCATCCTGAGCTTCCACCGCCATAACACTGAAGGCACCTTACTACCTCCAGCGCCGCTACCACCACCGGCACCACCATCACCACCTCCTGATGATGGCTACGGTCGTGGTCGAAACGTTGAGGCAAGCTTCGGCGAGCTACTGAGCAGCATCAACAGTAATAATCATGTCAAACTTATCAGACAATTTATAGAATCAAATAAGCATATTATCAACACCGATCTTTCAGTCACCTTCATTTTATCCTTCATATTACGGAATCGCTCTTCATCAAAACCCGCAAACCTACCATCAATAGTCAGTGCACCGGTTTCTGTTAGTTATATTTCAGTTTTACTACCGTAGCCGCAACTCAGGCGATTCAACAATAATTTAATTTTTATTATTATGTCATCTGTAGGAATATTTTATCACGGCATTTCTGCCAGAAGAATTCAATTGGCTCAGTGCGCTACTACTGGCGTTAAAAAGGCGCAAAGAATAGTAAGAGACACTCGAGTGGACGGCTCCTTTTTTGGCCTTCCACACGAGAGAGACTCGACATATGTCCCGTGTACCAGGCCGGCTATTTCGATCGACAGCCCGCCTCACGGAACAGAAAGAGGAAAGTAAAGAACCTACCTAATTTGACAAAAGTAACCTCGTCAGCAGGAACTGCGGTAAGCTGCAACATTTGCGGATAAGGCACTCAGGAACCTTGGGTGCACCGGTTCCTGTAGAACCCTCAAACTGCACGGAGAAACCGCTCGGACCTAGCTTCATCCCGCGCCACGGTTGGTCACAGGCCAGTGAACACAGCTAATCAGCATCATGTGTCTGGCCTCTATACCGGTCCTTGAGTTTACATATAGTGGTAACATCCGCTCTGGTATCATTCTCTGTCAGCTTCTCAAATCTGGTGAGCACCTCAACTGCCAAAAGCCTGAAGATGACCTAGTGATATGGTCGAAACGCATCGCACCAGTTTGGACCAAAACCTCAACTTCGCACAGCTCATCCATCTCACTGCCAACATGATACGTCAACTTGAACGACTTAATAAACGCGTCAATAACCATAAATATGGCGTTACTTTTAACAAAACATATGCATATGCGTCCACTTACATGTATTGCAGACACTTTTAGATCTTAGATTCTAGAAAATATATGGCCATGAACCGGCCGACTTGCCTGCCGTTCAACAGATGACATTACTCCTACCTCATCCTTCACACTGAGATGGAAAGAATAAGCTACCGGCCAACAAGCTGTGTATAGTTGTTTAATGAATAATATAAAGTTTATTTATCTAAATAAAACTCTTGATCTCACTCTTATTTGTGATTTTGTCCGAACGTACGTTCTACCGCGGTCTTTCGTTTGTTCATTTTATACAGAATTTGTTCATAGTGAGCCGGCAATCAGAAAAAGCATATATAATGAAGATTTGCTTTGGGGAAACAATTCACTATCCATGCTACTGTTTAGAGCAGGGTTCACATCCCACATGATGAGACCTCCCCAACCCCCGGTTAGTAGGTTCTTGGTAAAGGGTTCTTTTATTTTCTAGAAAGTTTCGTGTTGCTACTGCATGCTGCGTATGCAAACTTAAATTGTTTACTGTTATCAGTTTATCAGCTTCCTAAATTCTCCGAAAATTGCACTGTCAATGGCACATAGCCTATGCACTGGTTCTCAGTAAAGCACTTTAATTAATTCGATTAAAGTACTTGTGCTGCGAGTTCTCCAGTACCACTATGAACAACAAACTGACATCTCCGCAGGTACCGCACAGCCTGCTGACGCTTTCATATGACGTCGTTCGAAAAATAATCATTTCATGGAACCTAAAGCACATGATTTATTACCTACTCGTCCTACTGGACTGATTTTGACTTACAAATTCATGACAAAGAAATTTCCGCAGCGCATTAGCATCAAAACGCAAATGCATGAAAAAAAAATTTGCGGAGACCTCGTAAGAGTGCCGGATTAATTATGCAAGTAAATATTCGTGGAATATTTGGTTGCTCATCGTGGAATCCTTTATAGAAGGCTCAACCGTGCGTGAATTTATTGCGGACCAAAATTTGCATTTGTTTGAAGGATTTAATAGAGGCAGCTGAGCCTGCTCAGCTGCAGTTCCGGGCCTTACCTTACCACCTCTGCTTCTCTGACGGTTCGTAGCCAAAATTAGTAGGGTGCTACTACGCAAAATGCGTGAGACTGTTAAAGGTATTTCATGAATTAGAAAAGTATGCACGAGTAAAGTATGAAAAAGATTTACATAGAGTTGAATAGAAAATATCCAGGAAAAATCTGGGTGCTGAAGGGAAATTATCAGATATGTTGAATGCTTTCATAAACTGGGATACGATAACAAAAAAGTATAAGGATACTATATAAATATGAGAATTGTATCATTACAATTATATGAATGCTACTGGTGATATCCAGTGAAAGTCTTGGGTGGCGCTCAAGAATATATGTAAGACTGTTGGATTTTCATCTACAAGATGATTGACTAGTGAAACTAGTAGAGGAAGAACTTAGGAGAAAGAAAAGTCTCTTGCTGTCGAGGAAAAATTAATGATCCTAACAGGATTTCTAATTTTTTGCAATGGTTTTAGTTGAACTAAGAGAGCACTGCTAAACGTTAACTTGACTATTATACAATGTAACCACAATTGTAAATTTTAATACTGAACTTCCAACGACTCCGCAGAGTAGGGCAATGTTAATGAACATTGCAAATTTGTCCTGAAATGAAGATTTCTTTTTTTATCATTACCGAAATCTGGTCGTTTGTGCCGCATGTCATTACTAACAGTTTCTGTAATTTTTTCGAAGATCCGTCCGTAATTTTCCAGTTATGTTTCGTACAAACATTAAGACAAACGGACAAATCAATCATCACAAACATATTGTGAATTGTGCCCTCTAACATTTCTGACAATTCCTGCAAGTTCCATGAATATTTTGTTTATGACTTTTTGAGTCATGTGCAGGCAAACGTTATGACAAATATTAGTCACACAAAAATGGAACAACCGATCATGACCAATATATTGTAATTGGTGTCTTTTAAAATTTCTAACAATTTCTACAAATTTCACAAATATCCATGATTAACTTTTTTTGTGAGTTATGTTACTGACAACCTCCATAACAAACAGAGACAATAAATGAACAGGCAAACATCAACACAAAAATTTGGTCGTTTGGTCCTAGCAACAACCCCAACAGTTGATGCAAATTTCATAAGAATCCATTTATAAGTTATTGAGTTATGCTACCAAGAAAGAAGAGGCAGGAAAAGAAAAACATAATTTGAACGGATCTTCACCAAAAGTTAATCATAACACATCTTGTTGTGTCCTTGGACCTTAATCAGGTTGTTCCTGTGGTAGACCCCAGGAGAGTGATATTCGTTAAGAGCAGGGCTAACTGGGTGGCTATTACTTGGGCAGTAAAAACGTTACCTTAGCGCCAGAATATTCACAATGAGGATCCTGTCTCTGAGCTTAACGACTTGACTGTGTCCATTTTGGAGAGATTTGTCCCTAAGAGGACTATTCTTGTGAGGTCTCGGGATAAGCCGTGGTTTGACGACCAGTGTCGGTTAGCTTTCAAAGCTAAACAAGCGGCTTATCGGACATGGCGGCGTTCGCCTGGCCGCACGTTGCTGAGGCTAAGCGTGTGTATGAGGAGGCACAGCATCGTCTGAAGCAGCGTTCCAGGGAGTCTCTGCTGAGCATTGACCATCCACATCGTTGGTGGAATGAGCTAAAGGGTTCAGTGTTCAGTGCTGAACCTTCATTGCCGCCCCTTGTTGGTCCAGGTGGGGGCATCATTACTGATCCCTTGGCAAGGGCGGAGCTTTTGTCGGCTCACTTCGATGGGAAGCAGAGCCGAGATGTTATCGCATTGCCTCATGGATGCCACCCTGAACCTCGCTTGACCGCTTTGGCGTTCAGATCTGGTACAGTCAAGGTGCTGCTTGATGCCTTGATCCGTATGGAGGTGTGGATCCGGGGGGCATGTTTCCTTTGTTTTATAAACATCTGGCTGATGTTCTTGCCCACAAGCTTGCAGTGATCTTCCGGCGCCTGATACGGTTAGGAAATTTTCCTCGTGTTCGGCGTACTGGGAATATTACTCCTATTCCTAAGGGTCCGGTGTCGCCCTATGTTGCCAACTATCGACCCATCACGCTAACGACCATTTTGTCGAAGGTGTTCGAGAAGCTGATCGCTTGTAAGCTGGGTCGTTTCGCTGAGGTTACAGGGTTGCTGCCTGCTGGTCAGTGTACGTACAGAGTTGGCTTGGGTTGTTGTGACGCTCTGTTGTCGGTGTCACACCATTTACAGTCTGCGCTGGATTGTAGGTCGGAGGCACGCCTTGTCCAGTTGGACTTTAGCGCGGCGTTTGACAGGGTT
>LQNS02277219.1:5151821-5187998 GCA_001587735.2 Parhyale hawaiensis
TGTTGTTAGGTATATATCCTTAGAAGGTTTTATTAGATTTTTGAAAATGGGAGGATGCTTCCGAAACGTCAAACTTTTATATTAGTTCATGTCGACTTCACTTCAATTTTATAATTTACCAAAGGATAATAATTTTGATATAGAATATTAGCAGAACCCGTCCTGGCACCTAATCTGCAAGGTTCTCGGAAGGGGTGTTCGTCTATCAGGCCACAACGAAATGTATATACAGTATATATATAAAAATATAATTTGCAGCTGGTAGTTAGCTCGAATGCGCTGATCACTGCGATTAACTTTTTTCAGGCTAATGACCATATGCGGTTGCGTCTAAAGTGATAATCCTACGAGAAAATTTTCAACTGCCCAGTATGGGGTAAAACCAAACCTAAACTAGAGCACTCTGAGAGCGCATAACTCCGCAAATCGAGCAACGGTAGCAAAAAATTCAAATTGGCTTTGAAACCATAACTTTTGTTTGTATAAACTTCAAAATCTAATCATTTGTGCCTTTTGATAGTAATAACAGCATGTGCAATTCTCTTGAAGATCCGTTAACAACTTTTTGAACAATACTGCTAATAAACGTTATGACAAACATGAGTCAAACGTACAAACGAACAAACTGCGTTCTGCAGCAAAATTTAATCACTTAAGTCTTGTAACATTACTAACGACCCCTATAAATTTCATAAAGATCCACTCTTTATTTTTTGAGCTATTGTGCTAACAAGCTGAAATTGTTTGTAAACAGTGACAAAACGAACGAATCATTGCCAAAATTTGGTCATTTACGCTTTGTCATATACCTAGCAACTCATGTTAATTTCATAAAAATCCATCCAAACTTTTTGAGTTATGATATTGAGAAAAATGAGGCAGACAAACAAGCAAACGGGTGGATATATCTTCACCAAAAGTTAATCATCTGTTCCTCCTAACATACCTAACAATCCCTATAAATTTCGTTCAAATCAGTTCATATCTCTTTGAATACTCTTGGTGACAGACAAAAAGACAAATAGACACATCAACACAAAAAAAAAAATAAAATGCACTGTCACTTATATTGGAGCTAATATACGTTGTAATAAAAGCGATTACTCTGAGCGTTGAGAACTGAAATACCATAAATAATTGCAATTTTCCTAATTATATAAGACGCTCATATGTTCCATTAGAGGAGTGCAAGCTACAAACTCATGGCAAATAGGATTTAGTTATTTCTTTTTAATTTTTTTTAGTTTAATCATAAAATTGTCTTACTTGCAAGTTTTGAAATATATACTAAAGTATTTTTATTGCTGGATTAGGGAATACCATAAACGGAAGATGTTCTTAAATTCTTTTTTTTTTATGCACTCAAAGCACAATTTTGCATTTTGTCCTCGCTTTTCCTAAAGCTTGAACTGATCCAATACTTCTTGTTTTAAAACTAATTTTTTCATGTATACCGTATACTAATTATAATTTTTTTTTGTCATTTGAGGAACTACTCGCCATTCTTTTCGTGCGTACCATTTTAAGAAAATTCTATGGAAATTTGGGATTCTTGAGAGCTATACAGCACTGTTTAGAGGCAACGAACAGCGACTCTTAGGACGCACGAGGCAGGTGTGGCACGATTTTCGAAAACACAACGAAAAAGGTTCTGCGCGAAATAGACGTCATTACCGCAAACTGAACAGCTGTTACCTGTATTTCGTGCGTAGATCAGAAAATGTATCAGGTGAGACGCACCGGGTTTGAAACTCAACTTGACCCACTGCTTAACCTATCCACGACCACAAAATTTATTTAACAAACTTCATCAAACGAGTAACTTAAGCGCTAACAGTGATCATATAATAATAAGTGATATTATGCAGAAATTGAAATAAATTGTCGTTTTCAACAAGGTAATAATATTATTCGAGATACTACAATGAAACTAAACTGTGGACTGAGCGTCCAAGGCTCGCAAGTCTTTACTTTGTTATTTGTTATTGTTACTTTGTTATTTATTTGAAAACTAAATTTCTTCACCGTGATGTCAAACACCCACAAAATGAAAACAAGCGGAAGCTTCTACCGAAAGAAGATACAATTGTTAGGTACTGATTGTCAATAAAACGCGCAGTCACCTCAACACTGCATGTGAATTCATATTCTCATTGCTGAGTTCTCCCATCTTGTTTTTATTTAGGGTTCTCATAACTCCCATTACCGGGTAGAAGCTGGCCACTTTTTTCTCATGTTGTTTCATATATGGTTCAAGGGGTTTTCCTTTATTATATCCAGTTTTATTATTCCGGATGCGAGTAGCAACTTATAGCTAAGTATGCTCCTTTAAAATATGTATTTGCTAGAGGGCCCAGCCATCAAAAATTTGTAATTGTGTTTTTTTTTTTTGCTCCGGTTCCCAGTATAGGTTTTGCTGTTAGGAAGACCAAGGTGGTGCAGCTTCCTTCCTTGCGTGAGTTTGATCTGGTCAATAAGCGGATCATTTTTATTTCTAATGAAGGTTTTGCTGTATTATAGGTGTCATCCCCGCAGGCCTGATCTTCCATTGGTGAAACGCAAGCCGTACAATCATGAGCTTTGCGTTAGCAAAATATTGTCCCCTGCATGATAAGGAGTGAATATCAGCTTGGAATAATTGAGCAAGCGTTAAATTGCACCGCACTAAGAAGAATATAGCTCAGTCAAAAGAATTCACTGGAAATGCCCAGGGCTCAACGTATTGTGGATACCAACTGATTGTTGAACCTCTAGCGTCGAAATTTGGCTGCCATGTAAATTCAATATATAGAGGCGTCTGCTCAGCGTGAAGATTCAACTACTGTACTTAGAGTTCAGTTCATTCAGAAATGAAAGGGGGGATCCAGAGGCTAAGGATCCAGAGGCTGGGGATCCAGAGGCTGGGGATCCCAAGGAGCTTCAATGGGAGGAGTACGCGCAAGCCTTCCGTGGGCGAGTAAACACATGGCTTTGTCACGTGACTGAAGCTGGCGTTTGGAGATCTTAACTGGCTGAAGTGGCAGTGGCAAGGAGCTTGTATAGAGAAGGAGGGAGCCAGTAGCCTAGCCCGTTGAAGCTCAGGAGTCTCTTATGGCTGTCAGCCAGTTGTCGTATGCACCAATCGCATATTAGTAACTCGGTTCGTCTGCTGCTCCCCCGTGAAACTCAGTGCTCCTCCGTCTTTTCCACCAATGAGCGTCTCACAGCTATAAGAGATCTGGTTGACTCGCTGGCAAGTCTGTAACTGGTCCACAAGGCTCCCTCCTTCTCTATTAAAGCTCCTTGGCCAGTGGTCAGCACATATAGTTCAGGAAGATACAGACAGGCAGTTCTTCAATATTTTTGCAAGACAATCGTGTCTGAAGATTTATATCCCAGTGCTCTCCCTGTTACTTTCATCATAAGCTGGTGTACAGGATACAAGTTTCCTTTACATCGGTACTTCCATCCACTCGGAATTTTGTCGATGGTTAATGGCTGCAAAAATTTGAGCTCAGGACTCATTCCTACGTGAGGCAATGCCTCACGTAGGCAATGCCGCTCTCCGATTGGATAAGCCACTCAGCCAGTTTAAGGGAAAAGTTTACTCGCAACGCTCCCGTAGGATAAATAGATAGGGTGCACTCCTCTCTATTAGAACCTCCTTGGGGGATCCGGAGCCCGGGATCCAGAGGCCGGAGATCCAGAGCTATATTTGTCACTGGTACTCCAAGCGCTGAAATTGTTTGATATCTCAATTTGTTCTTCAGTACATGAATTTTCTCCTATTATACTCTTAACTACGTGACGGAGAGACGGACCAACATTGGAGCAAGCAAGGGAGCAGGCGAAAAACAATTGTGTTTTATTATCTAGTGGATATATACCAAAGATAACGTACTGACTAAGGAATAATGTGGACTTTTCCGCATATATAAAATAGCTAATATATAGATATAATTATAAGTATGTATGTCGTAATTTATTAAACTATATTCTAATATATCCTCGTATAAATTTACCGCTAGCATGCATCAGTAAAGTGTTGCTTTGCTCTGTTTAGTCATAGCCAGTGTTTTTCTAGACGTGGTGGTGAAAGCCACGTACGTGGGTCTCCAACTCTACTGCCCCCGCAGAGCGATCGAGGAGTCCAGCGTTCCACATATTCTTTATGTAATATCGAAATACTGCGAATACGCCTTGGATTAGTCAGAGTTTTGTTTTCCTGATAATGCGAATAGTTAAACTGCCGATATGATCATTTCTGCCTTAAGATTCGTAATAAGGGTAAGGACGTAGGGATTCAAACTGCGTTGTCATCTATAAAGCCGCGTCTACACGATCCATCACTTCATCGATCACAAACACAAGAGTCGACAAACGAAAACACAAACACTACGCTTCCTTGTCCCAACGGCATCAAAAACAGAAGCCACGAACAATTCAAGATCACTATACGCGTATACAGCATTCCATTACTTTTAATCGATATTTCACCCTCACTTTATCGGTCAGATATTTATATTAGTTGTATATATACGTTGCTCTTCTTGAGGTAACAGAGACTTGGCAACACCCCCCCCCCTCGCAATTTTTTTTTTTTTTTTCATCCCTAGCAACAGGTGTCTTTGTGTCTTCCGTTTCCAGGATCGTTGCGTTAAAAAACTATATAAACTATTTAAGTGTTTACTCACATTTTCTCTGACACCTAGAAATCAGAAACGTTACACCTCAAAGCCATATAAACTGGCCGATTCGCTCACCTTCTTTGAAATCAGCTACTGCGATTAGCATTAGCCTGTTCCTACACATTAGCATCGTCATACTGGAAGAAGTTTCCAAATTTAATGACAATCCATTTATGACTGAAACGACCGCAATATTATAAAAGATCAAGCGTGTAGCATTGTCTTGCAATAGTTACTTCTAATCAGTAATTATTTAAATCCAAGCTGTAGCTTTGATTTTCAGAACCGTTCTGACATACTCCCTTCAGTGATCCGACAGCATCCTCCTCCTGGGGTTCATGCACCCCAGTTAGGGAACCACATAACTCGACCTCCACTCGCGTTACCTCTGCGCGCCCAGCTTTGGAATTAAAAGTAATAAAGCGTCGAAATTCCGCCAACAATTTACGAGAGCTATCAGTGTTCTTTAGCCCGAATGTAGAGTACTTCACTTCTGTCCCGGTGCAATGGATAAAATGTTGCCGTTTTAATTTGGGCAATAAATGAAAGCTGCCTCGGAGAATTTTATGTAAACTAGGAAGCACTTCGTGTATAGTAATGAGCTCCTTTCAAGAATTAATGGAGGACTTCATATAAGTTGGACCTCAGGGAGAGCTACACCTTTCTTTAGAAGACCTGAACCAAGATGGCGACTGCTGCGCGCCTGCTCAACTTTATTTATTTACCATACTAGCGTACCCGACCGTCCAAAATGATGGCGTGGTTCCGTGAACTTACAGCTGTTAAACGCTTTAATCGAGGCAGATATATATTTACTGATTGGTGGTTTATTCACTGTGTAGCTTTCTCGTCCAGATTACGGACAAAAGAAGACCCTGACGCACAATTTCTAAGCACACCTCAAATCGAAAGTTGTGACGTCATCATTGTCTCGTGGCACGGCTGGAGATATCCAAATTGCACCTGTATCATGGATACAAACATCCGATTTAGTGCAAGCGAACAATAATTGTGACGTCATCGTTGTCGCTAATTTTCTCATAAAAATACTGAGCAAACGCCCGTCTGTGTTCGTTTGTCTGCGGTCAAAACTCTTTCAAGCTTGAAGAAATTTTTTTTTTTGCCGAGGCTGCAGTGATCTGCAGAGAGAAATTTTTCAGAGTGGCAGACATAGCTGCTGTACAGACAAGAATATAGGGAAACAAGCATGCTGTAGAACTGGTCATCTCCAAACTGTGGAAATTGGGTTTATATTCTTTCGTCCATTTCGCTAATGGACCATATTTCTTTGTGATAATTTTAATCGTGACAATCGTTGGACAATTTCGTTATTAAGCCCTATGCCCTTTGGACAGCTTAGACCTTGGACCTTATTTCTTTTAGGGCATTTCGCTATTGGACCATATTTTTTATCACTTCGACCTTGGACCGGCCCTGCTTGGCCAGTTTAGATTGGAGATTTGCGTCTGTCATCTTATACTGGATATTATTTTCTTATGGACATTCTGTCTTCTGGACATTTTGGTATGAGATCTTCGACCATTGAGCTTCTACATGAACATAAACATCACAGCCATACATTTTGTTTTACCTAAACATCGCAAACTTTCATCGCCAACTCATTGTTTCCACCTCAGCATTTCTCTGATTCATTGTTGGGGTCCAAATATTCCCTTGATTCTTCGCGTTCCTCAACATTTTTCGAAGATTCATTAGCTATATGAACCTTAACATCTCGCCCATTTACCCATTGCACTTACATAAGAGCTATAGGGACGCACGCCAGTTCTTCAACAAATCGATGCATTTTCGGAAAGAAATTGGCTTCGCTCGAGTATTCCGCGCTCGTCATTCTATTCAAGCGGAAGCCCAACGCTTCTTTCGCAGCAAATTATCAGCGCATAGAACGAATCAGAGCAGGATTTGTGGTGGCATGTCGGTCCCTGCGGCACGGGGCGTGTGGCGCATCTTGATGAGTGAAGCCCGACGTCGGAGTGGCGTACGTATGTGGCGGCCTTGCGATGTGGCGCCGCCTGAGTCTTCGGATGTGGCTGCGTTTTAGAGTTTAGGTGGCGTGGCATCGAAGTTTTTAGGTAATTCGAGAGAATTAAAGGATGTTGCGGTGGTGCCTGAGTCTTTGGACGGTGATGTGTGACGGCATTTGAGTGTTTGGGTGGTGTTGTAGCACCGAACTCTTTAGGTGATTCAATGGCACCTGGACCTGTGGGAGATACTGTGCTGCTGGCGGTGTTACAGTGGCGCTCGTCGACACAGAGGTGCCTGAGTCATTGCTTGATGTGGTTGTGTGTCAGCCTTTGCTCGAGTGCTGGCGTTTTTTAGGGGGTGTGGCTACGCCTGAATGTTTACCTCCGCCAAAGAGGTTATGTTTTCGTCGGATTTGTCTGTCACCAAGATAACTCAAAAAGTTATGGACCGATTTTGACGGAATTTACAGGGATTGTTATGTATGTTAGGAGAAGCAGATGATTAACTTTGGGGGAAGATCCGTTCCTCCGTTGGTTTTCTGTCTCACTTTTGTCAATGCCATAACTTAAAAAGTTATGGACGTATTTTGATGAAATTTACATGCGTTGTTAAGTATATTACAAAGAGTAAATGACCAAATTTTGGAGTGATCTGTTTGCTCTTTCGTTAGTTACTGTTTCTAATTTTATGCTTGCAATCACAATAACTCAAAAAATTATGACTGGATTTTATGAAATTTATAGGAGTTGTTAGGAATGTTAAAAAACATAAATGATTAAATTTTGCTGCAGAACTGTTTGTTCGTTTGTATGTTCGACTCATGTTTGTCATAATTTTTACTAGCAGAATAGCTCAAAAAGTTATGAACGTATCTTCACGAAAATTGCATGAACTGTTAATACCATAAAAGGGCACAAATGTTTAGATTTTGAAGTTAATACAAAGAAAATTATGGTTTTGAAGCCAAATTGAATTTTTCTTTACCGTTGCCTCGCTTGGCGGAGGTATGCGCTCGCAGAGTGCTCTAGTTTGATGATGTTACGTTAAGTTTCTTGTTAATGATACGCCAGGGACTGTGGTTCTTAGTAGTGTGGCTCCGCCTGAAGCTCTGAGTGTTGTGGCGGCGTTTGGGTCTTTGGTTGCAAATGTGGTGACGCTTATGGTTTAGACGGTGATGTAGAGGAGGTCAAATTTTTGGACGGTGAGGGCGCCTAAGTATTGTGTAACGATGGCCGAGTCTCTTTGATTGTGATTTAGCAGAGCTTGAGTCTTCAGGTGAAGCGGTGGTGCCTGAGTCTGCGCGATGAGAGTATGACGGTTGGTGCCCGATGCTTTGAGTGACGTGGTAGAGTATGAGTCATTGACCCGTGATTTGAAGATAAAATACAGTTTTTGTCAGTACTGCAGCAGTGCTGCACGTCTTTGGGCAGCGATATGGCGCTGCTTGAATCTTAGGAAGGTGGTGTGAAGAGTTGTGGATGGGGATGTACTTTGAGTTCCCTTCCTTGAAAGTAGTTATCGGCTCTTCGGACGAAGTCCAGGTGACGTTGCACACATTACCTGGAGTGTGGAGTCCGTTGGGCGGCAGTGGACGGCCATAGAGAGATCCAGTAGCGAATTATCGCTCCACTGCACATAACCGCTGACCGCTGGCCAATCTGGTACTCTTCTGAAATGAGAATCCAGCAATTTTGTTCAAGTCTATAACATGTATATCTGAGGCGTTTCGAATATGCCGAGGCATTTTGTAAAGCAGTCTTGCTCCCCTCTCAGAGAAGCTGTTAGAATAGCTTGTCACCACCGCTTTGCCGCCAGCTCTGCTTGGGATGCTCATAGCACAAGCCACTCCAGTTCTTTCCGAATGTTTGGCGACAATACGTCAATACGTTCCAAATTTTGCCAAACGTATATTATAGTCAAGACTTCAAATCACCATTGTATTAAATACAACTAGAGACAGCTAAATCGTTTGTGGTAGTCGTACTCTTGCATGCGTTGAATTTTGACAGTGAACGATCTTTGGACAGCTGCAAACTATTCCAGGTTTTTCCCTGTACTCGGCATCGGAAGTGGAGAACATGCAGTAGCACGTGAGTCTGTGACGGTGTTGTGAGGATGCTTGTGTTTTGTTCAGTAATCTACATACGGCAGCATTTTACCATTTAATCGCCAATGCTCTAGACTTCAACACGAGATTTAAGCCCTCAAATGAAAATGGCGGTAGACGTAAAAAATATCTGCAGTGTTAGAAAATAATGTCAGCTTTCGTCTTACAGAGACTTTAAAAGAAAAAAACAATACTCCTGTTTAACTTTTAGGTGTAGAGCGGCACAGTGTGGGTTCTAAATATTCTATAGCATTTAAGTGGCTAGACATTCAATTTACTTTAGTTACCAAAAGGTGTGCGTTTATATGCTTTTGAAAGCACATTAGCAACTAGATAAAATTCATGTATAAACTTTACAGATGTTTGAAATAGGTTTTGAAATGCGACCATAATCCTGCTTCAAATACCTGTAGATTTTGCAATTTTCTCTTTCCCTCATTCCAAAGTGCATTAACGTGTCAGTGATGCAGGAAAGAGTTGGGGCTGTCCAGTGCCACTCTGAGTGAGAATAATTGAAGCCCTAAATTAACAATGCAACAACTCTCGAAAAAATGCTAATTGCAGTACTTTGGTTGAGTTTGTCGTGTTTGTCAGAGTATACCTAAAATTTTGTCCTGAGGATGTACACTTTCATGCTTACAACCTAAGACTAAAAGTACTTCACTATTGTAGCCAGTGCTTACAAAATGACATTTTTTTCAACTCACCACAAATTCAATATCTTGAGCCAGGGCTACATATCACTGCTAAACTTTAATGCGAATCCTTCTGCACAGGATTTGATGTTATCAGCCGAGTACTGGTAGCAGTTACTGTTTCTGTTCGGAGAGATTAATAATTGGGCTTATTAGGCGCTGGTCGTTTTAATCGGCGGTTCTGTTAAGCGGAGTCGACTGCATCATGTGAGGAGGTATGAGACGTTACAAAAATTAAGGGCTGAAACACTAGGCCTGTGTGAACCCCAAAAGAGAAAGTCAATATTAACAAAAATGTTAAATGACGTTTCCATAGCGGCAGTTTCCTTTGTTGGGACTCGCACCGACTACACTTTGCTTGACTGCACCGTGAAATCAGACAATCCCACTTGAGCTCTGCAGTATTCATGTAATTTGTGATAAAATGGTTCAAGCAAACAATAGCATATTCGTAATGATATAAGAAATTTATTTATGAACAAGAAACTCAGATTTACCAAAATGAGCTATTGGTTGGGATAAGTGTCTGGAAATGTCATGAATAATCTAAAAATCACTCTAACTTTTAAAAATGTGGGACTTTTATGTACTGTATATCAGGTAACGAATGCTCTGTAATGCACGTAATCTGCAGAAATATGAGACGTAGCAAATATGTCAGTTTTGAGCAGAAACGGCCGCCGAAAGCGTAGTGGCCCGTCCATTTACGAGGTGGGGGCATCATTAGGAGGTAAATAGCTGGGCAACATTTGCTTAATATACAACACCTTTAAAACAAACGTCGCACCATTTCTCTTATTTTTTGGGTTTATGCACTGAATTATTCTCGTTTCTCTTCGTATTCATCAGCATGATCCCGTGTGCTGGATGAATTGTTGAGGAACGCAGTGGAGGAGTTTGGGCCACGGGCATGATTCGGCTTCACGAGCATCGATGGGAAGTAGTTTAATGCTGTACCAAAAACTTGAAACCTATAGCAAATTATTTAGGAGTTTGTGTTATTGTAAGCTTAATTTATCGTTAAATTCAGGAGGAAATTATTACGTAGCCTATAAGGAGATGGGAGTCTTTCAAAATAGAGAACTCATGCATCTATGGCACACTTGTGATAAAAGGTTATTTCTTCACTGTTGCTAAGCAATCTTCGCCCGCCTGCATTATTAGTGAGCAATGATAATCAATAATTTATGCTCAATTAACGTTGGAAGATAAAGAACAAAATAAAGTTTCATCTTTTAATATGAGTGGCGATGGATATTATGTTTTTGTTGTGTTACTAATGCAGCATAAGCTAGTCAACTCATTTAGTCTCCAGGATATTTTATTGACGCGATTTAAAGGCACTTTGCCGTACATAATATTCTCTATGTACATGTCCGAAATGTAGTTACATCATACTAAAAATGCTAATAAATTCAGCTACATTAGTCTCCTCTTCCTGTCCTGTGGATACAAGCATATGCCACACGACCTACTGACATTGTGCCCACATAAAAATACAGTTATTTGTTTATAAATTACAACGGAACTTTACCCATCCGATTTTTTACCACAGATCGAAGTATACTGTCGTCCTCAGGAAACTTTTTTTCACAATGTGGGCCTTTCCTGCACAATAAAACGAATATTTCATAAGCATCGTATCTACAATATTTAAGTACATGTAATTACCTCCGCCAAGGAGATCATGTTTCTGTCGGCGTTTTTCATGTTTCTGTCGGCGTTTTTCTGGGTGTTTGTTAGACTGTCTCCCGTCATCAAGATAACTCAAAAAGTTGTGGATGGATCATTAAGAAATTTAGTAGGATTCTTACGCATGTTTGAAGGAATAAACGATTACGTTTTGTTAAAGATGAGTTTTACCGCCCGTTTGTTTGCCTTTTTGTTTTCTTTTTTCTTGGCAACATAACACAAAAAGTTGTTAAGGGATCCTCATGACATTTACAGGATATGTTAGAAATATTACGAGGAACAAAAGACTAAACTTTTGTGACGATCTGTTTGTTCTCTTGTTTGCCTGTATTTTTTGTGTTTTTCCGTAACATAGTCCAAAAAGTGGAACGGATCGTCATGAAACTGAAAGAACTGTTAGCAATATTATGAGGTACAAATGAGCAAATTTTAATAAAGTTCATTTCGCCCGCTAATGGGCTTGACTATATGTTTGTCTTAATGTTTGTCAGAAAATAACCAAAAAGTCATGGACGCATCTTCAACAAAATTATGAGAACCGTTAAGAATGTTAAACGGCACAAATAACCACAAGCCAAATAATCACTGATGACAAAAACTGAATTCAGGACTCGTTTCAATTTTTATAAACATGGCTTTGCTTGGCAAAGGTATGCACTCTGAAAGTACTTCTCCAGTTGGTCGTAGTTCTGATAATTTTTTATCTATGCATGTTTTAAACATATCTAGGCTCAGGAATCGTTAATGAATACTACAATATCAAATAAAATCTCGCAAGCAAATACTTCCGGGAATTGGGGCAGCTGTCACGCAGCACGTTAGTACTCACTTGTAACAGCGCTCGGGCAGAAGAATGGCCAGTAGAGCGTTAAGGTGTGGTCAAGTCTGTGGTCAATATTATGACTATTTAATGAGACCGAAAAGATAGTGCACACTGTATCTGGTGAAGAATAAGCGGGGAATGCTGCATACCTAGTTGCATGCCAATATGCGAGTGTCGTACCAAAACTTATGCCTCTTTTTTTACACAAAAAGTTAAAAAGCTATGAAGACGGAAGGGGCACCATTAACACACACTACTTCTTGTGCTGCAAATTTTTTTCTATGCAGTCGTCACCATTCTTAATATACTTTTGCCAGGGATGAACAAGAGCCGTGACAGACATCTCGTCGGTGGTATGTTGCTCCTGCCTGAGCATTTGTGAAACCCACTCAGGGCACACTTTACTGTATCCTAGGGATGACAACATATTTTCCTGCTCACTGACACCCACATCCAACCTACATGCATTTCATTCACTGTTATCCGCTGATTGGTGCGGATGATTGAGACGCACTTTGTTTTCCGAGGTGCATAGCGTCCGGAGCGAACTTTGTCACTTCACATCTCTGTCGCCACTCTGAAATCGACGAGCCCATCTCCTAACTGTGCTGACATCACGTCACAGTTCGTAAACATTCACCAGGCGTCGGTAATTGTTAAATGGTTTAATTTTTTCTGATGGAGGAATTCAATTAAGCATCTTTGTTTCTGTCACACATCTATGACAAGGGTTGCTTTCTTAGAGTGTCACACCTTCAATATCCGTGACAAAGTGATAAAACATTCAGATCATGAGTGTATAAGTCCAGCCATCATAACAATGGAATTTGAAATTCCCTCGGATCCCATCTAGTGGAATACAAAAATAGCAGATATTAATTTTGGAACGACCCTGGTATTAGACATTTTTCGTGATGTAGAGTATATAGCCTAGTTGACGACGCTGGACATAAGAATTATACTTTATTTATAAGGACTGTATAAATTGTGTATGTATTATGTGAACTGTAAATTTTATTTTCTGAATATATGGATTGTTTCTATATTTTACTTGTTGATTACATGTGGATTACAAGAAACGTGCACTTCGTATATGACTTATGATGACTGTATTTATTGTACATGGATTATATGTACATAGTAGTCCAAAGCACTTGCGTCACCAATTGCCTCGTAACGGCATTTCCTCGAGGCACAACGCAATGACACGAAAGAAACTTTTACGTCATTTCCCCCTAAAACCAAGTTTTCTGTACAATTAGCCCATATAGAAAACGCAGTCTTCTGGACACAGTGGAAAAGGGAGACAAAATATAGTAGGGTAATGTCTCAATTACCGAATGCCCATCTATTACCGAATATAGGTAGGAATCTTATTGCGTTCGGTACTAAAAAGGCATTCGGTAATTGAGACATTACCCTAGTTTTAGGCCGGCTGCACACTAACAAATTTCCTTGTCGCTAGCAGCCTAGACGCAACTTAGCTTATCCGACTGCGCAGCTATGGCCGTGACTTCAGCATGACGTCTATGAACATCGTGCAGTAATTCTTAAAATACCAATCGTTGTGAACACCAACCGCTCATAATTAAGAGCGATCGTTGAAAGTTCAACATTGCTACTCGCTTCGGTGTAGAAATTGCAGTAACGACTGAAATATTTGAAAATTTTTGAAGCAGCTAAATTTTGTGCAAGCTGAAGCCGTGCCGTAGCTACGTATACGGATAAGTTGAGTTGCCTCTAAGCTCCTAGCGGCAACGAAAGTTGTTAGTGTGCAGCCGGCCTTACTTTTACCCACCACTCAGACCCAAAAATTTTACAGCGCTACTAGGGTAGATATTGATGTGCTAAACACGAATTTACGAGTATAGGTCACAGTCGTCGGAAATCAGCGGTTCTTGAGATATCGATTTAATAAGCACAGCTAGCATTAAATCAGTACTTTAGCGAAATTAGAAGGGAATTTTTTAATAAAATTTGCATAGAAAACACTGAATCATCATAGAAACGAACTATTATGTTCTTGGCAACGTAATATTAACCCTCAAGTCTATCCATCATGTACCCCCAAACGAAAGAAACGTATCAAACATTATGCGTCTCTCGTCAGCCTAGTGTTTATCGTTTACCTAGTGTCGTTTCCTACTCGTCATAATCGTTTCTTGCAAAAAATAACCAAACGAGTTCCCTTCTGTAATGAACCTATCGAACCTATCCTTTTAACCTAATTTGGAAACGACATCTTGTACGATTACAAACGATAAATCTATGAATTTTATATTGAATGATAAATTACTTCTCAAAGCTAGGAGCGCAGTACTGGTTCCGCTAATGCCATCACAGCTTAGGTAACATTTTATAGGCGAAAAAATGATGCGCACTAGTAAGTATTAATACCGATTTAACGCTATATTTAACACATCGGCAATTCTAAAACTAAGCATTTTCGAAGACTGTAGCCTATAGAGAGGGGGAACGAAAAAAATCCGCCCAATATATTTCAGTAATTGAGACCAGTACCACACAGTGAGTACATTGGACAAATTTAGCAGAAACGTGTTGTCAAATTTATCAGTACATTTTTCAATTAGTTTTCACGTGTCGTAGTCTAACATTATGCACACAGATTAAAGTTTGTGCGTCTGTGATACTAATATTATGATTCAGTAACAGAAATAAAACTATTCAACCAACCTAAATAACTAATAGGTAAAATAAAAATAGATGAAGCTGAATTTGACTTTTAATTGAATAATCCAAATAATATCAATGATAAATTAATGAATTAATAAAATAAATAAACTGTAAATAAAAGAGATCAATTGAATTATGAATTATCTACTTTATGATATTTTTTATCACCTATATATATATGTATGATTTTTTCAAGTAAATTAGGTTAATTAGTTAAGATTACCTTGTCCGACAGCGACCCAATGGCGCAATGACGCCAAAAAGGGTACAGCTTTTTGAGGGAAAAAAACGACGGACTGACGCTGACGCAGCGCCCCGTCCGGCCCTGACGTACTGACGCTGAAAAACACCCCCAAATGAGTGGCGCGCCCAGCTCTATAGTAGATATATAATGAGGTTATGTAACTTAAAATTTAAAGCTAAAAATAGAAAAAATGACTGTATTGGTTACTGTCGAAAATTCGCTGAAGGCAATAAATAATATCAAGTGCGCTGTGTGAATCGAGGACGCCGATACATACTGTTCACAAATTAAGTCTCTGGATTTCTGTTGACGATAAGGAGGTCGAGAAAATGAGTTCCATTTGCCTTATTTTCTGAATGTTTAAGTTCCGACCAGTAATTTGGTTTGTTGCATTAGAGTCGTACCGTTCTGCTCCAGCTAGGTGAGTCGGGGTGCCCGGTTCTTAATAGTGTTACACGTCTTTTTTTACGTGTCTGTTTCGTAAGCAAGTTTCCGTAGAGTCGAGTTGTCCCGTTTTTAAGTCTGTGACGGGTCTTTTTTATGCGTCTGTTTGCGTGTCTCCTTCCTACACAAGTTCGTCAAGAAAGCGTAAAACATCACAAGGTTCTTCAATTTCATTGTTGTTGAGTAATTTGTTTCAGACCTGCAGACAAAGGCAAAGAATGAAAGCAAGCCGACATAGTGGAAGCAATTGTCTATGAATACAAAAGGTAACTAATACAGAGAGTGAGCGCAAGGGACCCGCGCATCAGCACAGAGAAAATGAACCACTACTTAACATGCAAGGCAATTGCAGATATGGCAGATCAGCTGGTGTAAGCTCAAGTAGGTCATGAATTGATCCCCCGAGATTTACTACTTGATATGAATATGCAAGTTACCATAGAAGCTGATCAAAGGTTTCACGTATTCATACAATGAAACTCAACAGTAACTAAGATACAAGCTAACGCCGTATAGTTCTAGAAAAGGTGAAAAGCTGTGGAGTTGCCATCGCAACGATATTGGTGGAGAAACACAACGATACATCATGTGCTGTATAGTACTACATGCAATTCTTTCTAAAGATGAAAACTACTAGCCAATTTTTGAGTAAGATGATCTCAGCCGATTAGGCTTAGCTTACATGGATCGAGTGCCAGACGTTAATTGCAACCCGATTCGGCTTTTGGCAGTCGCAAGCTTAATCGAGTTGCGATTACCGCCTGAAATTCGGCCCGATCGACGAGGCTATTCGAATGTCGGCACTTGCAGATCCAAACCAGTTCAAGCTAAGCCCATTAAATTATCTCGATATCAACGTCCGTATCGAAGACGCATTTGTAATCAGCATGAGCATGTACAGTATAGAGGGAGGGGATGCCCTGACTAGGAACAGTTAACCAGTGAGATTTGCTGACTGTAAATCTACTGTCATGCAACAACAAGTTATTTGCTGTCAAACAAGTTATGCAAAGCCGTTGACAGCAAGAGTGAACAAAAGCTTGAGCGATACAGCTGCTTTTAATGTAATCAGCAATAAGTTATTTACTGTAAAATCAGTAATGTATTTCCATTGATATCTTTTGCATTTTTTGTCTTTCACTTTCCTACTGATTTTACGTTCCGTGTTTTTCCTTTTCTTTTTCTACTGGCTGTTCCCAAGCGCGCTGAACCTTTGTGGGAACACCCTCGTTCATGAGTTCCACCTTTCTATCGACATACTATACGTCCCTTTTTTATTCCTCTACGAGAGCGCCTTCGTAGAGGAAATGGAGGTTTAAACTAAACAATGTGGAATAACAAAACAAACTAAACAATGTGGAATAACATAACACCTTTAAAAAAAGACTGCTGCAGTTTTGATACACTGCTCGCCTACTGAATCTGTTGAGTGCAGCACGGGCCAGATGAAGTCCAAGAAAAAATACACCTTATTGGGCGAAGTTTATGAGGTGGATTTTAGTGTAGTGAGCAATACGGGATTGTAATTCCACACGTGGATATCGTGTGACCAGGTCTTATCTGACACTATATTCCAAATGGTGCGCCTCCAACGACTCCTATAAAAGTATAAACTTGGACTTTATTGCACAGCTGTCCCTGACGATAAACCTTCAGGAAAAGAAAATTCGTCGATCCCGTTCCCTGTGAGAAAGAAACACATGAACAGAAATCGATAAACGAACGAGAATTTCCTTCGTTTCTCTGTCGGAGCTTCAGGCNTTGGACTTTATTGCACAGCTGTCCCTGACGATAAACCTTCAGGAAAAGAAAATTCGTCGATCCCGTTCCCTGTGAGAAAGAAACACATGAACAGAAATCGATAAACGAACGAGAATTTCCTTCGTTTCTCTGTCGGAGCTTCAGGCTGAGCAGGGAGAAAAGGATCTGTAACTGGAATAAAATTTCGATCTGTTGAACTCTCTTTCCTAAACTTTTGTGGAATAATATGGGAGTAGAGAGACTAATATTGCTTGGTCTGCTTCTGTAATTTTTCAGTGTGAGGACGACTGGCGATAATAGAGAATTATAATTGTAAGAATATTGAGTTGTGTTCACCTCGCTAAGTTGAAAAGACAAAGATCAAATTATTTTAAACTTCTGCTGTCATCGCAGCAACAGTGATCCAAAAACGCCTTAAGTTAAGCTTCATACAGTCCCAGATGTTCATTTTAAGAAAATTATTATTCTATCAAAGTGGGAACCTTCTTAGGAGTACTTTTTTTCAATGATTAGACTTTTAGACATAGTTTGTATTCAATATTTTACACAATCGTAATACTAAGACGAGACTTATCTTAGCTTATTATCTATACATCGTTGTCGTTCGGCCTCACAAGCGAGAATATAGTAGTTTGGGGTAAAAATGGGACAGGGGTAAAAACGGGAAAGTCAGTATTTTAGGCTGTCACTCGAAAACGGTTAGAGGTATCGGGAAACGGTTTGTACCATTGGAAAGAGGAGGTTTTGGGCATACTATCGCTCATAATCGGAGGTCGTCAAAATTTTTTTTCTAATTTTTTTTTTACTGTCCTGTAATTACCCCCAAAAGCTCGTGTCCCGTTTTTACCCCAAACTACTATATAGCTTTTAGCAGGTTCGCTCGCGTTTTAATTGTGAATTTTTTAATCTGCTGTATCGAAGTTGTTAAGAGAACCAATAAGGGAGTAATACGCGCTTGCTAAATTTATTAAAATTTGGCTCTGGCAGTCCTGCTGCAGCTGCATATCCGACACTTTCCTCTTTCAAGTGAAGCTGCTTTTACTTATTTTCTTTCTTTCTTTCACTGATTACAAAATGAGCCACGAAGCCCGGAGTAGAAAAGAAAATGATAGAATAGTACTAGCGCAGAATATATTACTACTGTTTCAGCCACTTTACAATAGTGTGCCTAGAAACTCAATAGGTGTTTTCTTTAAGCTCGAAGAAAACTTACCAGGGGAAGCATCATATCTTGTAACGCAACAAATTTTATCGTGTCCGTCTCACATGACTTGTATATGTAAAGTAGAGTGTTCTAATTCTCGAAGAGGGTGTTCCTAATAACATAAGTGAATTACTTATTAGACGTGAAAATGACTAAGAATATTAGTTTCTCCAGTAAGGCAACATGAACCATGGTCACAAAGCGTTTTAGAAAATGATAACATTTGTTAACACTTGATATATCAGACTGCCTCTGGCAGAACAAATGGTAATTAAAATTGACACCATAATATTTTCTTCAAGTTATTTACAATAAGTTTGTGTATGTGCCATTCACAGTTAATTAGGATTAACTATATCGTTTTGGTGGTCTCTAATCGACTTAAATCAATTTTTCCCCACCTTTCTCTGCATTTTCTATGTCAAATGGGGTTACCTTCAGAATTTTGATTTTACGTTGTAGTTAACTTCTACCTGTTGTCTTAGCATTAACTACAGCAGGTAAAACGAGACATTTCTATTTTTAACCTCTTTATTTTGAAAGTTACGATAAACAACTGACGGCGAACGTTTATATTTAGCATTACGTCTGTCCATGGTTTAAAAAATACATTCATGAATTAGAGCATCCGCTAGTTGGGGGACAGATGAATTAAGTCGTTTCACCTTATACACTTCTAGCTACGGTATATATTAACATAATAACAACAACAACGGGACATATTTCCAATATAGCAAGGCCTTACTTGTGTGAGCAAGCTACTTCATATATCACAAATATATATCGCGCTGCTCTAATTTCTCTGGCCTTCTTATTAACCCCAGTATGAGGCAGGGAGGAAAAAAATGTTCCTTTGTTTCAGATCACTCGCCTCGTCCTACGACGTGCCGGGACTACATATCCTAGCGACTCTAGCAGTATTTAAAGAATCCAATCCGGCGCTAAAGAGTAATCGCTTCATTGTCACCGTGTGAACACTCCGGGCGCTTTTTGCTATTAATTTTCAAGCGAACAATTTATAGGGGTGATTTGTTTCCGAGTCTTGGCTTGGAGGATGAATTTTTCAGCCGAATTTCTTGTTGGTGTCCAATTCTAAAAGGCTACAAATATGCTGCAGTGACCTCTGAATGAATTTTACGATTGATATGTATTTTTTTCAAATTTGGATATATTATTAAGAAGTAGCTATAGATGCACGACGTTTGGATGAATATTGCGGCCATTTGTTCTGTTATTACCTCCGCGAAGGAGGTTATGTGTTTGTTGAAATTTGTCTGCTCGCCTATTTGTCTGTCTGTTTCTAAGATAACTCACAAAGTTACGGATCATTGTGAAGTTTGCAAGAAATGTTAGGTGCCTATGTCAAGAGGAACAGATGAATAACTTTTGGCGAAGATCCAATCTACCATTTGTTTGTTTCTTTATCTGTTTATTGTAATCAGTTTTGAACAAATCTTCATGAAATTTGGAAGAATTGTTGGAAATGTTACGGAAAGCTAAATTGATCAAATTTTTTATGATCTGTCAGTTCGTTTCTCGGTTTGTCTTTATTTATATTCATGTCAGTAACATAACCCAAAAAGCTATAACGAATCTATATAAAATATGCAGGAATCGCAAAGTTAAAAGACACAAATAACCAAATTCTGGTGATGATCCGTTTGCCCGATTGTGTGGTTAATTAGGTATATCTTTGCCACATTGTTTGTTAAAACATAACCCAAAAAGTGAAGGACGGATCCTGAGAAAACTACAGCAACTGTTATTAATGTGGAGAGGTACAAATGACCAACTTTTGGTGTTGTTTGATACGAAACCCTGGTTTCAGAACTAATATTTACTTTTTTCGTTAACATTGCCTTGCTTGACGACGGTATGGGCTCTCAGAGTGATTCTTTCGGTATAATTTGAGTTGGGTTGTTGATAAAGAGCAATAACCTAAAGCAAAGCTTGACCTTGAGGTAAAAATTATTATCAACTATCAGGTTAATTATTATAACTTACGAGATATGTAAAATTTTTGAATTAGTGCTTGACTATGCAATCAGTTTTTCAGTTAAATTTATTATTAGTGTTGAAATGAAATGTTACTACAAGTACAAATGACGTGCGTCCGATTGCCCTTTGGCTGATTTTGGCAGCCATATTTCATTTAGACAAAAAATAAGATGTAGTGAAGAAAAAAAAACACTCTTTGCCATGCCTGAAGTAATGAAGCAAAACCTAATTTATGCATTATAGTCCATGAGTTGCAAAAATCTTAAAATTTTCTAACCAAATGGTTTTGTGTCATGGTTGACGCTGCACTCATTTTATTCTCATGATAAGAAGCTCCAGTATCACTGGAGGATTCTCAAGAAATGTTTAGCTTTTTCTTCTTCATTTCACGTTAACTTTTTCAGCGCCTGGAATGTCAAATTTGGAACTTACCTGATAGTGGATATTTCACGGTTGATGGAAGAGTATGATACGCATTATTTGAATGGCTTAGTGTAGTTGCTCACCAGCTACAACGCTATGCTGGCTGTCAAACAGGTCCAAAAGCTAATTGATGGGTTAACTTCAATAAAATGTTTGTTTTAATAGCATTAAACAAACTGTTCGTAGTGTTGCAAGGAATGCGTGTATCAGCAAGACACACAAATTTGCAAATACTGATAAACGATGGGTGATAATTGTTAAATTTTTTGACACCAATATGACCTAAAGTAAATCAGAAGTTAGTTTACATTTGACGGATGGAATATTCTGATGATTGGGATTTTTCATTAACAAACGCATTCCTTGCATTCCCATGGGCAATTGATTTCAATATGACGTCGGTTCATCAAGTACCTCCTCGGAAAAGGTTATGTTTTTATAAGAGTGTGTCTGACTGTTTGTTTGCCATTTGTCTGTTTGCAAGTCTGTCTGTCTGTCTGTCTGTCTGTCTGTCTGTCTGTCTTTCTGTCACCAAAATAACTCAAGAAAGTTTTGAATGCATCTTCATGAAATTTATAGGGTATGTTAGGAGGAAGAGATGAGTAACTTCCGGTAAGGATCCGTTCAAACGTTAGTTTGCTCATCAGTTTTTTTATTTTTTATTAATATTTTTTTTTTTGCACCCTAACTCAAAAAGTTCTAAACTGATGTTTATGATTTCTGCAGGGTATGTTAGGAATGTAACGAGTAGCAAACCAAATTCACCTGGAAATCTGTTTCTCCATTTCTTTGCCTTTTTCCATGTTCGTTTCTGTATTATGAGTCTTCATGAAATTTGCAGGAACTATTAGAAATCTGCAGAGGTACTAATGAGCAAATTTTGCGACGATCTGTTTACCTGTTTGTGTGTTTAATTATAAGTTTGTCTTAACGTTTGTCAAAACATAACAGAAAAGTTCAGGTCTGATCTTCACGAAAATTACTAGAGCTGCCACCAACCAATGTTAAAAGGCACGAATGGGCAATTTTGGTGATGATAAATAAGATATCCTCATTCCCGATCAGTTTCAGCTTTTCAATGAAATTGCGTTGCTTTGCGGAGGTATGCGCTATAAGTGTGTCTCCATAGTATATACTGTATATGTATATATTCTACAGAACACAGCAGAACACGTAACTGCCAACTGAACATAGTGTTTCTGGATCTAAAGCAGAACATTTCTAAATAACGCGACAGCCTGTTTCTTTGTATCGTAAGGAATAATAAAGAATTGATCGAGTGTGTCTTTTCTGGCAAGCAATGCTTGCTCAAAGCACAAACTTTGATTAGAGGTCATCTTATACCTTCTCATCGCCTCACATATTACTAGCAAATTGGCAGCTCATTCATATAGAAATGCCCCGGCGTTTGCTGTGTTTCTTTTCCAGCAGCGCAAGTAATAGAACACCAAACTCTCAACTTCACCTGAGAAGCCCATGAAACACTAACTTATCCCGCCGGAAACTATCAAACTCCATCCGTGATCTTTACAAACAGATGATAGAACTTCCAGGAGCAACGTGTCGTCTATTTTCTTCTCTTTCGTTTTTTTTTCTCTCTCTGCTTTACGTTTGTTGCTCTGTTTGAGTTTTCAGATACCAGCATTGCCTGTTTGCTTGACGAGGGAATTTAAATTTTCAGGTTGCGGTGCAAAATTTTGAGCTTATATGTGAAACAGATACAGTGGCGGTAAATCCTAATGTTGTGGCGCTCTCTAACAAACAATATTAACAAATCCCGTATTATTGTACAGTAATAACTGTAATTGACTTTATTGTTATTATGTCATAACTTACCTAAAAAATAACAAGTCAAGATGAATTGTGGGAATAAATCTTTGTATTGTGTCATAAATCTATAAAAAATAAAGAAAGTTTAACGGTATTAAATCTTTTTGCTGTAGAGCTCTCTTATCTTAGAAGGAAGTCGGCGAGCTAGAAATGGTGACATGAAACATCATATTGTGAAGTTTGCCAAACTTGTCTTCTAAATAGTTACAAATACACAGTGGCGGGCAAAGTTGTATTGAAATCTTAACTTCGTTAATCATCAATCAAAAAAGTAATTTTCATAACTGTTAATACGATACTATTTTAAGAATGTAACGGGAAGTTACTGTTGAACCGTCAGTGTTAATTTTTATTGCAGAAAACAAGTCAGTCTTTCTATTATAAAACTACTTACCTTGGAGAAATATATCAAACTATAAAATTATCGTTATTGATTCTTTTCGATGCTTGTGAATACCGACAAATATATTCTTCAAAATTTACCGCGAAAAATACTTTCAAAGTTAAAAGCTTAAAAAAAAGTAATAAAGTGGCCGAAATAAAAAAAAATAGAATCCATGATGTACTTTTCATTTAATTTTTTCTCTTCATTTCGTGCTCCAGTTTGTTTGATAAATCATATTTCCCTATGCAATTATTGGAACCTCGTACTTTTTGTCTGACAAACATGACCTCTTGGCCGTCAAAATTTAGTTCCTCATAGGAAAAAGGCGCTGAACTGTGACACAAAAGGGACCGTCAGAGCAGCGCAACGCACTCTCCCTGAACTTTGAAGCCGAACTGACTTGTGCAGCTGACTGACAGGATATAATAGATATATATGCTTGAACTCTACATCTCCTGCATTTAAAATCTGAGAAGAAACTTTCTAACGTCTGCCAGTTTCAGTTATCTATCAGGGTGGTTTCAAGTGTTCCTCATGGAAGAGTTTTGGGCCTTTACCCGTCTGTTATTCTTCTCAGGAAAACACTATGATTAATTATTATGCCGGTAATTCCCCTTTGATAGTGCTGATTAAAACCTATACTTTGCATGAGACTGTCACTTAGTCTATGAACAAAAACTTGCCCCGAATTAGCGCATGGTGCTTATCCTGCAGTATAAAGCTGAATTCAGACAAAACTGTCTATGATCGTCAGTCGGTCTTGTACGCTTTTACCCCAGCATCCATCACAGAAGACAGGTGATACTGTGCTCCAGAGGTTAGGTTCTCTTTAAGATACTTCTTGGCGTCCTCTCTGATGAGAAGCTTGCCTGAGGCATTTGTTCGGCGCCTGGTCTTACATGCTTCGAGTAGGGTTGGGCTGCAGTGTAAGGTCCACGCAGTGTTTGATGATAATGACGTGATCCGTAGATACTTTCATGCTTTCTTGCTGCCTCTTTTGCGGTATTGTTATCAAGTCTGAACTTCGGCTACCGCCAGATATCTTTGTCCGCTGCACAGACTTGTCGGTCCGGCTAGTAGGCTGTGTGTCCAAAATAATCAGGTAAACTTGTCCCAATGATGGAATGTTTCAAGGCAATAAAGAGGAATATTGGGTGCGTCATTCTATTTCGGTCCCAGGCGTCTTTAAAAGAAACATACGAGCTGCGGCTGAAGCCTGACTTTGGAGACTGTTAGGGGCCAAACTCGTCAGTTCGGCCGTTGTTTTCCACAAAGAACTGGACTGGTATGGAATTTATTGCCGGGATCTGTGTGTTCAACAGTCTGGGGCTGCAGGTGTTCAAGTCAGCCGATAATTGTTTTTGAGGGATTCTTCTAAAGAGCGTTTTGGGCGTCTTGGGGTTGCTTAATTTTGCATTTGGATTTTTATTTCCTTTTCTATGACGTTCTAGTAAAATTGATGATAATAATAAAATTTTATGGATTAGAGGCCTTGAATTAAGGGAAATGAAGTGAAACGGATGTTAATGAGTCTGCTAATGATTTTCAAAATGAAATCGTTGGCGAAAACGTGGCTCAGTGCACTGTTCTGCAAATACAATAAGATGGCAACGAATCTTCATGTTGTCCAGTCAACCAACCATAAATAGTTAGTACAACAGACATGCTGGCATAAAATCTTCTTATTTTCGTCGACAGCCAGGTTGAGGCTAAATTTTCATGTTATCGTCCTAACCTATCTAATAATATATTGAGCAAAGCATGAGTGTTGGCAATAAATCATATCTGAAAGAAACTAGTGAGGAAGACGGAAGCGTTGGTATCGTAACTGAATCTTTTAGTACTAATCCTACTTCACGAAATTTTACGCGAAACAAACATGGCAGTGCTAATTCATAACGATATCGTACACTTCTAGTAAATTGACAATTACATGCTAAGTAGGTACTTTGGCATCATAAAATAGTAACTAAATGTTGCCAGAACACAATATCTATCCAAACCCAAAGATATATCTGTCAATTCACCTCTTAAATAACCTCTATCGTAAATTACGGTTGAGCAAACTCATATTAACGTCCATGTAAAAGCATTTACATTCATTATCACCTTAGCAAGAAACTTAATAAATTCAGCATAGCAGCAGCGTAGTGAAAGATGAACGCAGGAAAACATAAACAGAGTGTAACGATTACGACTTGAAAAATACTAATTTCACTATGAAAGTATTGATGGTCTCTACTTGCCACTAAAAGTAGCGCATCTGTTAGGGTTTTCAAAAACATTTACATTCACGAAGTACCGCCGTAGAAGTCTGCTAGTTCTTACTGAAGAGCATTTAGTTAAGCAGTTCTTGCACGTCAAAAAAAAAAACCTTATTTCGATGTGAGGGCGTTCATAGTCACTAATTTGAACGCCTCGTGGCGTAAGACCATCACCCGCGCAGGGAGCAAACTTAATCACCGTCATTTTTGATGGCCCGCTAATCCTAGTTTTTTTTTTTTTTTTGGCATGGGTCACATCCAGTGTGGGAAGACCTTCGTGCATGGATTCCCCGTTTCTATCGTCATAATTATGTCCTTTGCTTCTCCCTCTGTTACATAGCCGTTGTTGTAGAGGTAGGGGGCGCACGCGCACCATGGGGGCGTTTAATAACATAGGAAAAATAGAACGCCTCGACGATCTGCCGCGGGAGGCAAATTCGCAGCATTGGATAAAATTCAACACCGTCATTTTTTATGGCCAGCTAGGTCTAGTTTTTTGGCATGGGTCACATCTAGGTCAACCTACCAAACTGCATACAAAAAATTATGAAGATTGCTCAACTCCTTCGACCACGTATTGTGTGGACAGACAAATATATATATATATAATAAAGCTAAAATCCCAGAAGGCTTTCTTATTCACTTCTTCAAAATGACCTAGCCTGGGAGTCCTCCAATCTTCGAATCAAAACACAAATATACAAATATATTGAAGAAAACGAAGAGAAGCACTATTAGAAATTTGGTTACCCAAGACGCAGGAGCATCCTGCCGCCCCGGTGCATCTATGAGCTGTAGTTAGAGTCGACGCAGCAGACAATGTTTCAAAATTGAAAAAACATTTGCTTGTTTGAAAATCATTTTTAAAGCTTTGTATAAATTGGTATCATAGCTACATTTTCTGTAATAACCTTGCTTAATTTTCGGAAAATCTTAACGTCTTCAAATTCGACCATCTGCAACCCTCCCACCTGATGAGCCGAGGTACGGCGAAACACGTCGTTGGTAAACAAATATCTAATTGCGATTCTCTTTGTTTTCTTCAGTATTTGAAATAATGTCATCTCAAGAGAATAATAATTATATATGCATACTTAAATCTTCAACAAAAACATTATCACTTCTCTCACTTTGCTCGCGGATGATAATAATCACCAGGAAAAAAAACAGTAATTTCAATGGGAAAGCAACAAACTATAAACAATTGTCACCTTAAAGTTGCTAATTTCAGTTGGGTCCATTACTTCAATAACAACTTTTGGGATAACACGCTGTTAGCCATCCCGCTGGCCACGGAGTGCAGCATCACCTCTGCACAAGATGGGTGGCGTGCATAACGTCATCTGGACCTCGTCCGAAGAATCATCAAGTAATCATGTAAGTAAGTAAATCTAAAAAATTATATTAGCATGAAAGCAGTTATTGTTAGCTCATTACCATAAAAAAATGCGAAATTCAGGGCGAAGGCACTCGATCGGGCAAAGGCCGTAGCTTGAGTCAAATGTCCGTGAAGTGAAACTGTAAAGTATTAAGGGCCATTTCCGGGGTATTTTTATAATATGAACTCTAATTATATGTATTAGTTCCTGGCAAGTAGTTTTTTATTATACTCAATTTTCACCTCAATTTTTTAGTTGGGAAGGCAGCAGTCAACCCAACCCATAGATTTCGGTTGTGCGTGCGGTCAGAATTACTACTAAAAAAACGCCACTTGCAACTGGGAATACAAGTACGGTCCCAGAACCATAAAATAATCTTAGGCCAATGAAATCTACCAAGAGCGGTCATTCCCACTGAATCAAATTAAACAATTAGACAGGAAAGTTCTGAGACTTCTCAAGTAGCTCTATATAGAGACAGCGTCAAGCATTTCAATACTCAAAAGACGTAGCCTCGCAATCGCCTCAGAACCCAGCCCTAGCTGTAGCCGGGCCCTGTCGCAGAAATTATGGTACTTCTTAGATTGTGGAGCTTCGTGCAGTTGCCGCAGTAAGAGCTCGGATCAAGAGCAAATGTTATAGCTTCAGAGAGTCGGTGTCCTTAAGAATTTCCGTGCGGCGCTATCACACCTTGGCATCGGTAGCCTGGGCACACTCTAACAACTACAATAAAGGACCACAATGCTATGAGAGAAGCCAAACTGCTGCTACAATCAGGCAAATTTACAAGCAATAAACACTGGCGCAATATCTGTACCGCAAAAACTGTTATTACACAGCCACAGCTTTGGCCGAATTCTCTGTAAAACACAGGCGGAAGTGTTCACCAACAGGCCCTAGGTGGTATCATAAATACCTGATATTAGAGAAACTGCGGCAACAGTGTTTCTCTAATGCAAGCCGAGTTTTCTCACTGCTGAGGTAATTTTCTATCACTTTAAACTGAGCAGCAAAGCATTTTGTCCTAAAGGAGGATGAGTTCACACGCTCCGGTTTAGGTCGTTTTCTTGAGATGCAGACCACAGGAAGAAATCAGGAGTAGATATTGGATGAGCTGGGTTATCATAGTCTCATTTGATTTCCTATACCTGGTGTATTTTCTGTGGGATATAGGCAATTTATACAGTAAATATCAAGGAATAGGCCTCTCTTAACCTTCTATCACGCTTGAAGAATAATTTATTTAGGTGATATACTTATATAGAAAAGTTGTCCGTATCATTAACCCTATCTGCTCCAAGGCGGTACAAAATTGTACCGTAATGCCGTTTTTCGTTCACAGTTCTGCTCCCAGGGATATTCAGCGCCCAAAATTCCGTGACTTTTCTCAATTAAACTTGACTGTCAATAAAATTCTAATATACCCGCACATTACAGCCAAAAATATAGATAAATATGAATATTTCAGAAAATTAGATGATAACATTTCCAAGTAGATTTTCTTTTTATACAAAAAGAACTTTCAAAATTATCACCAAAAGACAGCAGCAAGGCTAGAAATGAAAAATAGAAGCAATTATACGTTCAGCTTGTGAATGTATGTTTTAACGCCGTCTACACGACGGCCTCGTTAGTGGGACATCGGATGACAGGCCTCTATCAAAGAATATAAGCTTAAATTAACTGTAATTTTGATGAGACTCCGTAATAAAAAAATTAGTTTATCCGCTTACTTGTCAACTTATTATAACTTTTGAAACTATGAAGAAAAACTCAGATATTGATAACGTTATAAGCATTTTTAGTGGGCGGTACGAATTCGTGCCATCTTGGAGCTCAAGCGGCTGAAAAAAAATGGTAACGGATAGGGTTAATGCGTTTGACACATAGGGAATATATTATTCGTTGATGGAAATTCTTTGGCTGCTCCAAAGACAGATGTTAATATTTCTGCATCAAGTCTCGGCAGCAATTGGAGGACGATGGTTATACTCTGACTTGGTGATATTGTCGACAATCCCCTTTTCTTAATTCGTGAAAAGGCTATCAAAGAAGCAGTTGCAATGCAACCTGCATAGCAGATCCCCGAACTCCAGCATGATCAATGAGGGAATTTAACCCTATCCGTCACCGATCTTTTTCAACCACTTGAGCGCCAAGGCGAGACAAATTTGTACAGCCCACTAAAAATGCTTATAACTTCATCATTAGGCTAGTTCTTTTTCTTCTGAATTTCAGGGTCACTTATTCAAAAATTCTTTTTAATATTTACTTGAAAAAATAATGCCTAAGACCAGTTTTATTGTCAATTAAATTGGAATGGAAGAAAATTTCGCCGGGCAGTACAAGGTGAATACTCCGGGAGCATATCTGCATCATTTGTCTTACTTTCACGGTAACTACAGAAGCTGCAGATATCTACACAGTGGCACTGCATTGATAATTGCAGCAGAGAACAGTTAGAGTTGGTTATAGTTCATTCAAGCCCACACTTCTTTCTGATATTTTTATAGGCTAGTGAATTACATAGTAAACTAACACTTCAGTTATGCTTCATCTATGACGGCAAGCAACTTTTATGGCGGCGACAGCGCTGCTGTCAATGTTTCTGCTCCTACTACCAACTGCATGTTGTAAATTTAGATCATGGTCCTTTACTTCAACAAGCTGAACGTATTATCCCTCCTATTTTTCATTCCTAGCCTTGTTGCTGTCTTTTAGTAATAATTTCGAAAGTTCTTTTTTAAATATATATCTACGAATGCTCACCATTAAAACAGTTAGGACCATGAGTGCCGCAGTACCTTAGTCCTTGCTTGCTAGTCGGCGCCGTAGAATGCATAGCTGCTGCTGTGACGCTGCTTGACGTGAGTCCAGAAGCGCACGTGCACGGAAATGATAACATAAATTTTCTAAAATATTCATACACTTAGAACGGAAATAAAGCTTTAGCACAAAATTGACCTTATCTCATTTTCGCGCCATCATATTTTCATGAAACTTGCAGGAACTAGGAACATCTTCTGGCAACATTTTTGAGTTTATTTACATTTTGCTGTGTCTCCTAATTGACAACTCTTTGCATTTTATTCTCTTGTGGAGGTGAACGGCAATAATAGCTTTTTGTATATTCTGCTAAAATGAGACGTGGAAAAGCTCTAACTGACGAGGAAAAATAAATTATCATCAAAGAAACTACTAAAGGCACCTCTTCTGATGCTATTGCCCGAAAAATAAGATGCCATAATGACAAGATTCTTGAGGGACCCTTCACCACGGAAAAATCGATCAGATGCTGGGTATTCAAGGAGTGTTTCTGATAGAGGTATGAGAAATGTATTCGTCAGCTACGTAAAAGCCCCAGGCAAACAAGTAAATCAAGTTTTATGGCTGCTGGGCTTCCTGAAGTGCCTAAAACTACAAGAAATGACACCCTTCGCCAAATTGCTTCTGTCAAATCCCCTCTGAAATTGCCTCCTCTGAACCCCAAGACATAAAATTTTGAGGAAAGAATGGGCAGAGAAATACATGAAGATCAATATCAACTATGTTCTTTTCACCGACGAAAATTGGGCAACCTTTGATGGACCTGATGCGTGGAATAAGTTTTGGGTGCTACCTGGAGGTGAGTGTCATCAACGTGTTAAACGTCAACAACAGGGAGGTGGTTTCATGGTATGAGCTGGTATCATAGGGGATCGACCTGTAGGTCTGGTGAGAGTACCTTATGGCGTGAAAATTACATCTGCATCATATTGTGACATGTTAAAGGACGCCTTGATCCCATGGCTGGATGGCATATCCCTTTCATTGCTTCGAAACTTGATTTTCATGCATAATAATGCGCCTTCTCACTCTGCCCTTACTATCACATCATTTCTGGACTTTTTGTGGTTCCATGGAGAGAAACTGATGGTTTGACCACCTTGCTCACTTGATCTAAACCAAATTGTAAACTTCTGGGCCCTTCTGAAAAGAAAAATTTATGCAGATAGAAGGTAGTACAACTGAAAATCTGTCTTGTTGGATGCTGTTGTTGCAGCAGCAACGGCACTTCCACTTTCTGCAACAAAGAAACTAACTCCCTGCATGGATTCACGGATTGTTGAAGCTATTAAACGTCATGGGCGCCATGTTGGCAAATAAGACTTTTTTAGTCATTGTAATCTTTTGATTGATAACTTCTTGTTTAATGCATATTTTTCTCATTTGCATTAGTCATTTTTGCTCCTTTGGTGGCATAAAACTCTGAATGTTTTGGTTTTTTAGTCAAAAAGCTATTACCGCAGCTCAGTGAAATTAGTAAAATTGACAAAAAACATAATTTTTCTACAACCAGCACGATTGGTCGTTTAAAAATTTACAGACACTATAAGCATCTTAAGTTTAACTTTCTGTGAAATTTTCACTGAAATTTACCTATAGCCAAATAGTTGAGATGTGGTCAATTCTGCAATAAAGCTATTATTTCCGTTCAAAGTGCATATATCAGGATTTTTGGCAAAAATCAGCAGGTAGATTTGTTGAGGTAAACTATAGTACCCCAGGTGTTCACCTGTGTACAAATGTATCTCACACCTTAATGCCTCTAAGACCCTTCTGGAGGCGAAGTTGTAACCTTTATTTTTCAGTGTGTCAGTACAACACAAACGTCCCTACTGTGTTTAACTCAATTATTCCTGCTGCGCTGCTCTTGCTGCTGCTTACTGGCGCTACTATCCTTAGTCCTGCATGCCTGCAATGCCGTGCTATTCAGAATTTACCAGCTTCTGTCTGGTAAATTGGATTGGATATTCATGAGAAATTATGAAAAGTAACTGAAGTTTGGGTACTGACAATCACCGAGAGTACAACAGTGAACGAAAAACGGTGGGGCGGTACAGTTTTATCTCGCCTCGGAGCAGATAGGGTTAAGGCAATCTTTCTACTTGCAGTCTCCTCTAATCAAGTTTAGCGACTAGCAAAGCTAATGAAATAATTAATAAAAACTCTTATACAATTAATTCATAATTACGCACAATTCTGTACACCTTTAGCTTCTATTCGTTTAAAGAACCGTTAATGCCCAGGTGGTGTTAGATCGGGTTCACATGACAGGCTTGTGGTCAACATACGCAGTACTCCGCTCTGAAAACGAAGCTGTGCCCGTTTATGCAGCAGTTCAGAGCTTCCTGTGTTGTAATTCATTCCAAATTTGAAGAAATTTCTAAAACTACCAGTGCCACCGGCTGGTCTATACCGGCGCTGTGGCTAACGTTAAAGTGAATCTTCTGCCATGCCGAAGCCACACTAGATATTCGTAGAAACCACGTGATACTAGATGAGCATCCAGCATGCCGCTCACCCTACCGTATCCATGCTACTGAATTTAAATGTATCTCCAAACGACGACTGAGGTGCCCATCCTCGCTTTCAGTTGTTCCTGGGATTGCATATTTGGCCTCGGCATTAAACCCACAGTTGCGTTTGCAAGTAAATGACACAAAAGTTTTGGTCTGAGTAACACGCGGGGAGACCAAGGACCTTCTAATGGGAGGAGCAAGCCCAAGCACTCTCTGGGTGAGTAAACACATAGCTTTGTCACGTGATAGAAGCTGGTGTTTGGAGTCCTTAGAGTGGCTGAAGTGGCAGTGGCCAGCACATATAATTAAGGAAGATACAGACAGGCAGTTCTTCAATATTTTTTCAATGACAATTATTATGTCTGAAGATTTATATCCCAGTGCTCACTCTGTTACTTTCATCAACAGATGGTATACAGGATACAAGTTTCCTTCACATACTTCCATCCGCTCGGAATTTCGTCGATGGTTAATGACTATAAAAAATTCAAGCTCAGGACTCCTTCCTATATAAGCTGCGTGAGGCAATGTCTCTCTCCGATTGGATATGCCACTCAGCCAGTTTAAGGGAAAAGTTTACTCGCAACGCTCCCGTTGGATAAATAGAGAGGGTACGCTCCTCTTTATTAGAACCTCCTTGGGGGAGACCAATAGACGACTGAGGGAGCCCACCACCCAATTGGCCTCTTTATTGTGAGGAGGGGTCGTTGCAGGAGTCGTGATAAAAAAGAAGACATCCTTAAATCAGTGTAGGAATCCATGTTATAAAGAGAGGCTACTGAAAATGAAGATAAAAGTAGCATATAAAATAGAGGAGAGGTCAATCTATTCAACATGTGATTGTGAGCAGTGATTAACGAGGAGACGTTAGACTCCGGAAAATGTGCTTATTCAATGGGAAAGGAATCCATATGCAAAGCATGTAATTTAAGTATTAGCTATATACAAACAGGAGTTAAAGTTGCTATAAATTCTTGCCACGATCTATCAACTTATTACAGTACTTTAACAATTGATCATGCAACGATTCTTCACATTCTTTTTTTTAATAATTAAACAGCTTAATTAAAGTCTGCATTCAGTGATATAACGTTATCACTGTAATTCAGTTCCTCACTAGTCATACAGAAATTAATTACATTCTGAGTCACCAGGACCTATCAAATGACTTTCCGTGCAATTTCTGACCTGGAAATGGTGAAGTTGTATTTTTTTATTTTCTTCTTTTCTTTTTGCAGAAGCGAAGAAAATTTTTGAGGAGGTGTCATATTATTCGCTCTTATTAGAGTCGCCAAGCAGGCCCTACATCTCCGAGGCTCTGCCGAGATGAGACGGCCAAATGATGAAAGTTTTTTTTTTTTTTTTTTGTCGTATCTCACACAAGAAATTTGCTGTAAAAAATGGGATCTTGATATTTTTCCACTTGACGCAACACATGTATTCTTGGATATAATTGCTGCAATTCTAAGTACAAATTATGGTTTTATTTGATGCTAAGATACTCCGATACTCGTGTAAGCCATTGCTAAAACTACGAGTTTCACTTCGATAGCACATTTGTCTCATTCACATTATGGTCAATGATGTGAGCACTAAGGTCTACAAAATTTTATTGCCAAACTTTAAAATGTACTCAGGTCCCGCGTCATGTATAGTAAGGACAGCTTTTCGAATGAACCTGGTTTGGAAGCCTATCTTGAGAATGAAAACCTTCTCACTTGCATTGTCGATGTGATGTACAATATTGCATACAATACATTAGCAGTTTTGTCCAGCAAGCCAGTGACTTTCCAGTCTTGAATAGATTTTTGAACCATAACCGCTATCAACAATTTAGGTTACTAATGGTCTGCGTTGTCTCTTATTCTACATATGTTGAGCTCCTACCAGGTACGCGCCTTACTTGAGTTTCTTAGTTTTATGCATTAGTTCATATACGTTTTTGTTATCATTTGTTTCATTTGTTAATGCAGCCGCTACTGGACTGGCATAAATAGCATTTCTGTTCGCCACGTATGGAAATGACACTGAGCGTACCGCTGTTATACACTGTAATAAAGGCTGATGCGTAATTATTTGTTTATATATATATATATAAAGTGATGGTAGTGTCTATTGGACGACATATGCCAAAATAACACTAGTTAAGGGTACATAAAGCTAACCAACAAAGAGCTTTTACCCCGCCAACCTTGTAGGTTAGGAAGGCAGGTCTGGTTCTGGTGAACGAAAAAGAAAAACAGACGAAAGCAACATCAATAGGAGTACGAGATCAGAAAGGTTGCAAAGAGGGCACGAAAGACAGACGCTAATGGCTAAGAAAACCTACGTATACCGCTGGTATCGCTGCTCCCCACAACATAGGATGGGCTAACCTAACAAACTTAAACCTACGGCCCATCCTATGCCCCATGAGGGGATATGAAATGGTTGTGAGTCACGGGGAAAGAAATAAAATCTATCAATTTAGAGAATTTAAATATTGTTTTAGTTTTCTATTATTATTATTATTATTATTATTATTATTATTATTATTATTATTATTGTAGGTATTACCTCCGCCAAGGAGGTTATGTTTTTGTCATGTTTGTCTGTTATTCTGTTTGTCTATTTATCTGTCACCAAGATTACTCAAAAAAATGCGGACGGATCTTTACGAAATATGTATTGATTGTTGGGCATGTTAACAGTAACAGATGATTAACTTTTGGTGAAAACCCGTTCATCTGTCTGTTTGTTTGTCTGTCTGCCTATTTTTTCTTAAGGCCATAATTCAGAAAGCTATAGACGGATTTTCACAAAATTAATCTGAATTGTTAGGTATATTACGAAGAGTAAATGATCAAATTTTGGGGGATAATCAGTTAGTTCGTTCTTGTTTGTCGCTTTGTTGGATTTTATGCTTATTAGCACAATAACTCAGAAAGTTATGGATGAATTTTTATAAAAATTTACAGGGGTTGTTAGTAATGTCAAAAGACAGAAGTGATGATCGGTTGGTCTGTTTGTGTGTTTGACTTATGTTTGCCATAATGTTTGTTAGCAGCATAACTCAACAACTTATAAAGGGATCTTCATGAAAATGACAGGAATTGTTAATATCATCAAAAGGCGTAAATGATCAGATTTTGGCGCTGATACAAAGAAAATTATAGTTTCAGAACCAGTTTGAATATTTCGTTACTGTTGCCTTGCTTGGCAAAGGCATGCGATCTCAGAGTGCTCTCTAGTTATTATTATTATTATCATAATTATTAGCATCATTATTATTATTGTCTATATTATTATTTTTTATTATTATTACTTCATTCCCAGTTTCACCCCAGTCCTCAACAATATCACATTCGATACTAAAATACTTGGTAGGCCTTGGGCCACACACGTCAGACCCAGGGTGCTGTAGCGCTGGTGCTTGCCTATTGCCAGCTAATATAAACACCATTACGTGCGACCTTTCAAATTATTCCGAACACCACTAGCACAACATCGAATAACAGGAATTAATATTACCATAATAATATTTGCATCCCTACAGGAACCTTCATAGTTAAGTCTTTACTTCCTAGAATGCTCTTGACGTATATCTAACGCTATTTCTAATGTGTAATAAAATCATAAAATGTATATAGTTTATTTACTTCCAATGATTGTTTATGCATAAGACGTTTTATAAAAAACATATTTACAAAAATTCATATTTATATTGGTTTTCTCTTATATTTAGGGAATGTGTTCCCAGTCTAACACATCTATTTTTTTTTATTATTTTGAGCAATAGACAACAATATGTAGTAGTTAATGACAAAAAATCCCATACGGTCAATGTTGATATCGGTGTGCCTCAGGGCTCGGTTTTGGGTCCCTTACTGTTTAATGTATATATCAATGACATTGTGTACTTCGAAAATTTAAAAACTATTTTGTTTGAAGACGATGCAGTGTTTTCAGTTAGTGATTCTTCATTACAGGTTGCTATCCAGAAGTTATTGAAATTGATAATTGAACTGTCAACTTGGTTAGAATTAAACAGACTTACTCCAAATGCAGGTAAAACCAAGTTAATGTTATTTAGTGCAAGAAAGGTCGATTCTCTTCCAGTAGTATCTTTTAACAGTGTAAGATTAGAATGGGTTAAATCTTTTAAGTACTTGGGAGTAATTATAGATGACAGCTTGAAATTCTCGTTACATATATCTATGCTATGTAATAACTTAAGCAGGGCAAAAGGGGCAATATACG